>JBBMOE010000006.1:7936154-8476748 GCA_037975065.1 Chaetodon trifasciatus
TGTGGCCCAACAATCAGACTGCTACAATGCAATCCAGAGTAAGGCTGGATGTGGAACGGCAAATTAAAACTGAGTAAAAGGGACAAGTGGGGCTCACTGCAGAGCCAAGTGAGTGGTCCAGCTCCATCTCTCTGGACATTATGGTCAGAGTTTAGGAGGGGTTGGACCTGACCTGGACATAGAGGTGGAGGTGGGCCAGGCCAGCTTTTGCAGTGAGCAGCCTCTCAAAAGGCAGTCAAGAGTGAGATGAGATGAGCCAGTGGGTAAGCCCACCCAACGCCTGTTACATGTAATCAGGAAGTACCCAGCCTTTCCGTTTGGCTGTGAGGGAGAGAAGCACTGGGAGGAGGGCCAAGTATTTATTTACACGCGCACACAAAAACAAAAACTTGGCCAAGAAAGGCAGTTGTTTTCTAAAATGCTGGCTATGGGACAAAATGAGCCAAAGGTTGAGGGGTAAACTGAGCCAGTGGATCCAAAGGAGTTGAGTCGCTGTGTAAAACAAAAAAAAAAAATGTGATAGCTTGCTAACCCCTGTTGACAATATATTTAATGTTTGACCTCATCAGCTTCATTGATTTTTCTAAATATATGCTTATGACCTATACCATAGCCAGCCACGAGGGGGCGATCAAGATGTTTTGGCTTCACTTACGGGGAGCTGTCATGTTGTCCATCTTTACACACAGTCAGTGCTTTAAATACAGTGAACTGGGAGAAGGAATTATGTTCTTTTAGGTGGAGAGTGGTCTGGATGAGTACCCACAGTTAACATAAATGAGTTCACCAGTGGCAAATACCAGAAGATTCTGAATATTAAACTTCATGTGGTTGGTTTCATGTTATTGAAGTTAGTCTTATTTCTTTTTTTTTTTTTACGGCTATTTGCAAAGTGAAAATGTACTATTAAATAACTTTTTTTTAAACTTAAAAAATCAGATGGCTCAATATACCCACTGACTCGGATCAACTTACAGCTAACCAGGGGCCACAAGTTTGGCCGCAGCTGAAGGGCCCTTTGTGGTAGAAACTAGAAACATTCTTATCATTTCAACTGATAGGACACATCCTGAAATTTGAGTAGATGTTTTCACTGTTCAGTACCTCTGTCTCATTTTTCCTTGATTAGACGAAGCATAAGTAAAAACTGGCTCATCTTATCTGACTGTCCCCGACAATGAGTGATTGTCCTGATTACATTATTCATGCACCTCATTCCAGGACATGCATTCTTCCTACAGCATTTATTTTGGATTTCTGTGTTCATTTACTCATTTCTGATGTATTTTCTCATACTTTTTGATTATGTTGTACGCATGTCGTGTATTGCTAACACAGGGTTAGACTTTTTCTCATTTGAACATTTTGAATTTACAGATGAAGAAGTATCCACATGGTATCCATTAATGTCCAATTATGTAGAGTTTTAAACTAAAGCATTAAAACAAATATTCAGCCGTTCTAATGTATTATAGGGTGGTTTGAAAAAAAAAAAAAAAAAAACAAGAAATTTGCTCTGCAATGCTCTTGACACAATAGTCTTGACTCTTTTACAGCATCCAACTCGGGAAGGATGAGTTCGACGTCAAAGAAAAAGACTCGGTGAGTTGCTCCTCTACCTGTTCTTAATTTCATGTGCTGAGTGCTGACGTGGAAAGGCAGGCCACCTCATGTTGTTTCATTCTGAATCCAATGGAGGAACATGCTATTTTGTGCTCTGAATCAATATTTGAGTTACTGACAATAATTTCTTCAGAAGCTTAAATAATAATCCAGGTTGCTAGTTAATGCCTGCTTGATGCATTATTTTGACCTAATGAGCTTGTTTGCGTGACTGATTATACACAATAACAATACATGACAGTCTCGTAACCACTTACGATCCCCCATACAGAAGATTTTTAGAAATTATATATGTTAAATATGAAGCTGATGAAGCGATTTAAGTATTGGAGTAATGTGATGATGTTTTTTTGTGCCAGTAAAAACTGCCTTCTTTACTCCTCCTGCCTTGTTTAGAAAGTCCTTCAGGCCAACAGCACCGCCCTTCATTGACTACCTGAAGGATATTCTACGTCGATATCCGGATGGTGGACAGATTTTGAAGGTTGGTAAGCTGCTCTGTCAAATACTGGCTATAATAATTACTTTGTATTTCATATTTTCTAATTGATACATCACCCATTTGTTCTTAGATAATGTACATACCTGGATTTTTGAAATTCTTTTGTTACAACCAGCACGGTTGCTAAACATTTTGATTCTGTTTCAATGTGTTGTATATAGTAAAAACACATTATTTTATTTGATTTAAAGGCACTTTGGATAAGAATCATGAAATCATATTTGTCTTACCAATAAAAAATGTATAAAACAAAGTATGTGTCACATTCAATGAACCCATTTATCAGATTAGTGGGCCCCCACCGAGGGACTACAGATGAGCAAATGAGCTTCTGGCAACATCTTGGTGCAGTGAATATATGGTGCAGTGGCACAGTTGAACAATAATAGCAGAAAGAGGAAGACTGTGTCTGCTTCATGCTGTTGTAATAGTTTCATTCTCTACAACAGAAATTTCATGACAGGTTGGTGAGGTAATCCTTAGTGTTGGATGTAAACGTTGATGTGGGAGACTTTTTAAGACTTGCTGGTTGCTTAACAGAAATATTTCTAACATTAGGGTCACACTGAGGAATCATATTTTATTAAGGTGAATGATGATTCCAAACTATGATTCCCTTATTTCAATCATTTGACTATTGAAGTTTTTTTTTTTTTTTTTTTGTAATTAGTTCATTTTGCTTTAATTGGTGTTTTGGGGACAGTACTTAGTTTGTGGCCCCTGTTTAAATCCCTTTTTTTTCACTGCAGTTCATTTTAATTCATGGTAGAGTCTTGAGATCAGCTTTGTGGCCTCATGTCTGTAGGATTTTAAAGAAGGCAGCTTTCTGCTCTTCTTCTGGGACACTGAGTGGGATTAAATTGTTGAGAACACACACCGTTTTCTCTGTTTCTCCACCAATGCTACTTATTGAAAGAAAACGGTGAAAAATATGTTTTTCTTACTCAAAATACTCAATTTGGTGAGCATGCTCCCATAAGCCTTCACAGCAGACATTTTGACCTGACATTGCAGGAAAAGCAGGTGATACTAATAACAGTAACAATGGCTCTGTTCTATTAAAGTGATCTGGTAAGCCACAGCGGTGAGCCAGCATGCACAATATCAGGACCCTGTGAACCAGCTAAATGGAGCTCAGCCTTCATTAATGTTATTAGTGACATGTCAAAATGTCTAAAAATGGCTATTGTTGTACCTTTGCAGTTAATATAGAAACTCAATAACACTGGATTGTAGCAAACAATGTTTCATTTAGTCACACATTGGTGGTCTTCTACATTTGACAATACATTGAGTTGCCAGTTTATTAGGTACCTCCATTTGTGGTCATAGAGATTGACAAACTATTGCAAAGTATAATGCGCCATTCAACAATGCTACAAATTAAAGCCTCCAAAGTGACCGCAGGGTTAAATCAATCAATGATAAACCACTCAACAAGAGGATTTACAGAAGTTGAATTAGATTTCATTAAATTTAGCTTTGTGAGTGAATAAAAAGGTAACTCCATGCATATTGATTGTGTATTAATTTCTCACTGTAATTTTAAGTTTCCTTTGGACCTTTCTCAGTGTGGACATTTGACCTGTCTAACATGGAGAAAACTAATGACGTTAGTTATGGCTTTCATTTAGGTGTGTTGGTTCTAATAAAGTCTAGTTGCTTTGGCTTTCTACAGTAGTGAGCTGAATGATGTCACCAAGCTCAATGAGCAAATAAGAATGATAAATGGGCATGTTTCCCGCCCAGACAGGTACAACAAAACCATCAGAGGGGTGATGGAGATGTCAGTCAAGTCCAGTTTGTACATGCCCACGCAGTCCTGAGAGAAGGTCTAATTAGGCAACCTAAGTGAAAAAGTGTGGGTGTGCAGGGACTTTAATTATACTGATCTGTGTGGCCCAGCTCTGGACATTGGCACAGTGGCAGTCATTTATAGGAATATGAAATCCTTGTTTGTTAGCTTTGGTCTGCTGCATTCTGTTAATGGTTATTGTTTTTATTTGCCATCAGGAGCTGATCCAAAATGCAGATGATGCTCGAGCCACAGAAGTGGTTTTCATCCATGATGAGAGAAGCTATGGGACTGAGAGCCTTTGGACTGATGAGCTGGGAGAATACCAAGGTATGCAGGATGTTCACAGAGTGGCAATGTTCTGGGATGGTTATTAACATCGGTCCTAATTTATTTTTGAATAAAGATAGATATTTCAAAAAAGTTAAATAGAGCAAATAGAAGGTAGTCCAATGGCACAGTTTGTTAGCATACCCCCTCTATTCTTGTTTTCATGTGGGTTTCCTCCCATAGTCGAGTGTGGTTGATTAAAGAGAACATGTCTGTAATGTTTTTTTTTTCATAACCACAAAAATCATATATTGGTTCTCTCGATGACTAGACAGGATGGTATTTGAGTCTGATATGTTAATCATTTATATTCAGCAGATGTAAGGCTGTCGCTGCAATGTATGTCGCTGGTTCCTTGGTACTCTTTTTTTTTTTTTTTTTTTTGCAAAGGTCCTGCTCTCTACGCCTACAACAATTCAGCGTTCACTGATGACGACTGGAGAGGCATCCAGACAGCAGGGAGGAGCATCAAGCGCAATGACCCAAACAAAGTCGGGAGGTTTGGAATCGGCTTCAACTCAGTTTACCACATAACAGGTGAGACTGTGTATGTTTACCACTCATATACTTAAAAATCTCAATTTTATACTTTTTATAGAAGTATTAATTGGACGATATCTGCTTTGCCTCATTCACAGACGTGCCATGTATATTCAGTTCAGGGCACCTTGGCTTCATGGACCCCCAAGAAAAAATATTTGGAGAAAGAAATGAAGATTTTCTGTGGTCTTTGGATGATGCAGAAGACCAGGAAGCTCTGATGACAATGCATGATCAGTTCCAACCCTTTCGAGATATAGTTTCGCTTGTAAGCAGACAAGAATGGTCAAAAATTGTCACAGAGGATCAGCACTTTGACGGGACAATTTTCAGATTCCCCTTGCGCAACAAGACATCAGATATTTCAGATAATCTGTATGACTCTGATAAGGTGGCTGATCTTTTTGACAGCTTCATTGCGGATGCAGACTTAAGCCTCCTGTTCCTGAAAAATGTCACCTCTGTGTCCTTGATACATATCAACATACATGGTACTGTCAACACCAGACTTAAAGTGCAATCGTCAGTCCACACAGATGTTGTTTTGAAGTCAGAGGACAAGTCAATCATTGAAGGTTCAACGAGGTTCAAATCCATAACCCTCAGCTCAAGGCACCACAAAGAGACAAAGTGGCTTGTGACAACATGTACCATGAAAGAAGGCAACGTACAAAATCTCGATTCACTTGCAAAAAAGTTGAGCTTTTTCCCACAAGTTGACTTGGCTTACCCTTGTGGTGAGAGGAGAGACTGTAGTGAAAGTAGACTGAGCTGCTTTCTTCCCCTTCCAAACAATGAATCCAACAAGACAGGACTCCCAGTTTATGTCAATGCATGTTTTGGCCTCACAGACAACAGAAGACAAATCAAGTGGCAAGAGGAAGACCAGAAACATGATGAACATGCTGTCTGGAATGAACTGCTGATGAAGGAGGTGCTCCCACAGGCATACCTCATGATTATTCAAGATGCTATCAAACTTGCACAAAGATCTATTCTGCCTGTTTCGTCCGTGTACGATCTGTGGCCAGACATCGCCCAGATAAAGCACAAAGACAAATGGTATGCTGTCGCCCTGGATGTTCTTCAACACTTATTCAGACACAATGTGGCTGTCCTCTCTCTTGCCAAAGATGAGAGAATTTTCATCAGTCCGTCAGAAGCTGTGTTCCCCTGTAATGGTCCAACAAGCCCTGACATATTGGCTGCCATTAAAAGGACTTTGGTTTCCTGTGGAGAAAATCTTGTCACTTTGCCAGGGACTGTTGCAAGAGCTATACATGAGGCCTATCCACACGTCAACACCCTAAAACACGTGACTCCAGCTTTCTTAAGGGATGTTCTCCGCAGAATTGGTGTGCGCACCATCTCTAAAAACGACAAACTGTTTATTTTGGAGTACGTTTTGAGCGATGGAAGATACAGAGAACTCAAGGATCTTCAGCTGCTTCCACTCAGTGATGGCTCTTTCAGATCTTTCACAGACAGAGAGGAGGACACTGCTCTAATTGACAGCAGTGAATTTCCAAGGTAGGGTTTTCATTTTTGCTCTATTCTCTACATAAAAAAAGGAATCACTACTAAAGGTGTGTCTACAATTGAAAATAAATGGCATAGTAGGAAAAAATCCCAGTTATCAATTAGTCTGTTTCTTGTTGTGTAACACTTTGTGGTACACATGCAAAAAAACAGCATTAATATCACTATTACCATACTGCATAATCACCACTGATTAGTGAGCAGATTAGGCCCTTAACACAATATTGACATTGTAACACCCCTTAAAGTTGTAATGGTGTATGTGCTAGCAAGTAGCTGCCTATTTCCACATCCAGCAGACACAGAGCAACAACGCATTCATTTGGGTTTGTATTTGTGTCCACCTGTTGAATTTAAAAGCCACTCTATCTCTAGGTCTCGTTTGGTCACCCCTAACCCCTGAGAGGAATGTCTGGCTCTTACTTAGCTGCTAAATGCTTTACTATGTTCATCAGCTTGTCAGTAACTTTGCCTGTCTGGGGAAGTACTGTACATTGGGTTTATCAGAGCTTCTTCAGAAAAGAACTGCCTGCTGCAGCTATGAAAGAGTTTGATGAGGGGATTGATGCTGAACCAAAACAGTAAGGTGCAGCCCATAGAACAAAAACAGTGAACTGAAAGATACTTAAACTTTGGGTTGGTCATTACAAGTGACCCCTTTCACACCGAACACAGTCATATAATCCATTGTTAATCTAAAAATATTTATTGCTGCATCTGTAACTGCAATGGTATGATAAGGTAAATACTCTAGGTGTGGGCCTACATTCCAGTCTCAAATGCTCTGATTATACATGCATGACAGGTTTTATTCATTCAGGAACCATGTAATTTGTAGCAGACATCAGAAAACACCACAGATGTGTCTCAGATTTTTTTTTTTTTAGTTTAGTTGGATTGGATTTAGATTTTAATGGATTATCTTTTTGTGTTGGTCACACTCAATGTACACTAAATTTTTATACAAATGTTCTTGTTCTTGATACATCCACAATGAACAAACTTATCCTTTTGCAGAGTCCTGCTTCCATGCTGCAAACACCTCTTCATCCGAGCTGATCTCAGTCCAGCCTGCAATAATCACCTGAAAGAACTCGCCAGAAAAAGTAGGAATGTCATTTCATAGAATCCACTAATTAAAAAGTTGTTTGCATGTTTTCACACTACATTTTGATATTTATTATATTATATGTATATCATTCAAAAATATATTTTTCAGACTTATTCAAGGTCATCAACATTGATGCAGACCAGGTGGCTGAATATACAAGGAGGTATTTGCCACAGGACTGGAAACAGATGAGGAAGGGGCATGTTACCTGGGACATCAGCAACAGTCAACACCCACCTTTAGAATGGCTTCAAGAGTTCTGGAAATTTCTCAACATTCACTTCAAACAGTTAAGTAATTTCACTGGACTGCCATTAATACCGGTCAGTCCTCTGTCTGTCAGTCAGCCGGTATCACTAGCAAGACTACAACAGAACACAACTCTCATTTTTCAGAAAAGCAAGCAGTTTAACTTGCCAGAGCAAATAGCTCAGTTGGTGAACAAAGTCGGTGGCACAGTGGTGAGAGGAAACGAGTGGCTCAAGCACGAAGACCTAGATTCTTATGTGCTGTGCCCATCTCCAAGGAGTGTCATGAAAGTCTTTGGGAATTTGGATTCTCAGGATCTTATCAGAGAGCTCAAGACCACCTCCCAGAGAGCAAAAAAAGAACTGAAAGACTATCTCTCTCGTCTGGATTCTCTCTCAGGCAGTGAGAAAGACTTACTCTCAAAGTTGCCACTGTTTCAAACCATGAAAGGCTCCGATGTTGCAGCTCAATCAAAACAGGCTGTTCTTCTAATTTCTGGTCTAACAATACCAACAGAGTTCCCAATGCCTGATTCAGTTGTGCAGTGTGCAAATGAGGCTGATCGCAGACTGTTACAGCTGCTCAAAGTTAAACTCTTAGACACAGCTGAAGCAGCCAATATCCTCATTGGCTGTATTGAGAGGGGGGCTTGCAAAAAAGAAGACACTGAGAAAATCATGACTTGGATTTTACAGCATGGTACTGTCCTTTTTGCTCAAAACCAGACCTTGAAACACAAATGCAAGGACCTGAGGTTCATTGAAGTTAATGGAGAGCTGAGAAAAACCTCAAGCTTTTTTGATCCAACAATTCAAACTTTTAAAGTCATTTTTGAGTCAGATTTCTTCCCCCCAACTTCATACACTCAAACACCACAGATGTTGAAAAGTCTCACTGATCTTGGCTTGCTAAATAAAGAAGTTGATGTGTCACCAGAGCACTTGTTGTGTGCCGCCACACTGATTGACAAACTGAATGCTGACTCTCATGCTGAGGCTCTCAAAAAAGCACAGGTGCTCCTGAAAATGTTGGATACTAATGATCTACTGTCAAAGTTTTCTGATAAGCAGCTTCAGTGTCTCAAAATGCTAAAATGGGTCCCATGCCCTAAATCATTTGGTGGCAAAAAACACTGCGGTCACAAGTCTCAGAAAAGTTGTTTCTTCTGTCCAGATGAAATAAGAGATTCTATGTATGAGAACATTGTTGGGCATGTAATGCCTCTGGTGGAAAAGATCAGTGACAGAGTTACCAGCAAACTTGGTCTCAAACGCCTACCCCCACCTGAAAAAGTGATAGAGAATTTATCAGTCTTGAAAACAAAAGCACAGACAATGGCTGATCCTGACACAAACGTGGATTTCAAAAGACAGTTGCGTTGCATTTATGAACACATGCAAGACCACATCTCTGACTTTGCAACAGTGATGAGCAAGGACACACGCTGGTTGTGGAGCCACAACCAGTTTGTATCACCACAAGATCTGGTTCTAGACTATCCACGTAATCTAGATTTGAGCTCTTACATTGGCAAATTGCCAAATGAATTTCTGCCATACAAGAAGTTGCTCCAGAAATTTGGCTTGAGAACATCACTTTCAGATGAAGAAATTATTGACATTCTTCATTCTATCCAGCAAACCATTGAAGGAAGGCAACAGCCATTTGCAAGTTCCTCTGAGATAAAAGTGTCAATAGAAATTCTTAACTGGCTATTGAGAGAGAAGAAGACAGTTCAAGATGACATCCCGGTCCCAGTCTTCATAGAGGGTGAACAATACACCCTTAAACCACTGTCAACAGCAGTCTTCTGTGACGTGAGCAAAAATGGGTTGAATGAGCTGAATTACAGCCAGGAGGAAATTTATGTCGTACATGAGGAAATCCCAAAAGCAACAGCTGAATGGTTGAACATCCGATTTCTTAGTACCTACATCCTGGATCCAGAGTTAGTTGGAATCGAACAGTGTGGACAATCTGAACCAATAACAATGAGGATTAAAAACATTCTTAAAGAGTATGATGAAGAAAGTGACATCTTCAAAGAGCTCATTCAAAATGCAGAGGATGCTGGGGCAGAAGCTTGTAAATTCTTGGTGGATTTCAGAGTGCACAAGGATACTCCTGAAAGTCTCATTGACCCTGACATGGTCCTTTGCCAGGGCCCTTGTCTTTGGGCATTTAACAATGAGCAGTTTACAGCTGAGGACTGGGAAAATATTGTCAGAGTTGGTGCTGCCTCAAAGGAAAACAAGGTGGAGAAAATTGGAAAGTTCGGACTTGGATTCAATACTGTGTATCATGTGACAGATGTGCCCTCTATCCTCAGTGGCAACAGTCTTCTCATACTTGATCCAAATGTAACTCACCTGAAGAAGCACATCAAACATAAAACAAATCCTGGAATCAAGCTGAATCTCAGTCAGCAGAGACTCTTTCATTGTTTTCCTGGTCAGTTTGGACCATACGAACGAATTTTTGGTTGTAATTTCAGCCAAAAAAGTCCCTCTGAACCCTATCCAGGCACTCTGATCAAACTACCTTTCCGAACTGAAGAAGAGGCTCACAAGTCAGAAATAAGCACAAAGGTGTATCAGAAACACAATATCATTACTTTTCAACAGCACTTCATGGAGAATTCGCAAATTCACCTGCTTTTTCTGAAGAACATCAAAACATTATCTCTACAAAGTTTATCAAAAGATGTATCAACTCCACCAAAAGATGATGAAATGGAAACCATCCTCACTGTTTCCAAAACTACTGTGAGTACAATGACAATTCCTGATGAAACCAATGTGTCAAAGCAGCATCAAGCTGAGAAATCATTGATGAAACTTGATGAAAAATGCAAAGAGGTCATTGACTGCAGCACAATCAACATTGTCCAAATAACCAGTCAGCAATCTGGTGATACTGAATCCCAGTCCTGGCTTCTGTATAATTGCTTTGGGACACATCAGTCTTTGAAAATGGCCCTTCAAGAAAACAAGCAAGCCAAGTTCTCTTTGCCCATTGGGGGTGTTGCTGTGCCTTTGCAAAATGATCCAGAAACTGGGAAACTGGCCTCGTTACAGACAGATCTTGTTGGACAGGCATTTTGCTCTCTTCCTCTTTCCATTCACACTGGTCTTCCAGTGAATGTAAATGGGACATTTGCTGTGACAAGCAACCGAAAAAGTCTGTGGGAGAGTGGCATCAAACATGAGTGGAACAAAGCCCTTCTTCAGGATCCTGTTGTGACAGCATATGTTACTGTACTCTTGGCACTAAAGAAAATGTCTGAAAACAAGCAACTTGAAGCTTACAATTATCACACCTTTTGGCCCGATAGAGAGAAAGTCAGTGAAACTTTCAAGCCATTGGTGGATGCATTTTACTCTGTCCTTGCCCAGAACTCCATTGGTCCGGAGCTCTTTAGTGATGGAGAACATTGGTGCTCAATGAACAATGCCATATTTCTACATGAGAGCATTGAAGCAGACAAAGACATCAGTACACTTGCAATGCAGGTGTGCAAAAAACATGCAAAAGCATCCAATCATGTTGTCCCTCTTCCACTGTGGTTGAGAAATTGCTTCAAACAGGCTGGACTAGAAAAGGTTTTACAGAGCAGAACATGGAACTGGGAGAAGTTTTACCAGGAAGCAGTGTTTAACAACCTTGATACCATGGACCCCAAGAGTAGAGACACTCTTGTGCTGCATGCTATTGACCTTGACATCAAAGAAATTGACAGTCTATTGGTTCGCTATCCATGCATCCCCACAAAAGGTGGACAGCTCCAGTATATCAAGAAACTTGTGAATCCATCAGGGAAAGTGGCCTGTCTTTTTGAAACAGAAGAGGAACGCCTGCTTGGTGGTACCAAAAATGATTTTTGCTCCCCAACGAGGATTCAACGCTTGTTGGAACTTGGAATGGCAAATGATCATCTCCTACTGGAGGACATCACAGAGAAAGCAGGCACGATCCACAAAACCTGGAGCACTGACAAAAAGAAAGCATATGTGCATTTGAAGTGCCTTCTTGAACTTATGAAGAATCACATGAATGACAAAGACTCTCCTCACTGGGAAACACTGAGGATGATTGAATTTCTCCCAGCATTTTCCCCTGGTGATACAAAAATGGAAAGAAATGTAACACTAAGAAGGCCCACTGATGTTTTTAGTGACAAATGCTCCCTACTTGTTAACATGACACATCCCGTGCTGGATCATACCAATCTGAAGATACACAACACGGATTCAGTCCTACAAATTTTGGGAGTTGATGACAGTCCAAGCCCAGAGACTGTTCTTCAGCAGCTGCAAGTAACAAGTGAACAATCTCGATCCATTGACAGCTCTGTGCTTCTCAAAATAGCCAGTGAATGCTACAAGTTTCTGGATCAGTGGCTCTATGATTCCGGGAATCCAAGTTTAATTTCAGTGAGGGCAAATTCATTCCCATTCATTCTTGTGGGCAGAACATTTGTAAACGTGAGTCGTGTTGCAGAAAATGGGCAATTTGAAGCAAAACCCTATCTGTATGTACTTCCACCTGCCTTTACTAGTTTCAGGAGTCTCTGGGAAAGTGTAGGCGTTGAAAAATGCTTCACAATCCATCAGTTTCAAACTGTGCTGCAGGAATTGCAGTCTCGACATGGCAACAAGCAACTGCCAAAGAGTGATCTGTCAATTTGCCTCACAATTTTAAACACAGGAATATATGAGGCCAAAGAGAAAACAACGGGTGACTGTCTGATACCCAATGAACATGGTGTTTTACAACCTGCGAGTGAGATGTTTTACAATGACAGTGCATGGATGCCAGTCGCCCCAGGTGTCACATTATGCCACGAGAATATCCCACGTGTTATGGCTCGCTACTTTGGAATCAAAACTACCAGGCATCATACTCTGCAAAACCATGCAGTTGAAAACATTTCACCATTTGCTTTTCAGTTTGAACAGCAGGAACAACTAACTGTTCGAATTAAAAATATAATTTCAGCCTATCCATCAAAGAAGGATATCCTTAAAGAGCTTATCCAAAATGCTGATGATGCAGAGGCAACAGAAATTCATTTTGTTTGGGACAAACGACAGCATGGCAAAGAAAAAACATTTGGGAAGAAATGGAACCATCTGCAGGGTCCAGCACTGTGTGTGTTCAATAACAAAGTGTTTTCTGATGCTGACCTGACTGGCATTCAGCAGCTGGGAGAAGGAGGAAAGCACAACTCTGCAGGGAAGATAGGAAAATATGGAGTGGGATTCAACTCTGTTTACCATCTCACTGACTGTCCCTCAATCCTCACTGGAGATGCATTACTGTGTGTTTCTGATCCCAATCAAAAGTACATTGAAAGTCATTCAGACAAAGCACCACCCGGTATTGGCTATAAACTAGCTGAGACTTTCAAGAACATGTACATGGATGTCTACAAATCCTTTCTTCCTGACAAATTTCCTCTGAAAGAGGGCACCATGTTCAGATTACCTCTAAGGATGGGTACCATGGCAAACGGCTCAAAAATATCAAAGCAGGGAGTCACTGATGATGACATGAACGAACTATGTTCTGCCCTCTCTGATGATCCTGAAGGACTAATTCTGTTTCTGAAAAACATCTGCAAAATAGAAGTCCATGAAATCGATGCACATTCAGGGAAACTCAAAACCATCTTTGCGGTTGAAAAAAGTCTACCACAGACAAGCAGAGAAGGCAAAGATGCTTTTGTAAAGCTTCAACAAAAGGCACTGCAATCAAACAAACCAATAACACCACAGAACACCATTTATGGAGCCATGATTTCAACCTCAGACAAAAGACAAACTAAATGGATTGTTGCAGAACAGTTTGGCTCATTCAAAAACAGTGGTGAAAAAGAAATAACACTATCACACAAACTACCCCAAGCAGCAGTAGCGGCGCGTGTGAGCTCAAAGATTGGCAAGAGTCCAGCACCATCCAGCCGAATGGATTTCATTGGAGAAGCCTTTTGTTCTCTTCCTTTGCCAGGAAAAACTGGACTGCCAGTGCATGTCAATGCAAACTTTGAGGTAGATTCTGCCAGGAGAAGCCTTTGGAAAGAAGATGGGCAAAGTCTAAAATCTAACTGGAATGAATTTCTGAAACAGAATGTCATTGCTCCTCTGTATGCAGATCTCCTTCATTACATCAGCTGTAACATTCCAGATAAGAAGGTCTCTTTTGCACAGATTGAGTCTCACTTGAGTAACTCATATTTGTGTTTTTGGCCAGCTGTGTCCAAAGAAGTTGAACCAGTTTGGCATGAAATGATACATGAGGTATATAGATCAATCAAAGAAAGAGGTCTCAATGTAATTCCAGTGCTGAGGAGTTCAACACGTCAAGTTGCAAACCGAGAATTTAAGGAGTACTCTTTTGGCTGGTGTAATGTCAGAGAAATTGAGTCAACTAAGGCACCTTACCTGACACACTCAGGAAGTGATGAGATTAATCTCATTTTGGAAGATCTTGGAATGACATTGGTTCCCTTTTCCATGACAATGCAAAAAGTTTGGAATAGTTTCAGATCTGCTGGGATCAATGTGAAAGATGTGACTCCTTCAACTGTGCAAACTTTCTTGAGAGAAAAGCCCCTCAATGACCCAGCCCAAACAGCTGAGGATTTACCCCTGCCCATAAGTGCCACTCTGATCAGAGATGAAACAAGATGTTCAAAGCTCTTGCATTTCTGCTTAAAGGAGTTTGAAATTGGATTAAAAAAGGTCACAGAGGACAATGCCAGCTCACTCAATGGGCTTCCACTTCTTCTCACAAGAGACAAAGTTTTGAGAGTGTTTGATTCCAAATCCCCCAAACTGATATCAGGATATGAAAGTCTCTTCTTTGGCTACGAGGACCAGTTTGCAGATTATCAAACCAACCAAGTCCACATTCGTGTTCTCCAAGCTTCCAATCTTGTCAAAAGTTTGACAGTTCCCAGCGCAGTGAAATATCTGAAGCCGGAAATTAAGGATCTTCTTCGGAACTGTGAAACTGATCCATGCAGTGGTCTTCATGTCCCAAACGAGAAAACACTGAAATGGATGAAATTACTTTGGATGTTTTTAACAAGTCAAATTAAACCTGCTACAAGTGGTGGTGAAGAACAAAGTCTGACATTAAGTGATGTGAGGCAGCTCTTTAATGACTGCTGCATTTTGCCTGTTGTGTGTCCAAGGTTAAGCAACAAGCACTTCCTGCAAACAATGAAAGACATGCCAAGTGTGATTCACTTCGCATCAGAAAGAGACATATCAGGCATCCTCTTTAAACTTGGTTTTATGAAGCTTGACAGTGTATTCTTCTCTGAGATACATGTAGACCGACATGTGCATTCACTTCTACACCCTGAACTCATGGATGTGAATGATAAAAGCTCTGTGTTGGACCAGGTCTGCAGCATTAACCACTCAGAGTTTTCCCTGCTTTCCACTGTTGAGATGAAAGAGCTTCAGTGTTTCCTCCAGGATGGAGTATCCAAGTCCAAAGACAAACAAGACTATCAGAGAAAGCTCAAATCCTTACCATTATTTGAAACAATACATGGTAACAGAGTGAGGATTGACGGACCTAAAAAGGTGTTTCTCCTCAACAGCATACATTCAGTGACATTTCCAGATTTGTTCATCCTGGCTGACAGCAACTGCATTTTTCTTCAAAACAATCTAGAGAACTACAGTCTGTCACAAATACTGAATATCCAAACCCTGACTGACTTGGAGTATTTCATGAAGTTCATTCTGCCAGTTGTACACACACTCACAGAGAGTCAGCTGCTTCAAAGCCTCAAACTGTTGATGTCACTACAGCATGATTTCCATTATTCTCAGTATAAGGATAATATCATCTCCTCAATGAAGACAGTGAAATTGATTCGCAGTTCTCAAGGCAGATTGGAGACAGCATCATACTACTTTGATAAGAGTGTTCAGCTATACAAGACAATGTTGCCCCAAGAGAGATTTGTGCCTGACAGATTCTGGACTGTGTTGTGTGAAGGAAATCTTCAAACAGAAACTGCTAAAATGTTACTCAAAGAACTTGGAATGAAGCATGTTGTGTCAAAAGATGACATAATAAAATTTGCATACCAGGTAGAATCAGAAGCAAAAACAAACTGTCAACTTGAAGAGTTGAAACTGAAATCATCATTACTTTTCAAAGAAGCCTTGATTATTGTGAGTAATGACATAAACAAAGAGGAAAAATTGCTGGAGAGTATCGCTGACATCAAGTTCATTTTCCCTCAGAAAATTCAAAAAGAACTGTGCAACTATCACCAACCGTTTGCTGCTGAGAGAGCTGTTGTTAAAATCAGAGGATCTTTGATCGAAAGCGATTCTAAGCATCAAGAACTGATTTGGTCTTCAATGCCAATTATACATCTACCAGTTTATAAGTCAGCGAAGCTCCTGAAAATGATGAAAAATGCAGGAGCTCATGAGCAACCACCTGCGCACTGTGTAACCAGCAACATGAGCAACATCTGTCAGTCACTCTGTAACACACACCAGTTGATCGAAACCCGTGCCAGTGTGTTTCGAAGTTCATATGCCATTCTGCAAGCAAACAAGTTTGAAGGACAACCACTGGCTGGTCTTCCTGTTGTGTTGGTTGAAAAAGACACAGGACTTGTGAGGACTGATGACGTGTGTCTTTCACTCCCTTATTACCGCGAGTTCAGACCATATTTGTACAACATTTCTCCACAGGATGTCATTTTCGCAGAGTTCTTCAAAAAAATTGGTGTAAAGGACAAGCCTACTGCAGCACAGTATTGCAATGTTCTGGTGGCAGTTCATGTGGATTCCTGTGATAAACCACAACTAAACCCAAACCAACAGGAAACCGTGAAACGTGCTGTTCAGCTGTTTTTTCAGTTACTCAAAACTGAAGGAAAGCAGTCTCATGTTGACGATGTAGAGACTTTGTATCTTCCTGCAGTAGATGGTAAATTATACCCATCCTCCACACTCTACTACAATGACACAGTGTTTGAGATCAAAAGGTTAGAAGGCGCCCTAAAGAATAAATTCCTTCTGCTTGAGAAGCTCAGTGAATGTCATTTGGGCAGTGACATCTATGAGCATCATCGGTTGCTGCAATTGCTGCCTCAGAAATTTCTGCCTAAAATGCTGTCCAAATTCACTGAGGAGAAAGTAGTGGAAGCACACATGCAGCTTTGTGAATTTGAGGCTGACTGTGAATTTAGTGGATGGTTTGACAAGCATTTGTCTTCAGTAGCATTCAGACATGGATTAATTTGTCTTATCAGAGAACAGTCACAGGGAGAAATAACACAAGAAGATGCCGCTGACATGTGTAAGAAGACTTTTGGCAGTATTCAGATTGTCTGCTGCAAAAGCCTGGAAACAAAGCTTTGGCTGGACCAACAGCCACTACACAAAACTGCCAGTGAAACTGATGTTTTTGTCAAACGAGGGCAACAAGGTTGCATCTTTTACTTAAAACACAACAATGACATGGTGCCCAAGGTGATAAATGATGTCAATATGACATTGACAAAGGAGATTAATGTTCTTTTAGGTAACAGGATTGCATCAATTCATCTGCCAGTCCTCGGACAACTTCTCATGTGTGACAGTCTGCAAGACGTTCAGAAAACTCTGGCTAAGAGTGGGATCCATGACAGTGCTGAAGCAGAGATCTCTGTCCTCAATCCACCACCCCCTGGAACAGATATTCCACAGAAGTGGCACGACTCTTTAGACATGAACATCCTCAATAACTTTGAAGAGGGGGAATATGTTGGCTACAGCACTAACAACAAGTACATTTATGCAGTTATTGTTGAAGAACTGCCAGGGCACTCTGGACCATATTCAGTGCGATACAAAATTGAAATTGGAGAAGATGAGCCAATTGAAGTCAGTTGTCTTGACCTGTATCAGTTTAAACGACAAAAGAAACGAGAAGCTGAACGGAGGACTTGCTCATCTGCTGAAGTTTCCTGCATGGAACTGGAGCCACTAGCAGGGGCTGTGCCACATTCTTCCCAACCATCAACTAAAAGTTCTTCATCTACAAGATCCTCACCAACCTCTATTGATGAAGCTAAAAGGGAAATTGACAAATGTTTGGAAGAGATCTGGACTCTTCCTGAAGAGGAGAGGCATAAAGCCATCAAACGACTGTACCTGAGATGGCATCCTGACAAAAACCCTGACTGCCAACTTCTCTCCACTGAGGCATTCAAATACTTGCAGAATCGAATTGATGAGCTCAGCAAAGGCAAAGGCAAAGGCAAAGGCAAAACTGGAGGCTCATCCTATTCAAGTGGAAACTCAAATTTCAGAGACTTCTATCAACAATGGAATCAGGAGGCCAGGTATCACAGAGATGGTCGCGAGAGATTCTCTAGAGGCCACCAGTCCTACAACTTTTGGACCCATAATGAACATGTCCCAAAGCCGAACAGAGAGGAGGCCCGGCGCTGGTGTAGACAGGCTCGCTGTGATCTCAATGCAGCTTACAAAGATGCTGGTGGGGGGAGTACAGAGTGGTGTCTTTTCAAAGTCCATCAAGCAGTGGAAAAGTCTCTCATAGCTGCAGAGTACAAAAGAAATGGTCGACATTCCACCAATAGCTCCATTTCAGCCATAGCTGCACAAGTTTCCCTTTACAATGCCCAACTGAGAGTTCTGCCTCAAATTGTGGAAAATCTGAAGATACTGGGAGTGGACGCCAAAAAGACTCAGTATCCCAACTACCATCCATATCCCCATATTCCAAATGGACAGTTCAAATCAGAGAATGAAACGTTAGCACTGAACAAGGCATCTGAGCTTCTCAATAAAATCGAGGCATACGTGAATTAGGGACTCATGACAAATAGACGTGTCACTCTGGCAGTCAACTTAAGATTTTTTGACACATTAAAAATGCTGTGATATTGAAACATTACTATAAACTAAATAACCGCATAATTTCTTTAACAGGACAAACATGAAAATGATATGACTTTTGTGAATATTCTGAAATTAAAAGGTTTGCTTTATTTATGACTCTTTACGTATGGAAAATCCATATATCACTAAGCAAAAAAAAATCTAAAAATCTAAGTATCAAAGCATTTTGTGCATTGTTGTAGACATGTATGACTGCTCACTGAGGACCGATATCATAACTTTATTGTTTATTTTTATCATGTATTAATGCTGTTATGACTACTTGTTGAGGACCAGTATAATCAGTGTATTACTTTATTATGAAAATGCAAATATCTTTGTTTGTTTTTTTTTTGCAGTGTTGTAAACATTTATAACTACACAGTGATGACCTATATCATCACTATGTTACTTTCTTATAAAGATGTAAATATCAAAGGTTTTTTTCAATATTGTAAACATGTATGACTGCTCACTGAGGACTGATGTAATCAGTGTGTTACTTTATTATGCAAATGAAATATCAAAGGGTTTTTTCAATGTGGTAAACATAACTGCTCAGTGATGATAAATATAATCACTGTTACTTTCTTATGAAAATGCAGATATCAAAGGTTTTTTGTAATGTTAACATTTCTAATTACTCATTGATGATCAATATACTGATAAGTTCTTCTGAAAATGTGTCAAAACTTTTTTTGCAATTTGTAAACGTTTATCACTGCTCTCTGAGGACCAGTAAAATCAGTGTATTACTTTATTATAACAATGCACAATGTTTTTTAGCAGTGTTGTAGACATAACTGCTCACTGATGACCAATATAATCATTATAATACTTTGTTATGAAGATGTAATATCAATGTTTTTGCTATGTTAACATTAATAGCTACTCACTGATTACCAATATAATCACTGTATTACTTTATTATGAAAATGAAAATGTCGAAGTTTTTTATTTTTTGCCATGTTGTACACATTTCTAACTTCTCACTGATGACCTATATAATCATTATGATACTTTCTTATGAAAATGCAAATATCAAAGTTTTTCATTTTTACATTTTTTTCCTTTTTTTCTTTTTTTTTTGCAATGTTGTAAACATTTAGGACTGCTCACTGAGGACTAATGCAGTCACTTTATGGCTTTGTTATGGTTTGTTATCATTTATAACTACTCGCTAAGGATCAATACAATCACAGTAAAAATTTGTTTTGGAAATGCAAATATTAAAGAAAATTTAGAGGTATTGTGTCACTATAATTCATTTTGTTACAGTTGTATCAGCTTTTACCTCCTGAAATAAAAAATGATAATAAAATTAAATCAAGGATGACTGCACTCATATTTTTAAATGTCATATTGAAATGCCAGCCAGTGGTAGACACTGTCATACTATAACAAGTGAATTTGTAATTATTACTTCCTTTCCTTGTACCGTAGACAATAAGGAACCCCACTTATCCCCCTGTAATAAATTAATGTTTTTATCTCTCTCTCTCTCTCTCTCTCTCTCACACACACACACACACACACACACACACACACACACACATGCTGTATATTTACTGCACAGGCCCATGCACACAGAGCATCCAAGACATGCTGTGGACAGACACACTTGCGATCTAAGGAGAATGTAGCTGGGAAAACTGTACATGTGCTCATGTGCCAGAGTCAGTGTTGTGCCTGAACGCGTTCATTGAACTCATATTTTGGGCGAACGTGAACTGAACGTACTGTATTACTGCCTGATGAACGTAACTATGAATCCGTTCATTCTGGTGTCCGTGAACGGCACGCTCTCTCAGTTTAACTTCGTTCAATAGCGTACCAGATATCTATAGAGCCTTCCAGGCGAAAACCCGGCAAAAACACACCGTAAACAGGCCTCAATATGTAGTGGAAAAAACACCCAATCTGGCAACACCAGCCACCAGCATGGAGGCGTCGTATGGTCATTCTAACTAGTTTCATGACAAGATCGGTGAGGATGGGAAAAACCTTACATTTCTGTGCAAACTTTGCCCGACGGCTTTCAAAAAGAAAATCCGCACTTCAGTCACATCCACAGCAACCCTGAAACGGCACATTGAACTGAAGCACCCGGCCAGCCTTTCAAGGTATGTTCTGACGCATAGTTACAGTGTTAACACTGATGAAATAACTGCTGTCTGTGGTTCTATATGGGCTGTGGCAATGATTTTGAAAAATAATAGCTCGCAGCAACAAATGGGAAAAAAGAACTATGAACTTGTCCATTTTTGGAAGGTGAACTTAGTTCAAAATCTTGAATTATGAACTATGAGCTGAACTAGTTCATTTCAAAATTTGTGAACTGAACTTTGAACTAGTTCATGTAGAAAGTGAACTTTCCCAACACTGGTCAGAATAGCCTGGCCAAAGCACAAAGCCAGGGGAAGCTGGTGCTGGTACAGACGGATACATGCAGGCACAGGCACCTTCCCCCATCTGTCTTAGCAGGTCAATCATAAACTCATTCATGAAAAGAGACTGTGTCTCACTGGGACCAAGAACACATTCACACCTTCATTATGTGAACTGAGTCTGAAACTGATGATACTGGACTTAAATGGGATTCTGTTGAACTGCATGGAATCATGCTTCTTATATATACTTACCTTGTCCTTAGACAAGACGGCATCCACTAGAGGTTGTTGAAAGTAACTGAAACCTTTGTGATTTGCCGTTAAACATTTACTTTGTGGGCTTAAAGAAAACTGCAGCTCATCAAAAATGTCCATTAAAGGCTGCTGAGAAAAGATATATTCCAAACGTGGATATTTAGTTATTAGCATAGTTACAAATGTCAGTGAATTTGAATTCAGTTCTGTGACAAAACCCAGAAGCTCTGGCGTAACTGTGGTCTTCCCACCTTCAATCTGAGCAGCAGTTTAATCAGTATTGAACACACCTGTGTGGATGTTTGTGGTTTTTACAAGAAGCTTCAGTTGACACTAAACTTAAGCGTGCACTCACTGGAGCCTCAGACTGTAGCATTAAAGGAAATAGTTATTTGAGAAGAAAAGCTGACCAAGTTTGAATATTCTTATTGGACAGGGCACCTGCATGTTCAGTTGACAGCGAAGACAAACTTGTCAAGTTAAAATCACTTTTTTATTCATTAAGAAATCATGTTATGAAAATAATGACAACTAACCATATATCAGACAAATGTATCTTTCCATATGTTAACAACAAAAGTTTGCTCTGGAGGACGTGACATCTCAGCAGTCACTGGAGCATAGCTGTCTCCTCCTTGTGCTCGGAGTGTGCTTCGTCTCACCCTGGAAGTGGCCAGTTCCTGCTGTACTTTCAGACTATAAAAATGTTTACAAGGCTTTTCGTGTCACTTCCCAATGTCCACACACGAGAATACACGTCACATAATTTTTGTTTGGGAGGGAGAAGTTAACATATATACCAGATTCAGTCTTTGTGTTATGCTTCCTGTCGTGTCCTCCATCTATTAATAATTTACACAAAACCTGTACATACTTACAGCAGGCTGGAGCCTGTTTCTGAAGGGATGTGCACATAGAAAAAAGAAGCAACATACAGTGACGTGAATCTTTACAAAGTCATTGTGATAAGGTGGGAGGTTATGGCGTTACGAGCACATTAGACACTTGCCTCACACGGAACATGCAACTAACAATATTTTTCAACTCTCATTCAACCTTGTGGCATTCGAAATGAGGCGATAACATTCTGCATCAAACCCATGTCAACTACTCTTTCTTCCAGTCTTTTGCTATAAAACACACATTCAACACAACTGACAATAGGAACATACATCATTAAAAATATCTATGGAGTGTGTGTTTGTAATGGCTGATGTTAGGATCAAGTATATTCATCTTAGATCAAGACTTTGGGTGCAATAAGAGCAGGATTTATCAAACCTAACCTCCCTCTGCATATTCTGTCCTTATCCAACAGCTGATAAACTTCACAAAATTAAGTTAAACAGGAGCTGGGATAGGAACAGGCGTCTGAAAAAACACTTAAGGCTTAATTCATATCATTTGGCACGTTGCTCAGCGTAAGCAACGATTATATTCCTCGCCATCTCCTGACTTCAAATGATCGGCACTTACTGTCGGCTGTCATTCAAAGCATCTTTCACATCACTCATATTGCATTTTTGTTCAGGTAAAACAATAACTATATTACATGTTTTAGATTCAAAAAAGAACGAGACTGAGTCAAACCACAACATCATTTCTAAGGTTTCTGTTACTGACACTATAAACTAAAGCACTACTGTTTGAATGAGCAACAAATAACACTAACTGCACCTCCTCCAACACTGCTGTGTGCTTCTTGATGCAAATAACATGATCTGAAACAGGAAAATCAGAGTTGATTTTAGGGTGCGGCCATAATCTGAAGAGCTGCTCCCACAGATGTAATGACAACGGCACAGGAGGCTCCGCTAACTTGAAACATGTTAGAGCTTGTGTGGACCAGGGTTAGAGTACTGGTGTCTTTCCTGTTCTATGGCACAAGTGTATGGCAAACACAACTAACATTCATAATTTTGGAGATTGACAAAGTAAATTACGTTAATGGCACAGTGTAATATTATACCTTAACCTGCTGCTGGACTGCTATCGGGTGTCCTGGGTTTAAGGAGTCAGCCGTTATCATACATACGAAACTCACTTCAACAAAACCAGAATGCCCGTTAAACATTATTTGTTGAGGCAAGAAATCACAGGGAGAAACAGACATGATGTTCGTGTCAATCTTATTTCTCTTGGAATTTCTCTCCGTTTTTGCTGTGATGTTTTGCATCCACGTCTCTTTCATATTTCTACTCTGTGAGCTGAAAGGAGAGGGCAGCTCGCTTTCCTTCAACAGAAGCCATACCGACACCGGGCCTGCGTCAATCGCGAGCCCCATTTTTACTGTCCTGGTGCCTCCTGTTGTGTGGTAAGCCACATGGAGGCGTAACCCTCCTGCAGCCGGGCCCTCACATGTTGTAGGCCACATATATGGGGTCCAGCTGGTCGGCCAGGAATCCATCTCTGAGGTGCATGCGTTGCTTCTCCCCTCGGGAGTTGATGGGGATGACGCCAGGGTCCACCACCACCACCACCCCTACGATGAGGTAGTGCTCCTCCAGGACAACATTGGTGACCAGGGCCACCAGGTCCAGGGCTTCCTGCTCTGATCCCTCCAGCTCCACAACCACCACGAGGAGGTTGGTCCATGTGAACACAGCACTGGAAGGAGGAAGAGATGGTTGATGCATGGAGGGAGGGAAAAAAAGGACTTAGTGGTAACAATTCATGTATGAGTATTTCAAGTCTAAAATGGATAATTGATCTATAATTGATGTAGCTTTCTTACCATTCAGCTATGCTCTTGTGAGAACGGATAACAGAGGTCTCGATGTCAATTGGGTGATACCTCATTCCTCTCAGCTCCAGAGTCTCATCAAGAGAGCCGACCACGTAGAGGGCATCGTGCCGCTCTGAGACACACACGTACGCACACGCACACATTTATTAGCTTATATCTATTAAGTTAAAGAAATGAAGCTTACACCAAAAGCAATGCACTGACTGTAAGTTGGAGTGAGCGCTGGTGATACTCACCTCCACTGGCGTCAGTCAGCTCAGTGCGCCGCAGGAAGCCCAGGTAGCCCGTCCTCGCCCAAACGGTCTGGGTGTCGCCGAAGCTCAGCTTGGTGTTGAAGTGGTCAGCGTGCAGCGCCTCCTCACCATAAACTGTGTAGTAGCCTGTGGCATTGTGAGGACTGCTCACCCAGATCTGTCACAAGCACAATAATGACAATTGGTAGCTGTTACACAGGTGTTTGTACATCTGCCGCTCTTTTGATCAAGTACATATCATTATCCAACATTTACATAAAAAGAGAATGAATGTATTGACTCCATTGGTATTAATATCACAAGTAAAAATGATCACAGCTGTTGTTGAAAACTTGACTATTAATAAAGAAACCTGGTTATGTGTACAAAGGGAAAATAAACAACCTCCAATCTAATTGTGGGGATGAGCCAGGTGAAACAAGTCTGCACTGAAAACCTCAAATGACATTACCTCTCCTAGATGGGAGTCTCCTAAGGGTCCTTTAGTCTCAGTGTTGGCAATGATCACCTTCACTCCCGGGAGGATCTACAACAGCAGACAGGCGTATCTTAAAAACCCTTGACAGCATAAGAAAAGCGCAACCCTTTTGCAGCACAGCGTCACAGCTGTCTGCAGTGTTTTAGTACATGTTTACAGGATGCCGTACCTTCCCAGACTCCATCAGTGGCAAGCTGTGTGGTGACCCTCTCTCCACCAGGCGTACCCTGAAGAAAACACAAAGAGAAGAAAATTAGTAATTTCATGTCCATTTTCATTCCATTTCTCAACATATGGTTAAAAAAGTGGGAAAACTGGAACATTCATTTCAAGATCTGAAGAAAGTGTTCAGGTTAAATTCATATGGAAAATTAAAGGGAAAACACAGATAATCAAAATAATAAATCATAGTTACCTGTCATGTCGTAGAGCTCTCATGTCCACATAAACTGTCGTGGGGTCTGGTCCAGCTGTGCCCTGGACAAAAACCAGCAGTGCGACATGAGTCAGTAATGTGACTCTTGCAGCCCTGACATTAATGCTGTATGTTGTCTGAGTGGAGGGGACGTGGAAGCTGCTTATGGTACAACTGTTGACAAAGCAGGGGTGGGGGGGGGGGGGGGGCAGCCAGAAGCCAACCAGCCAGGCTACGATAGTTAGGACTTTGGCAAAACTCAACCATGTAGCCACAGACACTGTCAGTACCTGCAGAGTTTAACTCACTCTAATGCTGCCGGTCTATTTTCACACAAGTGTAAGAAGGCTGCAAAAAGCTACAGTGGCAGTTATTAGAGGCCTTCAAGAAATTATAAATGAAGTGTAGTTTATATCCTTCAAATATTTATTTTCTTTAAAAGTCACATAAATGCCAGATAAATTCTAACTGAGCACCATTAGTTTTGATTAAACGTCTCGAGCTCCGCCACGCATCTAATTGAACCATTTCTCAAGCACTGATTCTGGTTGTCAGATATTGATTCCTTCTGTCTTGGGATTTGTCATCATTATTGCTGTAAGACTAGTCACAACACATTATGTTTTCCATCACTCATTTGCCAGTTTACAGCCAGAGCACAAGCTAGCAATGAGTTGCTGTACGGTCGTCTGCGAGGTCAAAGCCAAACAGAGAGAGAGGCTGAATCAGTGTAATGAGTCGGCATGTCGACCCAAGCATTTTTGAAACATTTCAAACTCAATCCAGAGATTAATCTTTGCCTCCAAACCAAAGTCTGATTAGCCTAATTAAAAGACACTTAATAACTAAAGTCAAACATTTGCTTTTATGAACCTGATCAACATGTTGGCTCATCCAACACAACTGAAGAGTCAAAACTGTGTGCAGCATTTGTTAATGAGGAGCTTAATTTAAAAATGCAGCAATTTGAAGGGGGCGGGACACATGAAAGGATAAAAAGATTTCTCTACCAACAGAGCATTGATTACACAAATCACTCAATAATTAATTAGTCTGTCTACTACAACTAATACAAAAACTAGATGTGGCGAATCGTTGTAAATGAAAGTTAGAATAGTGGGATTGTCAAAAACAATTACCTAAAAAATTACAAGTTCTCCCAAACAAACTTAATCGCGCCAAAGTTCATGCTGCTAGCTCATGGTATAATGTACAACTCTGATTCCAAAATAGTTTGGACGCTGTATAAAACAGATAAAACTGAATGTGATCAGTTGTTTATCATCAGCTTCATTGTTTTTTGTAAATATCTGCTTAGCAGCAGGTTTCAAACAAGTTGGGACAGGAGCAACAAAAACCTGGGAAAGATGAGGAACGCTCCAAAAACACCTGTTTGGATCATTCCACAGGTAAACAGGTTCATTGGTAACAGGTGATAGTGTCATGATTGGGTATGAAAGGGGCATCCTGGAAAGGCTCAGTTGTTCACAAGTGAAGATGGAGCGAGGTTCACCACTTTGTGAACACATGATTGGATAAAGGATATTACTACATAGACTCAGGAACACTTTGTGAAACCACTGTCGGAAAATGCAGTTTGTTTGCAAATGCCTGTTTTTATTTCTGTTTTACACAGAGTCCCAACTTTCTGGAATCTGGGTTGTCGTGGCAGATCACATAGAACACACATGTATCATAAAGCAATAGTCAAGAGCCAGTTGGTACAGGTAAGACTCGGCTAAAATGAATAGCGGTAAAGGAAAGCCGAAGCTTGTCAGAGGAAAAGAAAACTAAGACAAAAATTGGTGAATTGAGGTTAAGCATGTTCAAAAATCATGCAAGATAAACAAAAAACACGCACATGAACACGGAGACACACACCCACACACACAAAGACCCAGCGGCAGCCCAATGAGCAAATAGCAACTCTTATCCTACAGTTACCTGCTCAGCCAGTTTCCCTAACCTGTTGGGCTGACAGGACAGGGCGGGACAGATAAATAAAGATATATATATATGTTTATATATGTGGACACACATGCACACACACACGGAAAAAATCACCAGGGATAGGGAGAAATAAATGAACCAGAATATCGAAGGGCCACAGGAGAAAAGAAATATGATGAACAGTCAGAAGCCACTCAGAGCACCGTGTTTCCCTTCAGATCATTTGGTGTGAAGCTCTTTTTCTTTACCACAGTTAAAAATAAGACAAGCTCGTAAAAGATTAACTGGCATTTATTTCAATGACTGCTTAGAGGTATAGGAAAAAAGTAAAACCTTTTTGCTTTGTCACCAACTAATTGCACATTAAGGGAAAAAACTTTTTCTTTCATTTGCAACTTGCAACATTACCAACGATGGATTAAATCATCTCATAACCTTTTACTGCCTTTTGCCGGTTTCTTGACTCCATACATCAATCATTCTACATGACTATTTCATTTTCCTGTAACTGCCAGCTATCACATCACCTCCACTATTCCCCTCACTTCTTGTGCAGTTTTTATGCTGTAAAAGAAGCCACCTGCATTAAGTTATCATTAACATTCACTCATTTAAAGAGCTGCATTTTTCAAGGATCTCTTGGATGTCAATCTGAAACGTTGCATGGATTCACAGCCGGTGTTGCCCCTAAAATATTGACCAACATGGACCCCGAACCTCTCCAACCCTCTTTGTCCTTCACCAGCTGCTTACCTGCAAACAGATCGCCACATTCACCCTGCAGCCGAAGGTGGTGCTGACGGCTCGTGGTGAAAGGCCCAAGTCCTTGAAGATCTTTGAGAAGGACTGAGTGAGTGCTATGCGGGGTCGCTCCTCTGCTACCACCATGCACGTACGCACGCAAGACAGGTTCACGTTTCGCAACTGGGGGTGGACAAAAGAAGAAAGAAGTGTAAACTGTGTGAAAACACACCGTAATTGAAGGAATAATGTAATATTGTTCCTTAAGTTGCAAAGATGACCATGACAGAGAACATTTCAAAAAAAAGGAAAAAGAAGACAAAGGAATGGTGTCAGATACAAAAAGGTTTCTTTGAATTAACGTTTTATAGAGCTTCCTTAATCGATCAATCGTGTGCAGGGGGAGAAGTGTGCTTCCATTTCAGTAGAATCAAATGTCTGGCCAATTAAGTTGTGAAGCACCAAACGGGCCAGTATCAGGTGGAGTGCCAAACATGAATTAGGTGCAATAACCACATCATAAACCTGAACGTCTGAACGAGATTTTCCATCAACTTTTTTATCATACAGATTTTACTCTGCACGCTGCAGACAGTAATCAGCACACAGATACAGAGCAGTATTTCACCCTGACTCAACAGTCATGGCTGCTCTGGCAGCGGCGCCACAGGGAAAACCTTATATTTTGTGAAAGAAAATGCTGCAATTTATTGCTCAGTCATGACAACACACAACATTTGAAGAGACAAACTGACCCTCAGTGCTTCTGTCTGTGCACCCAGGCCCTTGGTGCACATCTCCATCACGGAATATGAGCAGAAGGTGACGCGCACTTTGTACTGGCTGACTGCTGCGAGCCACAGGGATGCATTGCTCTCCAGCTCCAGAGGGGGAACCAAGATCGACTGGTGGCCCGAGTACACACTGAAACCAGAAACAGAGAGGCTGAGTGTAGATACATGGAGAAAAATACCACCAGAAAATAACACACATTTTGTTCTAGCCACCCTCTCTTAACACTAACGATTTGTTTTCTGATTTTACTGCCAGTCATTTGTGCAGAGTTGGTTTACCTGCACAGACACCAGAGGGCGAAGCCCAGGCCACAGTAAGGGTCCAGACAGATGGCGATCTGCCGGGAGGGGTAGAGCTCACACTGCAGTTTGATGGAGCGACACAAGGCACTGGTGGCAGCATGCGACATCTAGAGGAGATGATATGACACACAGAGACACAAATGATCCTGGAGTAAAATCCAACTTAAAACAACTCCTCGAACTTTTAGGGATCCATTATTTCACTTCAGCAATGTGTGGATGGTTGCTTGAAACTGAGAACTTGAAATGTGACTGCTGCCCAGTAACACAAAGCACTCTTTGAATGACCTCCAGCTGAAGACTTTACCTGATCCAAACATTTTATTTTGTTTCTTTCATGATTTCCACCCGCTGACAGAAGATTGTAAAAAATTAAGATTTAATTAAGATTAAGATTAATTAAGATTTTTCTGTTAACAGGAACAAAGAAAGACTGGTAACATCCAACATGACAGCGACAGTAAGTATCCAGATGACTCATGTGTCCTCCGACATTTAACCTACTTTGACCCCTGCTAAGATGCCTGTCGTGGACACACTGAAGTCCAGGTAAGCCAACATCTCTGGGGTCGGGGGCTTGTACATCTGGGGACTCTTCTTCCTGGGGAGATCATCTGGACGATGGGAGGAAGAGGAGGAGAGCTTTAAAAGCAGCCATGGAAATCACAGACCATTTCTTCCTTCTTCTCGTGGCAACACCAGAGCACAAACTGTGGCCCTCAGTGTGTTGCATGTGTATATAATTCACCTGTGTCCAGCACCATGGGCCAGCTCTTGACGTCCACAGCAGCAGCAGCCTCTTTGGATTTCAGCAGCTTCATTATTGCTTGAGTAGTCAGGATACACACCGACTTACTGACCTTTAACACACAGATACAGAGGTATTACTACATACATGTTACATGACTTTCACGCAATTTGCCATTAGAAATATAAGGACCCGTCACAGAGCAGCACTGACTTTGTGTATAATTCAGTATATTGTCTGGGTTACTGCACCTTTTTAAGAGTAAAATTCAAGCCCTTTCAAGGCACTCAAACCCAAAATTTCCAGACTCCCGAAGCCTCTATAATCACATCTAAATTATTACTATAAATGCATTTGCAAAAGATAAAGTTCACAAAATTAATTTGTATCCACAGCAAGAATATATATTTACATTTTGTTTATGTTACCAGCTGTTGATATTAACTGATTTTATGTTTAGTTTTGCATAAGTGATTGTGTAGATGAAACACCAGATTATGTTGAAAATCAAGCATTTTTCAAGGAGCATACTTGATTTCAAGACCATTCATAACCTTGAAAATATATCAGTTAAAATTAAGTAGTTTCCAGACTTTCAAGACTTTGTGTTTTTTTAATCCATACATTCACCAGGTTTAATGATATCTGTGCAGAGAGAGGGATTCAATTGATTCAATTTGATGCAGGTCAGTGGACTCTCTCTTACCTCAACAATCATCTTGACAGTGGGCAGGGTGGTTGCCAGGTTCTGGGGGTGTGGGGGTCTGACAGTAACTGGCACACAGCCAGCGTACAGGCAGCCGTAGAAGGTGGCAATCAGGTCGATTCCTGAATAAAAAACAGGGATAGAATGTCACAATTAATGTAAAATAAGAGAGAATAAAACTCACTTGATAATAATAGTAAAAATGAGACAAACGCAAGGATAAAATTGGAATACAAAGAGTCTATCACATAAGATGGAAAATAAACCCACTGAATAATAATAATAATAATAATACTCAAATTAAGTTAAAAACAGAGAAAACAAAATGCACACAATCAAGTAAAATACAATATTTTAAAGGAACTGTACAGAGGAGGATCAACAGGACAAGTAGCACAGCAGCAGGGGTGTCTCTTACCTGGTGGGTAGACAAGTGCTACATGGTCTCCGGTGTTGAGGCGTCCCATCAGTGCTGCAGCCACCCGCTCTGCCCGTTTGTGCAGCTGCAGACAAGAAGCTGTGCTGGCCACCGTGCCCTGAGGAGCAAGATAAGAACACAAGCTACATTCATCTACAATGCTACATTACTTAACAGATAGAAAAGTTAGAATTTCAAGGACAATGGCTAGCCTTCATCATTCTTATCATTCATCAACCTGCAGAGATTTCTATCAAAGTAGCTCCTGTTGTGCTATTTGACCCTTGCAGGCAATGTAGCAAACCAATATGAAAGACCACCTTTTTAGAAAATGGGAGTTAAAGGAATTAGCCCAAAATAGATATAACAATCTAATGATTTTATCCACTGTATAAAGAGTTTCTCAGTTGAATTTCTAGGTAATTCACTATATGATACAATATATATATATTGCCATCACAAAACAAACTTCTATATACCATGACAAAAAGGCAGTACCTTGGCATTGAGAACAAGGAAGAGCGGATGGTCTGGAGTGGCCTGAGCTCTCCACTGCAGCACATCTTGTATGTACAGGAACTATAGAGGAAAGAGAAACACAAGTTCAACTATAGAGAAATGAGAGTAAACACACAGCAAAGTCAGACACCAACTGTGTTATGATGAATCAGAAATGACAGACGTGATGGGGTTCAGTAAATGAGAACCTCAGAAGAGTACTGGGTGTAACACAAGTGGAATCTGATTTGCACAATTCCTGCCTTTGTTCGCAGGAAGTCAAAACCATGTGCTCTCCATCAGCTGTATGTGCTTCAGACTCCACTCTCTCCAGCATGGATCCTTACCTGTGTCAACAGTGTATGTGATGATTGGGTGAAATGAGGGAGACTATCTACCTTACGTGCCTGATCATTGTCCTCTAGCTGGGCCACGTCTCTTCCGCAGGCCTGTGCTATCCTCTTGCCTGCCACCAGGTTGCCCACTATCATAGAAGCAGGGCCGACCTCTGCGCAGCACAACCACATTCATCAATACATCATACATGTCGGCAAAGTTAGGCCCAACATTCATATCAACATAAAAATATACACAGCAGTGAAAAGTGAAGAAATTAGAGAAGTACGTGTTCATGCTACATTAGCCTGATCTGTGTTGGAATAGGTGGTCTACCTGGCTGTTTTTGTCTTGGTTTGGGCAGGTTGGTGACACATGTATGAGGGCACATGAGGACATTGCAGGGATGCAAAGCGCCCTCCAGGAAGCGCTGTTTTGTCTCAGATATATGGATTCCGCCCAGGGGAGCCTTAGGAAGAGTGTTGGCAGGCACCAGAGCCAGGCAGTACACCCCCACTTGGTGGATGCTGTCTATGGCCTGGAAACAGAAAGGTAATACATGCAAACACAAGGAGAAATGGATATCAGCAAAGCTGTCTGATGAATCAGAGGAAGTTGTTTTCATTTTACAACATTTGAAAAAAACATGAGCACTTTGTTGTCCAGTGTTAGTTTAGTGTTTTCACTTGTAATCTTGTTTTTATACTAATCACTACTCACTTTTATGTGCATATAAAATATTGACACAAAAATACCCCAAATCAAGACTCAAAGCTGGACCAGAACAGCGGTTGGGTTTTTTTTTTCACATATTAACAACAAACCATGAATATTTCAAGCATGCAATAAGGCTTGTTAGACTTCATATCCTCAAGCTGCGTAGCAAAAGCATCGTCTGAGCCCCTCTTTCTTTATGCATTCAAGAATGCCTCAGCATCCCAACTTTGAGAGTTATTCATTGTAATAAATTATCCTGAGGAATCTGAAAGCTCTGCAAGTTGGTCATCATATGGAACTGACGTAAAATCAACGTAAAACCTTGTGACGTGCAGAAAACTGTAGGTTAGGAGTAATATTAACTAAGTATACCTGATTTCCACTTATTAAATGAAAACATGCAAGATCACGGGTACAGTCCATCAATTAGATGTGACTTAGTGACAAGATGTGAAAAGACCTGAAGGACGCGGCTCATCCACTGGAAGCTGTCTTCCTCTGAGGCGTCTGGCCTTTGCTCTGCCACCACAACAATCCTCTCGTCATGCAGCACGGACACAGAAAACACTGCTATCCTGGAACAAACAACATAAACACCCTGCTATAGCTGGACTGTAACACTGTCAGTAGAAAAAAGTGCACATAAGAGAGACTCTTGATATGACAGAGGACAGATGTGTGGAGAAGTGTTGCATTTTAAAATTACCTCCCCCTGTACACAAACTTCATGGGCTCCACTGCCAGTGCTGTGGCAACCACGTCATCAGCATTGTGTCTCCGCCCGCTGACCACCATCAGCCCGTCCATCTTTCCCACAACAAACACAAGGCTATCCTGTTGGGAAATACAAATCACAAATCATTAGACAGGTTGATCTTGACATTTACTGGATCTTAAGTACAGCGTCCATCCACACAGCCAACACACTGGAAACTAAAGACCTCAAAAGGTTTGCAAGAGCTTGCAAACGATCATCCGTCTCTTTATATCCTTGAGCTCACATGCCCTTAAAGAAAAAGAACTCTACTTTAAGCTTGAGAATAAAAACCATCACCATTTGTCAGCAAAATCCTGCCCCAATTTCTGCTTCAGTCAGTGTGGTCTGGCCCTCATCTCAGGTCGGCTGCATAAAATATGATTCTCTCCTTCTCTGAAGTGTAAAAGCCTGACAGATGTTCATATAAACTACCAACTAAAGGCAGTTTTTAAATAAATACACCTCCCTCTCAACAGTCTTCACTGGACCTGCAGTATATACCACAGAGAGGTCTGTGAATTATCCTGAGTAATGGGGATATTGTTTCTGGAAAGACACACTGCAGTTGAAATTTTTCAAAGGTAATTTCCCCTGCTCCATTTCCACTTCATTGTGGCCCTGGCAGAGGCGTCAGAGGCATATACTGTATCTCAAACCCTGAGCACACGTAACTAAAACTATCTGCATGGCTTCATATTTGTAAAGCTTAGTTTTTGTGATTGAAGTGACCTGACAATTTACCTGGGACTGGGACAAGTTGAGTAAAACTGCGAATATCACAAAGATACTGTGATGACACTGAATATCACAGATTGATAAATCATGAGAAAATAAAATTGCTTGAGGTTTAAGCAGGTATGTCCTTATGTAGCCTGTGCTAAGAGACAGACATCAGAGTAAAGTAAGGTTAAAAGATGGCACATTAATGAGCTGGAACTTACTGGTCCCACAAAGCCCAGCAGTGAGGTCCTGGTAAAGGGTCTGTCACTGATGGGAACCCCAGATGACATGACTGGGATGGTCTGCAACGAGACACAACACTGTTCAAAATACATGAAGTAACATTCATTGTCTTTACTTAAAATGACTCTACACATAAGCCTTTTCAGTGAAATAACTTTAATAACTGATAATTTAATATATTCTGGTTTCATCCAGAGCAGTTACATAAACAAACAGGTATTGATTATATGCAAAATTAACTGATATTACACATTGATATACAGCATTTAAAGACATGAATAGCATATTCATACCTGAAATACTGCTCAGGCAAAGAAATAAGACACTAACCTCAAAGACGTTCTTGGTCATGCCCGGGAGGCCATAGTAAGCTACACCTGTGCTACCTGAGCTCACACAGATCTCTCCAACCTCATCTGTCTGACAGAGATAGGGTGTCCCCTCCACCCGCACCACACAAACCACAGCTGGAGACAAACAGTGATGACAGGAAGGTGGGACATTGAGAACAATGATTTATCATCTAAACTACCAAATCTTTTACCTTCTAAGAGAAAGTTTCAATAAGTAAAAGTTAGATTTTACTGAAAGTTCATTCTAGCAAAAATTCTTTTTAATTTGATTATTTCATTAGTGCTTTATAATTTTGTTTTAAATCTGCCTAATGCTCTGTCATAAACACTTTGACAACTTAACACCAATAGGTAAAGCATCACTGCTAAATATCTGAATGTGGACATAAACACAGGTGGAAGTCAGAACACTTCGGCAAATATCCCACAAAATCTGATCTGATAACCTCCATTCTCTGGAGTTGATATGAAACTTCCATTTTTCAATTTCAGCATGTTACTCGTTAATGGCAGCAAATTGTTAATGTGCAGCGCAGTGTTCTATACCTCCGGGCATGACCTGTCCCACATCCTGCACTGTAAGGACAGACAGTTTCTCCTCTGTATCCACACGAATCACACTGTGGCTCAGCCCACCCATAGACAGTACCGCCTTTCCTGGAGGAGGAACACCCATTTCTGGAGGTCTGCAGGACACAGACAGTAAATTACACTCAGTATTACTAAACACAATGACACACATGGAAAGACTTATCATTATTGCAGCAGTACTGACACCTCAAAAGAAGACAGATGTGGTTTTGGTAGAACATAACAACCATGTAAATCTGTGGGATAGATTCTGGATCCATTACGACATTTCTAGACTCTCACATTTCCCTACTCAATTTAAAAATAGGGCCAGTTTGCCTATTTGAAACATGAGCTTTTAGTCCGTCTGTCATCCTAATCCTTCTCCATGACTGATCAGCAGAAAGCTGTAAAATCCTACAGTTCCTCTCTGTGTTAAAGAAGCACAAATCTCCCTCCTCTCCCTGCAGGATCACTGTAGTGCAGAGCGTCGGCGGTCGGCTTTTGTTCTAATAAGGTGCAGTAACACCATCTCACCTGCGGATGGCGACAGTCATAGCTTCTGAAGAACTGGCACATGGACAGATCACCTCAGGTCGCAGCCCACGTGCCTGAAACACGTTGAGGAAGGCGTCGCAGGAGGATATCGACCCTGTGGCAACACACACACACATACAGAGGCAGTCAAACAGACATACAAGCAACACAACACAAACAAATCAATGATAATCTCTTGTGGCTTCAGGGTGTTTATAAGGTTATTTTATTTAATGAGAATCTGCATGTGGCCTCACATGGATTAGCTCCATCAGCGACGATGAGCATGCGCAGGGAACTCAGGCTGATGTCTCTCTGGTCTCTCTGGGCCAGCAGAGACCAGTGCATGTCCCTCGACTTCACCACTGCAACCCGGGCTGCGCGGGGGACACAAAGACAAAGAGACAGGCTCACAATAGAATCACATAAATCAACACCGCTGTCATCCAGCTTGACAGCCAATCACAGATCGCAAAATATGACAGCAAATAGCAACACGGCCTGACTCAGTTGCTGACAGGTGACTCAGCTAAGCTTGAACAAGAGAAGAGATGAATTTTATTCAGTGAAGCAGGCTTCCTGTCCTCGACCTCCACCGGGCTAACACAGCTGAACTAGAAATCAATGGTCCAATAAAATATTGCTTTAATCCATCCACTCCTGTCACATGCAAAATCAAAACTGCTATGAGAAACAGACTCCCTCTGGAAGCTAAACTTAGTGTTACACAGGCTTACAGACTCTAAGAACAATAACAAAATGTTGGAGAACCATCATTTCAATATCAAGCGAGCTACCAAAGCATTTTCCTCAAGGTACTCCATGTGAAAAACCTATACTGTCCTGTACGTGTGCTATTTTGTAAGTGGACTGATCCCCACCTTTGTATGTGTGAACCTTCTGTATCCAAGATAGAGGGTTGACTTTCATCAGGGAGTAAGGTATGCTGATCACGTGCATCCGATTCATAACACTCTGCCATGACAACAGACATCAAGTATCACATCAGCACCAAAATATGTCAGAAGTGTATTTGAACGACATGATGTCAATATAAACAAGCTGCGGGTCTTGACAAGATTTTATCACTTACTGTTAAGAGAATAAATGAAAGCATGTTTGTGCTGCTGCTGTGTCATTTTAGGAATTTAAACTTGCAACAGCAGGTCATATATTAGCTGTGCTTAAATCCCACTGCATTTTTGAAACCAATTAATCAAAGCTCAGTTGAGTATGTGTTGGAAGAAACAGAATATTTTTAGATGTTTCAACCTCTTGACGTAGGAGATGAGCTCTTTCTGCCCATCAGGACTTCATTAGTTTGAATGTATTTACATACTGATATAGGGAAGAAGTCACTCAGATAAATCAGACTTTTTATCAGCAAACTGAGCATGGATCACTTCTATGTCTGATTATATAACCCATCTATTAGCTTTACCAGAGGCTTCAAGACTACTCACAGTAAGAACACCGTGCCATAATCCTGCTTCTCTCTTGAAGTCCAGGACGTTGGTTATGGTCTCAGCTGCACATCAAAAAGGAGATTTTGCAAAGACAAAGACAAAAAGAATTTGAGACATTCCTATTTACTAGATCAATCAGACATCATTCTGGTGCTTTTAACACAAACCAAGTTCAGCAGTACTGGATTGAGTGAAGCCCTAAACTATGTCTCAGAAACAGACCTAGAGTGTCTCTGGGCTGCTGGTGCAGTTAGAAGTTATTTAGAGCAAAACTGGGACACTGGAGGAGAGGAGGTGCCTCACGTTCTGTTTCTTTTCACGCAGACCTGACCCAGGTCTGACAGAAAGAAACTCCACCAGCTGAATTGACTGTAATTATACTCTGATAGAATCTGTGAGCAACGTGAAGGGAAAATTCGATTAATTTATTTTATTTATTTAAAAGGGACAGTGTGCAGCTCAAACATAAACATCTCCCTGTGATGGACCATGCCACATTATAGCTTCAAGATAATTCACATCTGTGGTCCCTTGGCAGATCAGAGGAAAAAAACAACACAACAACAAACAACAGAATAAAAATGACACACAAAACACAAAAGCACATCACAAATGTATGCTTGACAAATAAAAGCAAGTCATGAAGATCATAACTTAGAATATTAAAATCAGTGAGTGCAGAACTAAGCAGCTTTTAACAGACTTTTAAAGTTGACTTTGAAAGTGCTGATAGAGATGCAGCTCCTTACATCGTCAAGCAGGGTGCTCCATTGATTTGTGGCTGGTACAGAGAGAGCTGATTGTCGAAATGGAGTGTGGTGAAATGGTACGATGCAATCAGGTATAGAGGCTATTATCTATAATATCATACATTATAAAATAGGTTCCTGTGTTACCTGATCTGCAGAATGAATTTGACAAAACAACACAGCAATCCCAAAAAAGTCAACTCCAATGTATAGTTCATCTTTCTTTGCTTAAGCCTACATTTCTATCATTATTAAAGCTGGTTCTCGCCCTCCATCAATTGGGTGCTTTTCTCCATGTCTTAAGAACGAAAAAATGAGGGAGAAAACATAGAAGTATAAAAATGAAGAATTTGTAAGTGAGAAGAAAATGCAAAGTGTTCTGCTAACCTTCAGTGTAGCCGCAGGCCTGTGTGAGGGCATGACAGTGAGCCAGCATGGCTGAGTGGGACACTGTGATCCCCATAGTGCTTCCTTCTTTGCTGGTTTTATACTGGATGTAAGAAACACGTAAAAACATTTGAACAGTTTTCTTTTCAACAAAATTAGACATGGATTATATGAAAAAGAAGAGTACCTAATTATAGGTGGCTCACAAATATTAAAAATACAGCAAATTATGTAAATATAAATGAAAATATAACAGATTTTTTAATGAAATAAGTCTTATTGGTAACATCAGAGAAAGTACACTCACCTCTATGTAGGCTATGTCATTACTGGCTTCCCGTATTGGAGGATGCCAGTCTTTTGGAGGCTTCACAACATGTTTTCCATCTGTCACAAACCACAGCAACCGCGGCCAGCCTGCAGAGACAGAAGACATGAAATCAGCTCAAACAAAATGAAACTACAAAGACATGCAGTCAAAATGAAAATAAAACAGGCCGTACCTTTAAAAGTGGCTACCTCCCCTGTTTGTGCTTTAGGCAAGCCTTTCTGACAGGCATCAGTGGTCAGTGCCAACGTGACGCCACAGCTGCCCAGCAGAAAGCCAATCTGTTGACTTCCTGCATCCTGGGGGACCAAAGAGGATGAAAAACTGAAGTTCATACTGTCAAAACATTGGCAAACAGTGTCTGTCATACAATTATCAACTATTAAGAAGAATGAAATCCTGAGCATAATAGCTTTGAAGAAAGATGCTCTGAGGGAATGTGGGAATTGTAACAGGGAGAAAGAAGGATGATGACTGAAGAAGAAACCTCAGAGCATCATACATCAAAGCAGCAGCAGGTAAGAAAGCAGAGTGACGGCCAATCACTATTAAAAACTCTACCGCAGAGCATCAAAGCTCAATCGTAGCAGGGATGAGGCCCAAGATCTGACAGACTCTCACTCATATATGATTGGCTGTGCAAATTAGCTTACAGCTAGGCTCGTGCTGAGCAAACCACACTGAGCAGAAAAAGCAAAAAAAAAGGGAGAAAGAAGAAAAAGGGGGTTAAAAAAAGAGGCATAGAAAGAGAGAGGGAGGAAAAATGTGAGCTGGTAGATTGAGCGAATGGGTTTCTGACTCCAGAGAACAGTTGGCCTGTGATCTAATATTTTGACTGGAATTACACATCATTTCACCTCACTCAAATCTCATTAATTACAGCACAGCGTCTGCAAACAGCATGCTTATAAAAGGCAATCAAGAACAGGCATTAATATTCAGCCTGAGTAACTAATGTGGATGAATTTGGTTTAGCTTGAGCTGATGGATGTGCAGGAAACTGCAATGCATTGTAACACTCCGTAATTAGAACGTTTAAAGATAATGCTGCTGCTGCTGCAGTTGTAATCATGGAACACATTACCAAGAAGTTGGAAGGTTTTTAGGACATTTTCTGGGATGTGATAAATCGTAGATACCAACATTGAAACAACATCTTGCCTCTCCTATCATTTAGGGGTCAAATGTCCAGCAGGGGTCACTACTACTCTTCACTGCTTCTGTACATACTAAAAATATTCATACACTCTCAGGAGATGGTATTTTTTATTTGCCTTTACCTTTCTGGTCAGCGGCACTTCGATAGGCACAGGTACCAACTCTGCCAAGAGGCAGCCGTAGAAGGCCACCATGAACATCACTGGGTCATTGTTGGGGAAAACAAGTGCGACCTGCAGGCGTATCATAGACACGGTATCTCAGGGTATGATATGTTTTAAGTGAAAGTATCAAGATCAGAAACCAAACATTTGCTTTCCTTCACAAGTAATGAGATAGTGACAATGAATTTGCACCAAAAACCTGAAAAATTATCACGTGAAAATAGAGCACTGAAATGCAGCCTTCTGTAAGAAAACAACCGGACATATCAAGTTTTGAAGTGGACTTATCTCACAACTTACTCTGTCTCCAGGCATGAGCAAAGGCTCATTTCTAGTGCTCAGCTTGTTAAGAAGAGTGTAGGCCAGTTTCTGACTGCGAGTCCATAGTTTACCTGCAAAGGTGAATGTACACTGTCAAATATTTCATCTAATAACATTAGACCCATAAATCAACATACATCAACTCATTGCTGATGTATGTTGCTCATTGTTTTCCATCTCCATTGTTAATTCAGGGACAATCATCACAGGTTGGCACCTACCATAGGTGAGTGTGTAGACGGGCTTGCCAGCATTGTCAAGTGCCGTCAAACAGGGGCTCTTGGGCTGAGTGGTGCCCCACCGTTGTAAGGCTGCTGGCAAGGAGGGAGGCCACTTGTTGACCACCCCAAGATGCTCTCCTTCCAGGGGACTCATCTGCTGGCCTTCTGGCTTTGGCTGGTTGGGATCTGGCTCCTGGACTACATATATGGGGAGGACAATGGGACCACTGTGTGAGGGTGGTTCAATCAGTATTTTGAGCAACAAAACAGACCAGCACCTGGTGTGCTGGTGGTACCCCAGCCCTGGACTCTCTCAAAGGAAGGCAGGGTAATAAAATGAGTGTGGAGACTGAAAGACAATGAGATGATGGAGGCTTAAAGGTGAGCTCTGCTCTGTCCTCATATGTATTATTTGCCTAAGATTCCAGCTCCCACGAAACCTGGAGCTATGGCTCACTGAAAGGCACAGTTTTCATCTGTCCACCCTCCCTTGCTGCAAGCACCCTTTGATTTGACTTCCATCTCCCCATCACTATTCTCACCTCACACTCTCCTGAACTCTCTGCAAAGTGGAATTCAGAGCTGTTAAACTGAGCTGGCAAGATGTCCCCACCAAATAAAACACTTCTCTCAGGAAAAGATAGTGTCCAGCCTGCTGCCATTTCAGCTGTGAGTGTTTGTTCTGCTCACAACAAACAGACCACCGAGGTTTGCCACAGTTTCTGTGCCAAAGTGACAGAGGCTTTACAATTACCTGCTGATGCACAGTATTACTTTTCTCACCGCTTATTCATTTTCACAGTGTTTATTCAACCTAGTAGACTACCATCCAAAACCCACGATGGACTGGTTGGAAAGGAGGAAATGGTTAGACAGGGCTGGTCCACTGTGTGTGTGTGTTTCTGTACACAGTATTCCCTAACCACTCCCTAAGCACACCTGGTGGTCTCAGCTCCACCCAGAGACAAAGTAACAACCACTGATCTAAAAGTGTACCTTGACTGTTTATTTGTGAGGCGTGGTGAAGTCAGTGTGTCGCTTTTATCTGAGCTGCAAGAGGAATTTGATCAAGAACCAATACTGATGCTAGAGAACTCCACTGAAAGCTCCAAAAAACATTAAAGCTGAAGTGGATGTCAACCTCAAAAGAGTCTCTGTATTAAATACAGCCTTTAGCTGCTAAAGTCTCCATTCAGTATGCTGATCACACCACAGACAGAGGGATGCCTTTTTCACAATTTATTGATTTAACAGAAGCAATGTAATTACTTTCAGGCCAGCTTACCATCCAAAAGCTCCTCAAAATCGTCAACAAAGAACTCTCGCAACGGCGGTCGCTTTGGTCTCTTCAGAGTGTTGAGCAGCTGCTGGATTTTGGAGGAGACTCGACTGTTGACTGGAACACCTACACAGTGAGATTGGAAGGGATGAAAAGGAAAAGGTAGGGTGGAAATAAACATGGAAAGGGTATAGAGATAAAGACATACAGGAACAGGAAGAATGTCAGGGTGGAAACAGGTACAGATGGGAGGGGATATAGTAGAGAAAGACATGCAGGCAGATTGATTGAGAGATTGATGAAATAAAAGGAAGGGGATAGATGAGGGGGGGACAGATAAGAAAAGAGAAGAGAAAAGGTCAGTGTGGTGCTCTAATGAGACATAGAGGACAACCAGGTGCCACTCACACTGTAGCAAGACAACAAAACAGTGGACCTGGAGTGACTGTAGAGCCACCTGGAGGTCAAAGGTTACTGTCTTTCACTCACTGTAGAATCACTGACAAACCTCACAGGCCAAATAAGTCAGGAAATGAGGAGCCTCCTCGCCTGCTGCCTAGCAACAAAGATGTCCTCTCTGCAATAAGTGACTCATGAGGTCTTTCAAAAGGTGTCTGTTTGACATACACTACAAAATTCACAATTGTGGGAGGCTGAAATCAACTACACCCCAGTCAAGTCAAAAAATATATACACACTGTAAATAAATACAATACTAAGAAAGCATAATCGCAGACATGGACCTTTGTAAAGACATAACAATATGAATGAAGGAGCAGGGCAGGAGAGAAAAAGAGAGAAACAGACTAAGAGTAAGACAAAAGGGGAAATGCGCCTGTATTTCCCTCACATTTTGGAATGGGTATTTGCAGACAACGGTCATCATTGGACACCGTTTCCTCCATATGAATTCATACTTAGTCTGGGAGGGGTGGTCTGTGTCAGGCATTCCAGACAGCCACAGGAGACGAAGGCCACAGCTGCACGCAGCTTGCCTGATCTGTCTTACTATAATAAGCTCGGCAGAGACAGACTCTGCCTCCTCATGCAGGGACAGATGTGCTGGGAGTAGATGTGTGGGGGTCAGTGCTGCACCTGATGGGCCAATTAGAAAGCCCCAGACACACAGGACAACATCTGAGGGCCCTGAACCCCACCCACTCAAGGGCCTTGATCATTAATATCACAGCCAGCCAGGAACCGCCTGTGATCAAGACTATAATTAACGTATTCATTTCATAATTTATCCATCTACAGCGTTGAATTACTGTACCAAACACAGAGTCTTCACACCAATACGTGTACACAGCAAACAGAACTGCATTTACTGTATCAACAAGCTAAGACCTGGCCTTATTCTATAGTTTTCCTATTGTTAACGAATCCCATGGAAAGACAAAATGTGTTAGTCTCTAAATATTTTAGACTTCCCTACCCTGTCTGTGGCTCCCAGGCCAAAATGTATGTGTTCCTACTGAAGATGCAATTCTTTAAAGAAGGTTCACAACATATAGCAGTGACGTGGGCCACATCCAGCCTGACAAAGCTTTGCATCCAACCGTCAGATAATCTCTAAGCTTGTCTATTAGATGCAAGAGGCATCACTTGGGTTTATTTTTGTTGGCTAACTGCTGTATTTTGTCTCAAACTAAGCGTTTGTTTTTGCTTCCTGGGATCCTGAGAAGGGCTTTTTTGTTGAGATAAGGACTCATTTATCGGTAGTTGAACTGTGGCTGAGGTATGAGAGCATTTTCTTGTTAATTTTCTAGTTATTATTATAGATTTTCCATGTTTTTGGGAGTCTGTTCACACTGATAAAGACTAATAAAAATAACCTTAATTTTGTAAGAATGTCAAAATGTTAAAACAATTATAGGTTAACAAGACCTAATTTATTTACTTATTTTTTTTATTTTGACAGTCTGGCCCCCCACAGTGTCTGCTTAGAAAAATTCTGCCCTTTGAACAAATATAGCTGAGGATCCCTGATATATAGTTTCATTTTTAGTAAGTGATTTCCTAAAAAAGCAGGGCCTTGTAGTATTTATCAAATGTTACTCGAGACAGAGATAACATTGGATTTGTTGGGCTGACTATTTTCGAACCATGGACACATTTGACATTTGCTCTCTTGAGTATTTACGGCACCAGGGCAGAATATGTGGCACTGACCCAAAAGAAATTACAGTGCTCATGTTTATGGTTTTTGGCCAACAATGGAGCTCTATAGCACAAAGGACTAAGCTATATCAGACTTACACACACAACACTTGTTAGTAGCATTAATTCATTGTTGGTTTTGGTCGACTTGTGGGATTTGTTGACAATAATGCACCACAATGTGCATGTATAGCAACCAATACATACAGCGTCAGTACAGATGAGTACAGATGGATGTCAAGTCAATGCGTGGCATGTTTTCTACACCTAACTATGTGTCATTATTAAAATGGAAACAGTGCTAGAAGGCTGCCATCAAAGAGCCCATTGTGTGGCTGCAGGCTAACAGGCTTGTGTTACAGCATGTAGTGAGAAACAAACTGACAAGTCGTCATGTCTCAGTGTGAGCACAGAAATCAGTGTGTCAACATGCAAATTATCCTCAAGCCCAGACTGAACAGTTACACCTGTCACGGCAATGGCCTTTTCACACAATCTGCTTAAATGTGATCAATTTGAAGAGCATTTAGGATAGAAGTTGCGTAAAGATGCTGTAAATACTTAAAGCCTCTTGAAACACACTTAGTTATACAAACGACACTCACACACACGCACGCACACGCACGCACACACAGGACTCCAATGACTGAATTCACTGTAGCTTGCAAATATTTTTGGAAAACACACAGGGTTTGGACAAGTGCTAGACCTGACAGTGGAGGCGAAGGCAGAAACACAAACACACACACAAATACACACGCAGGAGAGTGCACATACAGCTGACTGCCACAGAGTTGGAGGAACAGTTATAAATACCATCCATTAAACTGAGGGATCCTTCACCTCTCCACTCACAGCCTGGAGGAGAGACACATCAGGATGTCAATGAAACAGTCCTGTTTAACTTTGTGTTTGTAAATGTGTGAATGTGTGATAGAGAAATCTACCAGCAGCCAGACGTAGGTGAGAGCAGACAGACACAGACTGTTGTTGTTGTACCATAACAACAACAAGGATAGGATTTTCTGCTGTTGTTATTTTTGTCATTTTTTTAATGACCCATGTGGGAAAAGCTGCATAGGGAGTGTGGGTTTGAAACATCTTGAATACCAAACAGCCAAAGAGAAATGGATAAAAACAACGCTGTTTAAATCTTTTAAAAATCCATAGATTTAACAAACAAATTCCTTCCTCTTTATGTGTCGAGCCAGGTGGGCTGGTTCAGCATTCATTAGCAGTGACAACCGAGAACGCACACATTCTTGATGACAGAGGATGGATGACAGGATGGTAATAGCTCTGCTGTGAAGCAGTGTTCCACTTTTCTGGCTGCTACCAAGCAGCATTTCAGGTGTGATGCTGAATGAATGAAGATGGAGGGGTGACAGGAACACACTCTGGACCAGATCCCTGGTCATGTCACAAGATATTCTTTTCCTTTTTGGGACTCAAAATAAACACTGTTCTTCTATACATCATTATCAATTGAGCGTTTTTATTAGTGTCAATGACAGGTTTAGCATTAACGCAGAGACATATTTGGTTTTTTGGAGGAGGGGGATCGGAAACGTGCAGTGTTACCATGACAACACACAATGGTCAGTCAGCAGCTTGTGCCAGTCTGACAGGCAGACTGACTGAGGAGAGGACAGACGGACAGACAGCAGGGGAGAAAGGGAGGTATGCATGTGTGTGTGTGTGTGTGTAAGCAGGAAACTCACCATCTGCAGTCTCCATGACGCTGGTGTGGTGGTTGTAGCCCCGGGAAACGCCTCGCACCGAGGCCACCTGGGGCCGCTCCGCATGTAGCGTGGAGCGCTCCGACAACCCCGTCACATCGGGGGGCGCTGAGTGGTTATCTGTGATGAGTGGGGTGTCGGGGGTTAAAAGGTCAAACGCCAAGCCTACTTTGGGCTGTCGATACTAACTTAAAATCCTACTTCATGTACTTGGAAACATACTGAGGAATCTGATTGAGAGGCTGAAAGCCTTTCTATCAACTGCAAGTGAAGTCATTAGCTGCAATACTATATACTTCAACCATAGGCAGTATAATACATAGTGGACATAGCCAACATGAGGTCACAAAATGGTTTGTGGACTGTCATTTTGGAGCCTCAAGCTTGGCATTATGACTGTCACCATCTTGGTTTTTTGGAACCAGAAGATCATATTTGCTCAAGAGGGTGGGATTGGGTAGGACACACATTGCTACGCCTCTATCCTGACTGGATCTGACGGAGAACCTTTACTTTATCGCCCATTTTACTCTAAATGGAACCAAAATTTACAAAATTAACATTATGCTATATTGAAGAAAACTTGAAACCAGTGATTGAAACCATAATCTCATTAGGAAAATGTTTACTGAGGTAATAAATCAAGTGAGAAGTTGGGTCATTTGCTCATAAGCGAACACACAATCAGACTTTTTTTGACAGCCAGTGCTGGCATAGAAAAAGAGTGCAGGTATAAGGCACCACACTGGCTTCACTTTTCAGACCTGGAAGCTCCATCTATTTATTATACTGTCTATGATTTTAATAAGGATTTTATGTTTTACCTCATTAAACTGCCTGCAATGATAATGAATGAATGTTTCTATTCAGCAGATACATTCCCCTCAAAGAGTAACCTATCCACTGAGAACAAGATGTCTGTGTAATACGATTAACAGGCAAATCTGAGGACATTGTGACAGCCTCCATTTGTCCCCCAGTGCTGAATTCTAAATTACGATATTAAATGAAACATATATGTATAAGTGCTATATGCACTCCCTGGCCTTGTTACATACATCTATGCACAACTGACAGCAGTCCAATAATAAAGATCTGCTACATATTCTACAGTGAGGAAGACCATAATAATCAGTTTTTGCTGTCATGTTTTACAATGTGAACTTACTAAACATGTTGTTTAAACATCATCTCTATGACAGCGTCAATCAAAACTAAACATCATTATTTTTCTAAAAGTACAATTCATGGCTGAGCTACTGTGTTGAATTGTATTAGATTTTACAGGTTTACCCATCAATGTGGCTCTGGAGGATAGGTGCTTTGGTGCAATATGGTGGGAATTGGGTTTAAAATGTAATCCTTTAACTAAATTGCTATTGTAACACAGTGTTTTTGGAACCAACACAATGGCTGTCAATCATGGTTATGGTGAACTGCACCCTGAGAGTTGATGCTCCTCTCCAAAGCACCTAATAACCTAGGGTTGTACTTAATTAACTACATATAAAACGTGACTTCAAAACCAAAGGTCATGTTTGCCATTAAAGTCCATATTACCCTAAAATGTTGCCCAGGTATGACAGCCTACTAACGACTGTCTATTGCCGAAGTCAACGATAGGCAGAATAAGAGTTTGAGAGGCCAAGGAACAGAAAAATATGGGAGATATATTTACAGCTCCATTCAGCACCAGTCACTGCTGCTACTTTATGACAGCAACCTTGAGGAGAGACAAGCTGGACAGGAATCAGACAGCTCCATCCTAATAGGATATCGCTCTGCCAGCAACACGTACAGACACCCATGAACACACACACACACACACACACACACACACACACCCATACACAAGAAAGACACCATCTCCCTTCGCTGCTGCGGTGAGACGGATGGAGATAAATCCCCTGAATCTCATTAACTAGCTTGTGACACTTGCATGGTAACATGGAATGAGAGGCTTTGACAGGGAAGTGGCTGTGAACCATTTCACATGGCTGAATGACAGTGAGATGGCAGACGAAGACGACTAATTAGTAGAGAGCCTTGAATTAAAACTCTGTCGTTGGTTCCCTTTGTCTTGTCTCATCAAGTGCTTCTGTATGCCTGAAGGGATTTAGCTGTAGCAGATGTGTAAGACACCGCTGTCTGTCCGGGACTGACCAACACTTGTAGAAAAAAGTTTCAGTGTCATAATACAGGTGGAGACGTCATCTTTGATATGATGAAAATTCTGATTGGCTTGCAAATATATAACGCACCAAACTTGCCGACATCAGCAGATGAGAAACAACGGAAAAAATGAAACGATCCAGATGTGTGCTTATATGGTATAAAACCATACAGCTAAGCAGGAGGATCTGCAGGTTTGGACGATATGCAAATGTAATTTTACCCCGATGAAACCTGAATCAGGATTCTTCCACTTATATGCAGGAAATACTTTCCTGCAAATACATCTAATACTGTTTCCTAACTCGGCATCTCATTTCAGTTCTACAGTACCTCCTGACTTCAACTTACAAGCACGCGATACACATTTGTCATTCCTATGAACAGAATGAGGATGATCAAAGTAAAGCTATTCACCTCCTGAGTTACTAGAGGAGAGCGATGCACCAATTAAAAAGGGGAACAGGGGAACAGATCGGCCAACTGAAATGTGATGCCGTGTGAGACTGCGGGTGTGTGTGTCACTGACCTAGCTGGGTGTGTGCCATAAGATCGGCCAGTGCAGTAGCTGCGGCGTTGGCGTTGAGGGCTGCGTGGGCAGTGGTGTTGGTGGTGGTGACAGATCTCCCTCCCGGGTGGGATGAGGTGGATGACGCGGAGGATGAGGTGGACGAACCCTGGATGACACGGTTAAACCAGTGCTCAACGGCTGGGTGGCCGTGGCCCTGGTAGGGCGTGGAGGTGGCCAGACGTCCCTGCCGGCGCAGCGAGCCCTCGTCTTCCGACGCTGAGGAGGTGTCTGTGTTTGACAGGTCAAGACAGGGCAGCGTCACAACAGTGGACAAAGACATGGGGCTGTCTACAATGTAACCAGGAAAATAACCAAGATGGTAAAACTAGCAATGGATGACTGCAGGATTTAGATAATATGCAGATGATACATTATTCTTCTTATACATACTGGAGTGAGTACATATAAGGTAGTGGGGATGGCCAGATGATTTCGATGGAGATGATGTAAGACTGAGAGATGATTGCTTTTAAAAGCCCCATCACTGGTAGAGTTTGTATTTGATATTTGACTGCCTTTCAGAGTAGCCACGCTATCACACAGGCATGAAGACAACCCACTGCAACTATATATATATTATATATGAATGACAGAGTGTGATAGGCCTTGACAATAGACAGATCACCGTGTTTCATATTTGTAGACAATGAAAAAACTTGGTGCTGTGGGAAAACAAAAGGCTGGAGTTGTGTTTTTATACACTGAAAGTAGACAGTAAACTTAATTAAAGGAATACAATTAACAAAGGAAGGTTTTTAAGAAAATTATCTGCAGTAGAAACTATACAAAATGATATGTCTCCTGTAGGTATTGCTAGAAAACTAGACAGCTGAAGGAACTTATAAATCTTATGCATGCTGAATGACTCTAAACTATTGCTGTTCAAGACAAAAAAGATTTCCTTTTAGTATGTCGTATGTCGTAGTATTACATACTACCTAACCCATTATGGTAATCCTGTTTGAAGGTGTTGCTTCAAAAACAATAGTAAAAATACATGCATACTGTTCTTGCATCTAATAAATACACATACTGAAGTAGCCTAACAAAATTTCCTATCTAATATTGGTATAAAAATACAACACAACTTTGCTAAGTGTAGTGTATGCTTAAGTTATTATGGGTTGGACTCAAACCCAGTCAGTGATGATTTTACTGCCTCTCCCTTGAGGCAGCTGTGAGCAGTTGGTCTCAGCAAAAATAGCCCAAACAGGAGCAACTTCAAAGCAAGGATCATTCAAACTGAACACATTCCACTTCATCTGCCAAGCACCCAGAAATGTCTGTTCTTTCGACAGGATCACTGAAGTTACACAAGAGCAGCCCAGTCTGAGATTTGCATTCTGCAGAGGACTGAGTGCAATGAGAGGGCTAAACAGGCTTAGGCATCATCTACTTCAGAAAATGAAATCCTCAAGTTATAAACAACTGCTTTAAAATTACAAAGAAAGGTCACACTTTCCCCCATTATTAATCACTGATGAAGTCAACAGCAGTGCCTGCTCTGAAGCCCCTGTAAAAAGTACAATACTCATTCACACGTCTACATGTAGTCTCGGTAAGGATGCAGACATCAGAGAAAATTTGTCAGCAGGGAAGTTTAAAAATCGACCATGCAGGCAAATCAGTGGTATGGAGGCATTTCCATTTAGTCATCAATGCAGATATAATCACAAAGCAGTTGGTTATGTAAAAAAGGTAAAATGTGTAGGGCTCTGATGAGATATGACAGCAAGAAGACTGGGAATCCAGCCTTGCAGCAACATATGGACAGAGGGTGCAGGATGCAAGCTGAACAACTACATGACAGCAAAATCACAAACTCAGTGTTTAAGCTGACATTAACTGCGTTGGGCTTGGGTTGGGCTTGGATAAAAATAACACAATGCCTGTCGGTTTCAGGTTGGTCTCAGGTACTACTCCCCTGGATCCAGGTTTGGTTTGGACAGAAAAATGCTGCCCAAGCTGCACTCTAGCATGTTACCAACACGCACCTGATGATATTCTCCAAAATAACGAGTCCTCATGTGATTAATTTGCCTCCTAATCACTCACACTACAAAGTTATGGGTAAAGTCCATCGATTGAGAAACTATTAAAACCACTGTTTGCATTTTCAATCTTTCTCATGGCCTTGCGGATGCTGTTGGAGGAAGGCTGGAGGAGGTTTAATTATAACAAGCTAAAATGTAATGTCTCTACAACCAGCAAACCCATGGGGGTTATCGTGCATTTATGATTCTGTTTGTTATTCCTCTGCCTCCCTCCAATCTCTCTTCCTATCACAGTAACCTTGACACAGTTAGACAGAGGGAGAAGGAAAGCAGGGGTCAGAGAACAAATGCAAAGCAGGAACAGAGAGGTGGAAAGAATGGAAAAGATATTCGAAAGAGAAAAAGGGGTATTAGTCACAGATAAACAGAAAAAAACAAGAATAGATTGTGAAAAGTGAGTCAGAGAAAAACAGGCAGTGATGGAGGATTTGGAGGCAGGGAGAGATGTAAAAGAGAGGAAACCTAAGCAGAGACAGTAGTGGATCTGCTGTGATCTCAGTTATTCTTGTGCAGAAAGGAAATACTGTGTTCAAGCAAACCAAGACACTCACATTAATCAAGCTTCAGCCCAGCAGAAAAACTTGAGCTAGTTTTCACTGACTTGTTTCAACAGAAAATCAATGGTTCCTTCTATCCTTCATCTATGTGGTATAAATGGTAAACCTATTTTATGGATTATATATTAAGTTGTCTACCAGTACCGAAAACAAGATTAAGAGGCTGTACTTGGACACAGGAGTGCTTGGGGTTAAGTGTAAGCATGCTAACATGCTCACAGTGACAATGTTGACATAGTGACTTTCAGCAGGTATAATATTTTATGATTATGTTATGTTCAAGTTAACATTTGATAATGAGCACTATATGCAAATTACAGCTGAGGCTGATTATCATTAGTTTTACATATTTGGTCCTAAAACATATTGCTGGACAAATAGAAACTTTGACCTGATGGTTTACCTGATAGTAGATGAAACGTCAGGAGGATCACCCAAGTGATTATAATTCATGCTGAGGAGATAGTTCAGTCAAAACCACAAATGTGAACTTTGCCGCAGTGTTAAAGAAGTCAGAGGATCACCATCAAGTCAACAGGCCTGTACCAGATTTCATGGAATGTCATCGAATAGCTGTTGAGAAAGTTCAGTGTGGAGCATGGGTGGTCCACTGACCAACTGACTGATAAACCAACATCCAAACCATGGCATCTGTAGGGCAATGTCAAGTCAGGTATTCATAAATGTGGTTTTTGCATGTATTCGAAGTATGAGTTCCAATACTGGGCACAGTGGTGTTTGCATAACACTGCAAAGAAGGAAGAACACATCTACTCATGGATGAGAGGCTGAGAGAGGCTGCTCAGTGATACGGTTGGTGAGTGTAGTTCGGTAGAAAGAAAATATTCTTACATGAAACTGATCACAACAAGGTCTGTGGATTATCTTGAGAAACCTGATCATGATTTCTGGAAAGAGACATTACTGATCTAGTTCCATGATATTTAAGTGAAGGCAGACATCTCTACAGCCAATATCTCCAGAAGTCAGCCATTCACACCAAAACAATCTATGGATAGATAGCACTATAGGTAAGAGGAAAAATATGCATTTTTGATTGTGCAGTGAACGGTCCCATTAACTGTTAATTACTCTACAGTGCAAGACAATATGTTGAAATCACAACCAAGCGACTGTGTGCACACCAACATCTGTAGCTGTCATGAGCCTGGAAAAAGTAGTAGTGTAATGTAAAGTATGTGATTTTCAGGGTCTGTCGGACATACCTATGTACCTTATCCCAGTAGATTACAATAGATCACTCAGACTGACTGAAAATAACCATGAAAAGCACCCTCCTTCTCCTGTTCAAACTCCAATGTCTGAGCTCTTAATCCGGTTAGTCGCTCCACCACTGTGTCCTCTCCCTTTACCCAAGACATGAGGCTCTAAGCCCCCCCACCAATTAACTTATACACCGATGACAAAGTCACTGCAGTGTTAGAGATACTGGCAAGTTTTCTGTCATCAAATCTTACACAGATATTTTACTGACTACTGATGAGATGCTTTCTAACCCGAACAACACAAAAGGGTTTTTTAGGCCCTGAAAATATCAACATAAAAGAAGTTACAGAATGCATTAAAATGACAACTCCTTAAATGAATTACCCCAAACAATATAAATTGTTATAAAAGCAGCAGGTTGACATTTTGGGACCATGTTAAAAATCTGATTATGGACCCATTACACAACTCATGTGGGAAGGTTTGCCAGGGAACACAACAGCAATAACTGAGTCCTTTATCATCGCAAAGAATGGACACATTCATCAAACTTCACATTTCTTTCCAGTAGCAAATGCATGACAACAACATCTCCGATCACTGGACGCAACAGAGTGTCAGCATCCTACACTCCAATGCTCATGGGAGCACATGCAAACAACCAAATGTAAGCATAAACCATGGCAGTGTGTGCACAAGATAAACTCTGCCATTGGTGAACAGTAGGTTTAGAGGTCTCACCTGGCGGGGTGCATGCCTCAACAGAAGACTGAACTAACACAGATCGTCTCTTGGAGGGCATTGGCATCTTCCTCTCTTTGTACTTCGCCAAAGCTGCTTGGACGGCTTCTGTGTGCAAATCTAAGAGACCACATCAATGCAGATTAGCAACTGCATAAAGGAAGAGCAGAAGTCATTTAAAACTCTCAGGTAGTATGGACACATGATTACCAGATCTGAAGCGTTCATCCCGGGTGTTGGCTGCCCGAGACTTGTTGTGTTTCGAACCTTGGAGAACAGCTTGGGAGGAGGCCTGGATCCTGTTATCAATTTGCAAAGAAGGATCTACGCCTGCAGAGAGAGAACAGCAAAGCAGGGAGAGGACAGTTTATAAAAGTACAAAAGTAATGCTCAAATGCAGAAATATCAGTATCAGAAATGTGAGCACATACACTCTTTGCAGAATGTGCCTTGGACACAGAGAAACGCTGCTGAATATTGCTCAACCAGATCAAGTATCCACAAGCTTAATGGTAATCCCCTTCTTAGGATGCTTTCTTCTAATACAGTATCTTGGAGTTGAGAAAGTTTTCACTTTAATTAATCCAGCCTCTCTTGCAGCTTTCCAGTTGCCTCCCAGCTTTCCAAGGGAAGCAAATGCAAATTACACAGAGGTTACAGAGAGGAGGTGATTAAGCACCATGAATGTCAAGAAAAGACAACATCTTCTAACAAGAGCATTCTAAAATTATCAAACTCTCAAACTCATCAACTTCTCTGTGCTCTGCATGATGCAGGCAGCGATTCATCCTTTAGCTTATGCAATTCTCATTTGAGCATCATTAAGTAACTAGCGGTTAGCATCAGAGGGGAAACCCAAGACTACGCCGTTCACAGTTCAAGCTCTGTTAGTAGTCTTCTATCACTGACTTTAATTCTTCTTCACTTCTGCTCTTATACTGATGTATTAGCAATATGTAGGAAGGATAAATGTAGAAGACAAACTCAAGAAAGCATTCTGATGAATTTGTATCCCATGACACACAGAGGATGCAAAAATGTGACAAAATGAGATGAGATAATTTTGCTGTACATCACAAGTTTGATCCAGATGAACTTCTTTGACTAACTGACAGAAAATCTTCATCTTCCCCCAATTATGCTTTATACTGTAATGTCCAGCATATTAGAGATTTAAATGCACATATTAATATGTAATATTATTACTGTGTGAAATACAAACACACCTGCTGAAGAAATGCATCTCCCACAAATTGCTGTATTTCCATGTTGAGTAATGAAAGACCTTAGCAGCTATTTTAGGCAGAGTTGAAGGACAACTTCACACACAATGGAACAGGAAGCTGTCAAAGGAACAGCATCTGCACTATAACTCAGGAAAACATCCGATAGTTTTATATGGTATATTTTCCTGACAGTGGGACAAAGAAGAGAATAAAGTTTAAAAGGATGCTTCTGTAGTTTTGTGTCTCGATAAACAATACCAACTAAAGTCATGTTTCCACAGCCTCCTGCCAGTTTCCATCTGTACTTGAAAGACTTGTTCTGATCCCTAAACACTGCATGTTTAAGATATGCATCAGAGCAGCAGCACAACAAATATCTAAACACATTACATTTTTGTGTGAGGAAAGTACCCAAAGCTCCTGTGGAGGTGATATTATAGGATGACAACAAAACTAACTTGAAACATCATAGGCTGAGGTTCATGCTACATAGGTATTACACAGGGAATGCAGTTAGATTGAACATAAAATACTTTTCTTTTATTCTGCTTATTCCAGTGAAACCTGCTAACTAGATGCATATGCTAAAATATGCAGAGACATTAACCTCTTTATATCTGGAGAACATGAGGGCATCTCTGAAGCACCACAATCATTTCTAATGGCATGCTTTGAGACTTTTTACCTTAAACAAAAAAATGTCACCCCCTGCGATTTGGATATTGAATTTGGATATTAGCCATAGCACAATTTTGCTAACATTTTTATTAATTGTTCAACCCTAATGCTATCCTATCATTGGATAGTGACTGAGACTTAGTTTAACTCAAACTTGATTAAGTTAAAATGAAAACCCATATCATCCCTTGTGGAAGTTAAATGTAACTGAAACTGTAGTCACATTGTGGGGTAACAGAAGCTAAAAAGTACCTATGACCAGACTGTGGGCAGCTTTGAGGTTGCGGTGGTGTTGCAACTTTTGCTGACCTGTGACCAAATGAACCACACAGAGTAGTTGCCTTTACAAGTACATCCATTAGAAAACAGCCTTGTGAGGACAGAGTTCTACCACACATGCAATCAGCTATCTGGCTGGTCTGTCAGACACCAAGCCAGCCAGCCAGCCAACCAGCCAACCAGCCAACCAGCCAGCCAGCCAGCCATCAGCTCGCCTGGCTTTTCAGCAGCAGCTTAGTGGGGATCAGTGAGCTCCACAATGTCAGCAACTCTCAGACAGCAGCAGCACACACACTGAAATGCTGAGCAACATTAACACACACTTCAACTAAATCTATTAAATTACACGAGCTTCAGATATTACACACGGGTCAATAAGGCCTGAGGACATTTCAGGACATAATGTATAGAGTCTGAATCACACAGACACACATGGATACACAGGCACACACAGCATCCCCTGAGTATGCATGGACATATCAATATATGCTGGTCCCTTATATCGCACTGACAGCCCAGTCACACAACAGCCTTTCCCCTGCTCCCAGAGGAGACAGGTCTATAAAACAAGCCAGGACACCAGGCCGGGTTGCTGGGCAGAACACACTTCAGAGACACACCATACTGAGCCAATCAGAGGCATGCTCCATCACAATAGATATGGTTATTGGTTCACAGCGAACCCCTGATGAATTTTTAGCACCTGTCTGATGCCAACACATGCCGGCATGGCGGCGGATGACACGTGCGCCATGTCTCACTTCCTATAGAGCAAATAAGCTTCACTAATGACTTGCATCATGCTCTCAGTTGTATGACATGAGGTGCTGAGCACTAACAAATGGATGGGAAATTCAGTTTGAAAGGGCTGGGACTCAGATACTGCATTCATAGTCAGAAAATGAAAACTAAAAAATGAACCACCACCACATACCTGTATTCTCACCAGAACGTACCACAATTCCTCTACAGAGCTCGGTTTGATTCTGATAAACTTACATTCACTTGCCAACATTTTCCTAGAACTTTCCCAGGATGGTCGACACCTAAAGCAATTGTTTACTCTCAAAACTCACAGATTAACCCAAACACTAAAATACAAACAAAGGAAATTAATCTACTCTCTCATAGATCTCATGGATCTGAACAATCTGGCTTTGTACACCTACTTTACTGCATTTGGCACATGTACAGTCCTATGACAACAGTGAAATATATGACAGAAAAACAGCTTATGAAACTTAGTATGGCGCTCAGAAGCCCACAGTCTGTAGGTCTCCTATTTCAATCCTACCCACGGATTCATTGTGCTGGATGAATGTGTCATTAATTCCCAACACATCCATGTGTTGTATATAAAGAATCTCACCCACTTTATTTCTGTCTCATATCTATCACTTCCTTTCTTTAGGTGTTGGGATCCAGACTGAATGGACCTAACAATGAGCAACAGAAAAAAGACATGTAAATCCATGATAGCAAGGAGGGAGAAGGAGCAAGAGAAAGACAGAATGAAAGAGATGATCCGCCCAAGCTAAATAACAGGCCTGCTAACTTCAGTGGAAAGCCTTGAACGAGTGGCCCACACCAGACTCTGGTTTCCACTGAGGCTTGGTGTTCTGACAGCAGGCCAAACCAACAACTGCCATGGACCCCGGATAAAGGATGGAGAAACATGCAGCCAGCAACTCCTCTCTGGAATTCACCACAAACCACCTCGACCTTATAGTCTGCCCAAGGCTGCTGGGGCCGACTGACTGCATGACCGGGGCTAAAAATACCCTGAATTGATATAAAATGTAGCCCCCTTACACAGTCAACAGCCCTAGACAGATAATAAGTACCAACATGAGAAACTTTACGCCTCCCTGTTTTTTAAAGTTAATACCTCTCTTCTCAAACACCCACAGCCTAAAACAGGATGGCAGGCACAAATAGACACAAACCAGCAACTAAAAAAAACACACCATTCCTCTGAATAATTCACACTCTCTAAGACACGGTAACTTACCTAAAATGTATAATGACATCCTATCAAGAGCTTAGCATTTGCATGATGAGAGCAACCAAATCTAGACTACTTATCATTCCTGCAGAGACACCTAATATTTTCATTACAGCATGTCTTCCTTGCCATGGTTGATAGCACCTATTTTCATCTGAAACCTACATACACTATGACACATCGGTGATGCAGGACTAAGGCGTTAATAACAGACCCAAGGGTCACAGGACCTGAAGAATCAAGGACACACCAGCAGCAACAGAGCTTACCAGATGAATGAAGTATGGATGTGTCAGAACCCTCCATAGTATCCTTCATGACAACTTAATAACCATGTGATGTTCCCTCTGGTATGTCTGATATAAAAATATTCAATTTAATCCATTTAAAATATTCATCTTTTACAAGAAGCTTCTGAATTTGTTTTGGCTTTGCTTTTATACTACAGAAGTTTCAAGATTTTTATTTTGATTTGTTTATCTCTACCCTTGTATATTTATTTCTTTCTTTAACTAGTCCCTGCAAGGTGTAGTAAGATTGGCTTTAAGTAAATGAAGCCACTCCTATAATCATCGTTGTAAACATTATAAGACACTTCTTCTCATTCTGTTTGCTCTTGCAGGGACACTATGCTAACTACTAAGCTACCAGGTAGCCAGAGTAAAGACAAAACCTGTTCTGAATGGTAAATTTCCTGCAGGCCTGTGTGTCTTACCTTGTATCTGAGGGATGTACGGTGCCAACAGCTTGCCTCTTTTCTTCTCATAGCCCTTCTGAGTGATGTCTCCTGTACAGACAGAGACAGAGAAATACAGAGGAACAGACAGACAGAGAGGGGGGGGGGAGATGAGTCATTAGCTCAGCCGTGCCCTGGTGGTGTGTGTGTGTGTGTGCGTGCACAAGTGCCTCAGGATCGCACTGTGAGTCTGGTTACACTGGCACCACGGGGCACCAGAGGAGAGGAGGGTTGCAGTGGCAGATGACCAGCTCTCACCCACTGGATGTCTGTCTCTCACATATACACAGGAAGTGACCTTGTAATCGTTTGATATGCTAGCTGATAGATATGTAGTGTGGCAAAGTTCCTATTGAATAATACTCAAATGATAACATCGACAAGGCGAGGGGCATTTAAAAGGCCATTTGTCTGGTGCGTCTGGAACATTTTCCCTCCAAGCATTTTTACCAGAAGCAAAAATACTGCTGATGTCAGCATGAACTGAACCCGCCTCAGTTGTCTCCCCACACATAATTAAAAGGCGGTCTGTTAAATAAGATCGAGCTGCATGTTATTTTAATAGCCCCATTTGAAAGGATGTACAAGCTTTCCCAAGCCTGGAATTTAACTACAATAAATGAAGACAGAAAAAAATGAAGGCAGAGCGAGACTAAGAGACAGAGTGAAAGTATAAGGCTAAGTAATAATGCGGCTCTGTAGATGCAGCAAGGACTATAGCTTAACTATGCTAATTGTCACTATACTTGGCAAAGTGTAGAGTAGACATAGCAAGGCTAACAGCAATGAAAAAGATTTTATTTAATGACACCTTTCGTGGCACTCAAGGTCACTTTACATCATGAAAGATCAGCGATAAAATATATATATAGGGTAAACAACAAACCACAAACAAACCATCAGCACATTTGGTTATAAAACATACATTAAATTAAGAGTAAGACATCAGAAAGTTACAGAGCTTGGTTTAGTAAATGAGTTAGAAGACCAAGATGACTATGACCATGATTTCTTTAACAAACAAATGTTATTGATTGACGTTAAATACACTTTAATTGTCAGTGTTAATACAAAATGCTATGTTTTCACTATCAGTTACATTGCGAGGCACTACACTGGCCTTGAGATACCCAACATCAACATGATTCCAATCTGCTTCACACAATGAGGTATACAGCACCCGGTATAGGATCGGTAACTGCACTGGCAAATAAGATGAGTTCTGGTATCTAAATCTGTATCGGGAAGGAAAGTGTTCAATTGATCTATCCCCAGCAGCAGAGAATGCTTCACCAATTACACAGAGTATGTTTATTGCCTTTTTCCAAAGAAAGAAACCAGCAAAATCCAGTATTTTTGCAGCTAGACAAAGCTTAAACAACTAAACTCATGACTCAAATGCCACCAAAATTCCAAAAATGTTGAGACACATCCATGTTCACGTGGGACTGGTTCAAAAGACAGAAGTAGGTCATTGACTAGTGTTTTGGCTGCTTGTGGCTGATTTGGGGATTTAAGATGTCACTGTGTTCCTGCATATTAGAACTGTGGTGGGCTGAGGCTGTCTGGGTGGAGCCTTGCTCTTTTGCAGACAAAAGACACATTGATTCAATCAGAGATGGATGACTGACAGCACCATACAAACTATGACTGTGTATGCTATTATGCTACTGTATATGACCTCGAACAAGCTCTAACACCACTAAAGATGCATGTAAAAAAAAAAAAGGACGGAAAGCTGCGGAAGACAAGGGGCCACGTGGAAAACATTCCAGTCAAACAGCCACTAGATGTGACATACACATCGTTTTGGCCGGAAGATAGAAATGCTCATGAAAATCACTGGAGTCCAATGAATAGGGATCCCACTGTGTCCTTAAATTATTCTCTACAGGCTCTCAGTGGGGGTCTCAGGGTGGAGGTCAAGTGAAAAAGCAATATGTTCAATAGGGCTATGTCGACAGAACAAATTGATTAAAATCCTCCCCATGTGATCCATTTCTTCATCACTTGCTCCTATATTGACATGTTTAACCTTTATCATCGTAAAAAGTATATTGTGTAAGCACTCCTTTCCCCTGTCACACAGTACATCTTATGACCTTCACATTGGTACATTTTCTATTTAGCTATGTTGATTTATCTCTGCCGGTTCTCTGTTGCTTGATGCTCTTGAACACAACAGTGTGGTAGTGTGAAGGCAGGTGTTGTTGGTCACACTGATTGCCGTGCTGCCCGCTGGTCCTGAGTCACCAGTAACAGCTGAATGCCTGCACTGTTAAATGTCCAGGAGAGCTGGAGGCTAGCAACAATACAAACGCTGTCCACAGGCCGAGCCGGCTGACCTGACACTGACTCTTTCTGGTGATATGTGTCTCTGTTTGTATGTGTGTACAACAGTATAAGTCTGCGTGCATGCCAGTGTGTCCGAGTGTGCACACCACAGCAGCCAACCAGCCTGACAACCACACAATAGAGGACTATTCTCCGAATTCTGGCGAACAGCCTCCATAGCCAAGCGGCCCCTGGCCCACACTGATCCATCACGTTATGTCTCTGTGAAGCTAATCTTTTGATCTGAGAACAAACAGCTTTGTCATTAAATATGGAGGAATGAACTCAAGCCTTCAACAGTAAACAATGACCCTCACCAAAACAAAAAGTCTGAGGCACCAAGAATCACAAAATTTCCTGTGCCAGTCTGTATGAACAAGTGTGCATTTGCATATGCTTGCACATATATTTGTGTGTGCATGTGTGTGTGCCCAAAGTTTTATGCATTCACAGGCAGACACTCCATTTCCCCACTCTGTTTGAGCTTTGAGTGCCTCCATGAGGGAAAAGTGGGAGGATTCAAAGGTCAATATGTGGCCTGCTGCCTAGGGAATAAGAGAGGGGAGAGGGGATAGTGGGATGCAGGGATATAGATAGATAGAAGGATGGATGGAAGGAAGCTTAGCACCTATACCGAATTACATCGTCACAAGGGACAAGCTGTAGCTTACAGTATATTTACGGCAGAGTGGGAAACACTTCATTTGGCCCCTTCACCCTTCTACGCTGACTACGGGCTTTGCCATGTAATTGAGCTGTAAAGAAAGGGCATATCTCCAAACAAGCACCTGGGGGGAGAGGAGGGGGTGGAGTAAATAAAAACTGAGAACGAATGTGTCAAAGACGGAGATGAACCAAAGCACAAGAGGGAGGGGTGAACCAGAGAGGAGGCATTTCTTTTGTCATAATGGTTAGAGAACATCACCAGGGGCTCAGCTGGAAGACTGTTTTTTTGGTTCCTCAGCCGGCATCCACCTTCATCAAAACCCACCTCCTTTGTTGCCTCCCATCCCTCCAAGCCTCAAAGGCTCACTTTCAACACATAGCTAAGCATTCTTAGCATTCTAGTCATCTTTCGACCCCCCTTTTAATTACCTGCAGCAGTTCTTGCAGAGGGGAAGAGAACGTCTAATTTTTAGGGGTTATTGATGTTTGTTTTATGACACGAGCCTCCATCCATCTGAGGTGACAAGGCTTTAGCTCTCAGAGACCAGCTGCATTTTTATCTGGCACATCATCCAATGTTGTTACCGTAAACATTTCTCTCACACAGCACTGAGTCCAATTTCGAAGGAAAGACGGTCAATCTTGTGACACACTGACAGAAAGAGAGGCTGCTGTCCCGTTTTGTCATATTGACTTAAATTGACTGATGGCTATTGAGTATAATTGACTGATGACTATTGAGTGGAGCTGCTCCTCCGACAAGGCCCATTAGAGAATTACCTTGCATCTGCCCAGACAGAGTTCTTCAATGGGGGGGGGGCTGAAACAGCAAATTCCTCTACAAGTCAATACAAACACATTAAAGACAAATAACAAAGCTCTGAATGAAGATGGTGAGATCTGTTAGGGTGTAAGACTTGTAAAAAATTACGATTCATATACACTGACATGGTCACACATATTTTCTATCGTCTTTCAGATGCAGGCAGCCAGACAGGGGTGTCACGTCCTGTTCTCAGCTATATACCTGGTGTGTCATACACACACACACGTACATACATACATGCGCACACGTAGCAGAAACAGCAACAGTGAAGGCTTGACAGTCACACAGCAATAGTTTCACTGTCTTAAGCCCAGCATCTGTGTGTGTTTTCTTCTGCTGCTGGCTGCCTATTAAAAACAGAACCAACAGCCAGTGTCTGTCTGTCTGTGTGTATGTGTGTGAATATATGTATGTGTGTATGTTTGTGTATTTGTGTCTAGCTGATGGCAGAGCGTCTAGGTGCCTATCTGGCTATGAGTCTCATAACATATCTTCCCTATTTATGATTTTATTGTTTCAAATCTTTATTTCTAAATTATTTTCATTAATCTGCCACTTTCTCAATGAAGCGAAAGTCCAAAGTGATGTATTCAAAGTGTATGTATGACCAACACTCAAAAGCTCAAACACATTCAGCTTATTATCATAGAGGACAAAGTAAAGTTGAACCAGCAGAGGTGGAACGTAGGGAAGTCTATGAAATATATGACTGAAAATTAAAACAGAGCAATTCTCAATTGACTGAGTAATCGTTGCAGGTGTAAAATGAAGGAATTCAATTTCACTATTGTATTTTTTTATATCTTAGACATCAATAAAAATCAACATTGAAATAATTCTGTGACAATTAGTGCAATGCTAATTTTGTCTATATCGTCCACTGCTAATCAATGGTCCAAAATTCTTATTTACCCTGAAATAAAACCCCTCATATCTTTGCAATACTGCTACACTCTCTTCTGAAGTGACAGACAGCCAGAGAGGTGGCCCCACCCACACTTAATGTCAGTCCCTGTGCCAGGCTGTCCCACAATGTGCCAACACTGCTGCCAAGCCAGCAACCAAGCTGCCTGCCCTTCAGCCACAGAAAACCACAGTTAAATATTTAGGCAGGGCAGCATTTACTCTCATGGCTGAATGGTTGAATCCAACAAAAGCAGATGCAGCCAGCTGTTGTTTAGCATTAGCTGTCAGGCATACAAATGCTAGTTTTACACATATGGATTAAGCTTTACCTTGGACAGGTGCTGAAATATTTTCTAGTACATATCTGCAGTAGATAGTCTAACCAGACATATTTCTGTTGTGCAAGGTCTCTGTGCATTATTACACTCATTCTAACAGCCCAGATGAAATGGGCATGATACTGCACAACTCACAGCTTTTCCTCACTTGTGTCTGACAGATGCAGAAGATGTACCTGTTGCCTGAAAAAAAGCAGAGATATGACAAAGAGGCAAAGCGAGAGATAGATGGAAAAAGAGCAGATCCACTCAATAGCTTCAACCACATGTCTAGCTAATTAGCCTGTCTGCATGACAAAAAGCACTAACCATGCAGCAGAAAGTAAGTACAATGTGCACTGACCACAGTAGACCCCTAATAATTCAACACAGAGACAGAGGCAGAATCACTCACATGCAGAAGGCAGAGAAGCAAGCAGAACAGCGATGAGATGTCTTCAGCAGGGAGAGATGCACAAACGGATGGAGGGGGGGGGAAGGAGAGGCCAGTGGGAGAATACAGGCAGTCAGGTCAGCAGAAGCTAACCAGCTAACAGGCTAACAGCAAACTCTAAGAAGTCCTGCTGTCATAAGTCAGGCCCTTCAGCATCCTTTGTTTCCTTTCCTGGTGAGAGCAGGAAAATGAATGATCCCCATCTCCCTCATTCTCCCTTCCTATCACTCCCCTCCCTCTCGCCCTCTTTCAAACCCCACGCTCCAGACTCCCCCTCTCTTGTATCGACTGCCCCTGACACCCCCTCCTTCTCCCACTCTCTCTCTCTCACTCTTTCCATTGCTCTCCTCTCAGCTAAGGTCTCCACACAAAGCCAAACTAGGCTGCAGGATTAGGGTGTCAAAGCAGACCCCTGCCCCCCACCTTCCCACATACCAATCTCTCTCTCTCTCTCTCTCTCTCTCTCTCTCACTCACTCACTCACTCACTCACTCACTCACTCACTCACTCACTCACACACACACACACACACACACACATACACACACTGTACAAGAACTATGAAAGAGGCTTCGTTAGCCTGTTTAAACATGTTTATACAGGTCAAGTTGCAAGTTGCAAAGCATGCAAGCCTTGTTTCTCTGTCAAGAAGCAGCCTCCATACTGATGCAGGCAACCACAGAGTTAATGCTTGCTACAACATTACAAACACCACAGCTGAAAAGTATTGGAGCAAAGTAATTTATACAATACTGCAGGATAGCCGATGTAACCACACAACCACCTGGACAGCCAGATCAAACCTACCTGACAATATACCAGCACAGAGTCTCTAAACTCTAATGGCTGTGTTTCTACCATAATTTCCACCTCGAAATTGCTTTGTGTAACATTTTGGCTATTTTCTAGAGTGAAGGAGAAGCTACACTGGGGTAAGATTAGGCTTTTATTGTGAAGAGGAGCTCTTTGATGTGGGAGGAAAACACTGCCCTGTGTTTAGGCTGGTTGGAGATCAAGTAGTACAGCAGTGTCAGCAGACTTATCACCCACGTCTGTGTGCACATTACTATTTCATTTTAGATATTAGAGACCTATTCACCCTATGGCAATAAGTTTCAATGAATAGATGCATATAATTAGGCTTAATTGCTGCTTGCTAGCATACAGACTAAAGGACCTGCACAATTACTCCAGCAGTCAGCCACACACAATAGATCATCTCCTCTGTTTCTGAAGAGTGAGATGAACTACATGTCACATTGGCCTTGTGTGTCAGTCATCTTCTGCATGTTGGCTAAAGCTCATTCGATTAGAAGCTCTTAACATGTTAAACACAACATACACTGAGACATGCAATAGGTACACTCGTGAAACATAGGACAAAAAAATAAACATATTGTCGAAAATATAGTTGTTTGATTATTTGACAAACAAAAAAATGTACTGGCAGCTAGTGAGACGATAAATTGGCCATGTAAAACAAGCAACTTCAGTATGCCACCTTGAGTTTTACGAAATAACTGTCAAACGGGGGGATTTTTCTTTAGTTTTATTCATCATTTTATTTCACAATCAACTCATTTTCTCGTCAGTCACAGTATGCATGTATGTATTCCCGCAGACATTAATGTAGCAAAGAGCAGGCAGCATGACAGCAGTCCTGGACCAGTTTCCATCGTGGTTTGATACAAGGCCAATTCATTTAAAGTCACATACTGAATGTGGCTCTTGGCTGAACACAGCAGTACAGTATTTTTCAATAAAACCAAGAGATGTTATGTAACCTCAAGGCTATGACAAATATGAGACAACAGATTTATCATTTTGTACAGCTCGAGTCACACTGAATGACATGAATGCACAGTGTAGGATCATTTATGTGACACAAATCCTACTGGAAGGTTAAAGACAGTGAGGGACGGGAGGAAAAAGGGTAAGTGTTGCAGAAAAGAGGGGTTGATTGAAGATGACAAGGAGCTTGACACTGAGAGCCAGCTGGAAAAACAGAGGGGGGGGGGCAGGGCAAACTGGAGGAGGCTTTAGGGAGAATTTAAAGACAGAAGGGCGGGATGAGGAAAGAAAGGAGAGAGGAGGAAAAGGGATAAGGAATAAAGGAGGATATGATTAAAAGGTAATGACTTCCTCCTCCTTTCACTAGACATACAGACACATGCTGACGCACACACACACACTGATATCCCTGATCCTAAAGCGCCTGGGTGTCTCTCAGTCTCCATCCATCAACTCCTCCAATCATTCGGTCGCATCGCTTTTAATTAAGTAGTGCCAACGAATTAGGAGACTGAACGAACCCTCCATTACCGCTTTGCTAATACATAACCCCCTCATCACATATGCACACACACACATACACACAGCCCAAAATCCCCCATCCATCCCCCAGGCTCTGTATGGCTGGTGAGCAGACAGACAGCGTGAATAATAAGACATTAGATGCAGTGCTGCCTTACTCAGGGGGCCCTGCAGCTGTGCACTGATTTGGGGAGCAGACAAGAAGGGGGCCATAATTAACAGTCACAAATAAACACTGATACTGTACGCACACACATCAAAGGAACACACACACACACACGCACACACACACACAAAGAGACAGATGCAGATCAGCTCAAGAGAAAATATTACAGAAGATGGATCAGATGAGGGATCAGGCAATTGTGTCAAAGCATGTCAGCCTGTGGAAGAGTGAACTGGTCACCTGTGTGTGTGCATGGTTGTATGTCTGTTGTGAGGACCAATTTGACTTTTAGACCTAGAGTGATGACATTTTGGAAAAGTGGGGAGATTTTGGACAGTCCTCACTTCATCATTTAGGGTAAGGTTTGGGGTTAGACTTGTTAAGTATGATGGTTATGGTTATGATAACAGGCCAGGGAATGCATTGCGTCAAAGAGCGTCCTCACAAACGTGTGTGAGCATGTGTCTGTTTGTGTGTGCGGCTGGCTCCAGTCCAAACATATTCATGTCAGTTCCATTCACACACAAGATATCCAGGCTGGACTGAGCGGTGTGCTGCTATGGCTCCATGAAACCACCTTGAGCAATGATGACAAAAAGAGACTGTTGCCCGCATCAGATATACAAGCTCTTTTTAGTGAGTGTTGTGTCTTTTGCACATTAACGTTTGTTCTTCCTATTTAAACCTGTCTGCCAGAGTCCAGAAATACGAGAAGTGACAATGAGAGACTCTCATATTGTCCAAGTCCTTTCATGTTGCCTATGTGTTGGTGTGTGTATCTCGACGGTGCATGTGTGTGTGATTTGTGGAGCAAGACCTCTGTGTGACAGGCGTGACCAGTGTGGGAGCCTCAGTGTAAAGACGCCATGAAACACAAGAATCTGCTCACAGCCACCAAGCAGAACTCTGCCTCCAGCTACACTGTGATGGACTAACTACTGTATTCTACATGTTTATCTTACATGTGCCAGCCTTACTGTACTCTCCCCTGGTTCAGTTGTTTGATGACATGCCTATAAATCAGCTCTGCTGCTGGTGTCAGCTTCCACCTCTCCCTTCAGCTGCAAAAGACCATGTGTGCTACTGTCATTTGGCCAACACATCCATGCTAATGGTGCGGTTACAGAGTGAAAAGCGCTGCAGTGATCAGCACAAAAAGCAAGACACAGTGCTTAACTGGCTGCGAATATACAACTCTGGAGCTCACAGAAAATAAATGAAATATCCAGCAGTTATCATTTCAGCTAAAAACAGCCTTCACACACCCACTGTTGTGGGTTAGGGTTAGGGTTAGGGTTAGGGTTAGGGTGGGTAAGTGAGATGATAAGAAAGGTGAAGCCAGACTATGCACTAGGTTGCTGTGTTCCGAAATATGAGCTGTTTTGAGAAGTAAGAAATCAAGTCAGGCAAAGTCAAACTTAACTTGACTACTGCCCTCCACACAGGACATCATGGCTCTATTCACAAAATCAACAATCTAATTTGTCTCAAGTCAAAAACAGTCTGAAACACAGAATGACCTTCCCTGATGGGAAATCTTGTGCTATTGTCCAGATGCTAGTCAGTGTGCTCAGCCACACATGCAGCATGCAGTCCGACTGTTTTGCATTCCTCTGGGGACCTGTTAAATAACCCAAGCAGGAAAATAATGTTTCCACAAACCAAGGCTCTGATTAACACAGGGGTAAAAATTACACTTGTTTGCTAAATATACCATTCTTTTTGTTAAATATGCTGATCTACTAGATTGTCATCATCATCATCTTCATTTTTTGACCTCCATAGAGACATATACAGATAACAACTTAACAAATAAACCTACTGCCCTAATGAAGAACTAATGCTATTGACTATGGCTACCACCTACTTGGCAGACGCAGCACTTCCAGCATGTGGACAGGAACCCTGCGTCCCTGGTGTTTGAGATCCGAATGGGACGGTGTCCCATCTGAAGCCCCCAACTCAGTGGGATCTGCTCACTTCTCTGTACGGTCTCAGAGGATGTGGAGAGATTTATTGTCTACTTTTTGCCAGGTTATTACCATATGAATGACCATGTTTTCACTGGCCTGACACAGGCTTAGCCATTAAGCTCCTTGCATATGAACACACACATAAACACCTTTGCTATAGTGAGGGATGGCAGGGTGGGAGAGAGCCGGGTGTCTTTGCATGACCACACAAAACAGCTAAACTTCTACACATGGGCACCATGGCAATCCAATTAAAGGGTGCACACACAGATACTCGTGGTGGTATTAGAGATGCAGGCCAATGAGTCCAGCTGGGCATCTGTGTGTGTGTTTGTGTATCCATATCTATATATCAGGGGCCAGGGCTAACTAGCTCTGCTCCAAGTCTAACAAGCCATACGGCAAAGTCTTTTGTTCCTCGTCTGTGATTCATGATCGGGCCATGGAGGGGAGCCCAGCATCAGTGTGTGATTACATGAAATCATGTGTGCATGTGCCTGTGTTTACTCTGCACAAAACATAGGTCCATTATTTCTTGTCATCACTGCTAATGTGATATTGTATGTTTCCAAATATACGCTGAGCAAAGCACGGCTATCAAGTAAGCAGGATCAACACAGCATCAGTGCAGGTCAAGAGAACAAGCAGGTAGATGCATTATGTAGAACAAATGAGCTCAAACGCAATTATGCAGGCTCATAACGGCAACAGAGTCTGCAATGCATGTTGCAAGAACCAAACTGAATGGTGACAAGACTTTTTGCAAACAGGAATGTTATCAGGTATCTCTAAAATGTCACCTTTTGTCACCTGGAGAGGCAGACTTGCTTTCATTTTTCTTGAATTTGTGCTGCATAACATTTGGTTCTTCACCCTTTAAAAGGCAAACCAAGGTCTCAACCAAGGTTTGCGTTTTTGTTACATTTGACATGTTTAAATCTGGTTAGTTCTGCTTTTAGTTCACAATTATGCAAGTACACTGAAGACCTTTACATGACATGCCTACATCCTGTCATCATCACTTAGGTGAGCTGCATCTGAAGTCGGCATGTATAATTACAATGAATTCCTCTCTCTCTCATCCTCTGGGAAAATAACTGAAAGGTGTCAGATTATTTCTGAGCTTCATTCAACTGATCCTTTATAAAGTTCACAGACCAAATGCCAGATCTTCCTGTAATTGGCCTGAAAGTCTGAAGCATCCAAAGAAATATTTTGACACAAGAAACAAACGAACCACGCTTCAACTTGATCTGGACCGAGACCACCTCTTTTGTCAGACCTAGGTTTCGCAAATTTATTAGATTTTGGCATTTTTGTTTGATGAATGACTTAAATGAATGACTATTGGAGGTTCAAGATTTTTACTCCGTGATACACATTCCATTTTAAGAGTTTGAGGTGTCTACTGTCTTTTGCTCACATGCTGTACACAGATGCAGTAACTCACTGGTCGACTGCAATTGTCTCTCTTTCTAACATGCAGTAACGGTGAACAGGCCGATCTCACTAGGCTCTGGAGAGGATGACCACAAGTCTCACCTCCTCTGAAACACCATCTGTCCCTCTCTTTCCATTTCACTTCCTCTCTGCATCACAAACCCACCGTTCCAATACCTGAAAAAGCACAGTCGAGTAAGCAACCAAGGAACCATGGGTCTCTATAACTACATGCAAAGTGCTGTCATAATCAAACAGGAACATGAATCTTTCAAGACCTGGAATTGTACACATTTTCCAAACTACCACAGTATATTAGTATATCCACAGTGTAAAAATGTAATACTCCCATCCATTTCTCTTCTGTCGTTGCTTTTTCTCTTCTTTCTCCTTAAACCTCTGACATTTCCCCTCCCTTCTTTCTGCCTTTGTCCTCTTAATTCTTTCATTATCATTCACCATTAACGCAGTGGTGAACCTCCTCCACAGATCATATGCCAATGTAGACAGTTGCCAGGAAGAAACAAAAAGTTGGAGTGCTAATAATGTGAAATTGACGAAGAAATTTAAATTAAAAAAGCCACCGCTATCCTCAACAACCAGGTCACAGAACCCTTAAATCCTTTGTCACTACAAATGCATAGATTTACACACTTTCTATCTCATGTATGAACGTGATTACTCATCTATAATTCAGTAGAGTGGCGCTTTTACTGTCTTCACCACACAACAGGCTGAACTGTGCTCCTCTGGCTGCACCCAAGCAATTAAGTGGAGCAGTGATAGTGCTCTCAAGGCCGGACATAAGCCTTTTAAATTTTAACACCACAGCTCAACACAGCTCCTGCCCTTGTTAACATGACCAGGGCTGGCTGGAACATCTGGTTGCCCTCAGACAAGATATTTATTACGGGAGGAGGAGAACAAAAATTGCTGTACATATACTGACAGCCAGCAGAGTTCAGTTTAGCAACGACAGAAAAGTGCAGGGTTTTGTACAACCCGGTTCCAAAAAAGTAGGGATGCATTTAACATATACTCATCTGAAAAAAGTACAAAGACAAGATATTTAATGTTTTACCTCATCAACTTTCGCTTATTCTGAATCTGAAGCCAGCCACACATTTCAAACAAGTTGGGACAGGGACAACTTAAGACTGGGAAAGTTGTGGAATGCTCAAAAAACACCTGTTTGGAACATTCCCAGGTAAACAGGATCATGATTGGATATGAAAGAGGCGTCCTCAAGAGGCTCAGTTGCTCATAAGCAAGGGTGGGGCGAGGTTCACCACTTCGTGAAACACATGATTGAGGATATTACTACATGGGCTCGGGAACACTTGTAATCTTGCTTGCAGTCTTATTTGCAACATTTTGACATTGTACTGCTTTGTTCAGACATGATTTACAAATGATTTTGGGGATTATCTCTTGGACTACCTTTGAAAGGAAGTACTGTGTATGTGTTTGTGTGTGTGTGTGTGTGTGTGTGTGTGTGTGTCTGTGGGAGAGAGAATGAGAGAGTGAGAGTGCGCTCATTAAAGTCAGTCTCATCTGTGATTCAGCCCCTTACCACACACACATTACTGGTCACCCTGCTGTGATAAAGCCATAAAAACAGCACAAACATTTAAAGCCAAAGACACACACAAAGTGTATATGCCACACACGTACATCAATGCCAAAGAAACGTTTAAACTTACATGTACATGCCCACTCATCTAAACTCACGAGAACACACACACTGACACACACAGACACACACACACACACAGAGTGAGCAGTACATTAATGAAAGCAGAGGTAGGATGAGGAGAGAGTCCAGCTGGAGCACATGTGCAGAGCTCCTGTTCTAATGAGTCCATTAGTCAGTGGCACAGCAACCACAACTGCTACCACACACGCATATGCACACACACACACACACACACACACACACACACACACACACACACACAGAGTTAAACATATCCATGTTTTACATATTCACAAATTAAGAAATCTTCTGCCCCTCAGCTATAATCAGACCCACATCAACATGACACATTCATTTTGCTGTGATAAATTGATACTCCTCACAAATGGACAACAGTGGGAACAGTGCTCCTGTCAAACAGGCTTGTCATGTTACACCATACACACAAAACTCATCTCACCCAACCCCAACAGAGCGCATGCTGACAGTGAAACGCTGGTGGGCTTTTGTCAAATCTGTCCAACAGAGGGTGCTAGAGTGATGTGCAGCCTGAAGGCTCCCAGCCATCACCTCTCTGACCACCTCTTCATCTCATCTATTCTTATCTCCTCTGTCCTTGTCCTCTTCTTTTCCTCTGCCCTCTTCCTCTCATCAGTCTCTTCACACACAGCCACATTACACAGGGCTATGTATAGATCCATCTGAACACCGCTCTTTATGTTTGTGTTAAATGTTTTAATTTTGTCATCCTGTGCTGCTGATTTGTTCAACCAAAATTTTAAGTCTGTCCACAATCTTAGATGAAAAAAAATAAGAATCATTTTTCAATCAGTGCAGAATAACCACTGAAACTCTCATGAATAACACAACATTATACCACTACTTCACACTATTAACAGCATAATTCCACTATGGCCTCTGGGCTCCATCATAAGTGTGTGAGACATACTGTATCTGAGCACCAGCAGCTTGCAGACAGAGCCTGATATTGTCATGTATGGACTAACAGATTGAGCTAGAGCATGGTGGTAAACCCTGGCTTCAGAAAGTGTGTGTGTATGCATGAAAAGTGGCAGCACTTAGCCTGTGCTCATCTATCACAGTGGTTGTGTGTGTGTGTTTTCTAATGAGTGTGCTCTTAATGAGGCTGAGCACTGTGTGATCAGCTCTCTTCAACAAAGGCCAAGCTATAAAAAAGCAATCACTTTACCTCAGCAGCACAAGCAAGAGCTACTCTTGCACTAAGTATAAAACTCTTGACCCATCCAGGCAAATAGCACCCATCATCTTTCCATATGGGTTTATGTTTACACCAGTGAGTTCGCAGCTGAGCAAGAGATATAATCTATTAATCTGTGAGTAATCTGCTGTGGGCAGAAAACAAATACCTCTGTTAAAGCTGCACAAACTTCTCAAATTTGTTACTGCAATAAGAGAGAATGTAAAGAATTTTTCAACGTGTATCTGGATCTATTTTTCCATTCCAGTTACTGTAGTAGTAAATGGTGAAAATGCTACAAAAAAAAGGCAATGATGAGTAATCATCAGAAAAACAGCATCTGCACCACAAACATCTGTTTAATTACATCTCATAACTGTTTTTTGTTTTGTTTTAATACCCTCCTAACAAACTAGCAAACAGACTAATAAACAGAAGTAATAAATGTTACAGGACTGGAAATACGCCAACATTCTCTGATTGTTATTGCAACTGTGTTTTGTATAGATAGATCACTGGCTAAATATATGGAATATACTCCATGTATTTTTGTTTTGATAATGAGAGTATGAGCCCAGCATTGCTTGTAACCCTAATAATGATCCACTTCTGAACACAGGAGCAGCAACTGATCTCAAAGGTAGTTAAGCACTTCACTAGAAATGAGCCATGTCCCTTCATGCACAACCGGAGTGCTGAGAAGGCAGATGTGGGCTATTGCAGACAGAGGAGAGGGAGGGAGCGATGCAAGAGTGAGTGACTGATGTCTGCTCTTTACTGTACCTATGAGAGAGTGATGCCAGCCTGTGACCTACCCTCAAAGGGATTTGCAATGCTAATTCAAGTGCATAGCCCCAACAGGCTGAACTAATCTGTGCAGCACACTGTACGTCTACCTTCTACCCTCTGACTGAAGGTCACCACTGACTGAACAGAGACAGGAGCACGTGGTGTGTGTGTGCAGGTCAGCCTATGGTAATGTGTGTATTTATGTGTGTTTACTTTGTAATGTGTGTGTCTTTTGGTCATTGCAGCACCATGTCCTCTGACTGTACTGTCTTAGCGGAGCAAAGTGAATGGTACAGCCCTGACCTGACAGGTGCAGTGGTCACTGGTGAGTCATCAATCAGCCAACATCTACAAACAAATAGACAAAAGGTACTAACTTCAATATATCAGTATGCAACTATTTTCAAAGAATACAGATATCAGATACACAAGTTTCCACGCTGCTCTCTATTTTAAGCTTTACTTTGAAGGAAGTGTCTTTAAAAGAGCACAGCAGCATAATTTAACTTCAAAACTGTCTCTTTCTTACACATGCAAAAGCAGCAGAACAGGAATCTGATAATTAATGCATGCCATTGTAAAAACCCGTGGTTAAGCCTGCTATACAATCCCAACTGAAGGGAGATATTATGTGGTACAAAGTTCAGCAGCTATTAAAATAGATGCCATACAGTGCCTCTCAGTGCTGCCTGTCTTGTATAAAGTTTGTGCTTTGACAACTGCCTTTATGGCATTTCCTGGAAAATAGGAAGCTCTTCTAAAAATAGTTCTGAAGATGGAAACTGAAAAACAGAAAAAGAAACATTAGTCATTCTAGATTATAGCCTTGTTGTTAGTCCTCAGAAAGAGCTTTTCTTCATCCTTGTGCAGCTTAACAATGCCTTGTCTAGATCTCACTACCACTCGTCCAGGCATTTCACGAAGTACGATATTTATTCCTTGTAAGGGCCTTTGCTTTTTTCACCCTTGCTGCACCAGATAAGGTGCAGTGTGTTTCCACACTGCTCTGGATCCTCCCCTGAGGGTACCTGGCCTTGGCATGAAGCCCGCCTGCCTGCCCGCCCGCCTGCCCGCCCGCCGGAGTAAATGACTGCTACAGGGGGGGAGATGTGTTTGATGTCTATGGGCTGGTGGGATTCACTTGAAAAGAGATGGAGGGTGAGAAAAAAAGGGGGGAAGGAGCAGCAAAGTGAAGGGGCGCTGAAAGACAGAGGGCAACAGAGAAAAAGAAAAAGCAGAAAAGGGGAAAGATATTGATTGAACAATGGAGAGAAGAGAGAGAATACAAATAAAGGAAGAGAGAGATTGAGTAGGTAGACAGGAAAAAGAGGAGGGGGCATGTACTTTGAAGTTATGAGGCGAGCAAAGACCTGCCTCCCCAGAGAAACGCCAGGGGAGGGTTGGAGCCTGCAATCGTAAAGAGTGGTCGGTTGGAGGAAAGGGAAAGGTGATGAATCATGATGAGCTGGATAAGAGTGGACCTCTTTCTGTCTCTATATTTCTGTGCTACATGTTTTATCTGTCAAATGACACAAAACATGGGAGCAGGGACGGAGGCTTGAAGCACTGTGAAACTGGGAAACATAAACACAACTTTCTTCTTTGATGTCTTTACTGCCATTCAGTCACTTGAGTTGTCTGCGTCAAGACTGCTTTCCCTGTTCTTCTGTCCACCCCAGACTTTGGCAGCATGTGAGTCTCTGTCTGATTCAGCCAGGCCAGCAGTGCTGCTTTAAAGCAAGGCTTTCAGCATCTGCTGGACTAGTCCAGAGTGTCCTGCTATCCAAGATTGTCTGTCCCAAGCAAAGGTCACCATGGTGACAGCAGCAGAGCTCTGCAGGGTCGTCTGACATGGGGAGTGAATGTACTGAAAAAGATTGATTGTCCGGTCTTCGATGAAAGAACTCCAAATTAACAGAAACTAGACCACATAAACTCAGTTTCTTCTCTGCATGCTGTAAATTCACTCCACTGTGCATGACTGAACTCTGACAGAAGCAGGTTTGTCCCAAAAAGGAGATAAAAGTAGACATGAACTCTTAAAAACAGGAGCATCTGACTGTAGGAGAATAAGATGTTCTTTATCCTTTTAAAAAAAGACATGAAGAGAAAATAAACAGACGCAGGTCAAGCCCTGACAGATAAGGTGATGGAAAATGACAGACCTGAGAGGGGGGAGCATGGAAAGAAGGAGCAGTTTATAGGATAGAGAGATCACTTTATCTTTCCTTCACACTCCATGGCCTCCATTACAGTTGCCAGGCACTTCCTGTTCTATTGTGCAAATGCCGGCTGTACGTACAGGAAGTGGGCTCTTTGTTTCCTTTCTCCTTCCTGTTGGTGTTGAGCTCAGTGAAGAGAAGAATGTGTGTGGATCTGGGAGGGAGGGACAACACATGCTGTTGTTTGCAAGTAACCAGGAAGGAACTCCTGGAGACCTTTGCACTTCAAACACACACACACACACACACACACACACACACACACACACACACACAGTAGAGGGCTGGGGCTGTACTTCAAACATAAAGAGAACACAGATGGGGCGATACCACATAATTAATATCCAGACATTTAAAGCAGCTACATTCCAAACGTTAAAGCTCCTCTGATTAGACACCTGATCCTTGCTTATTAATTGATCAGTTTCATTACTCTTCAGGGAATGGAATAAATCATCAATGGCAGGCTCTCAGCTCCAACATATGTCATGTCAGAGTCACTCTATTTAGCACTCTATTGATTCACACCTACACAACAGCCTCTGGTAATGTGAAGCTCTTTTTGGCTTGAAATATCCCATCCATCCTTCGCTTAATCTACCCTGCATGGATGAGAGCCAAGAAAAGAGGGAATTTATCATGACGCTCCATCGAAAAGATTAGAAGCTACGTATATGGCCCAAATCTTTCAGTCTGTTATTGCACACACACTAACAACACGCTGCGAGGCTCAGATGAAACACACTTCTTTCTTCACTGAGGGTAAATGAGGCGGTAGATCCTGTTAACACGCCATAGATATCACTCAATAGTCTGTCACATATCAGTGATGGGATTTCAAATGTCCTCGAATCACGTTTAAAGGATGTTTTAAATGAAAAATGCTCAATTTAGCTCATAGTCTGCAAGCTACTGTTTGTTTTTTAAAGAACCAGTCTGACTTCTGTGTAATTTCACACTTTTAAACGGTATTTATGCACATTTTATTCAATCTGTAAATCTGTCAACAATCAGCAAAGTGAGAACTTGTTCAGACAACAACCCGCAAGGTAAATATATTATACCTGCATGGACAATATGCTTTTTTGCTGTATCATTTTATTTTTGTCCTTCTGTTCCATTAGTTGTGCTTTTTGCTTTATTCTTCTACTGTAGATGCTGTTCACCACTGCAATGACCCACTTTCCTTTCAATACTCGAGTTGTGCTTTGCACTCAACTGTGTGGAGTGCACCTTGTAGTTTTGGTTGTTTTGCAAGTCACAGTCATATTTGCATTGAATTTTCATAACATAATCACAACAGTCCCTTTTTAAATGAAAGATAGACAGAAAGGTCAACATCATGGCAACACCAACACCCAGACAAACCAGTTCCACTGGACAGACAGGTCAGAGGAGAAGGAAAGGGAGAGATGAGGATAGTGAGGTAAAGGAGAAGGGAGGCAGGCGCAAGAGCAGCTGTCGGAAAGATTGATTTAAGGAGAGCAGAGTACCGACAGCCCGGCATCATCCAATCAGACCCTTGTTTCACAAGGCTGGCAGAGCAGGGCAAGGGTTTGTGTTTGTCGGGATGGTAAATTCTCAGAGGATAGAAATAAAAAGAAACACAAGAGAAAGAAGGAGGAAAGAAGCAGTGAGAGGAAACCTGCGGTGTTGTGTTGTGCTGTAAGATGTCACTGTGAGTTTGAGGATCCGTCACATCTCTGGGTAGCAATAAGAATAATGGAGGATGCAGAGGGAGAAGCAAGACATTTAAATTTGAGTATGTTTTTGACCAGAGGGTGTTTCTCTGCCAATTTCTTCAGTCAATCCGTTTCCTCAAGCCCAATGGTCCTAACAGTCGAGTTTTGATGTAATTTAATCAATTCCAAAATTTAGATTTGTGAAGTAAGGAATATGCTGCAGATTTCCCTCTCAGTAAGTGTGAGTCTAGACTATACATGCTTGTAGCTCTATGAAGCTGTACTTAGGCAAAGTGGTGCTTCGAGTTAAACATGCTAACATGCTTTACCAAGTATAATTTTTCACCTTCTTATTTTAACATGTTAGCATGCCAACATTTTCTAATTAGTGCAAAACAAAAAACACAGCTGAGGCTGATGGGAATGTCATTAGCTTTATTTCGTACAAAGAATTGGCAAATTAAAATATGACATTATGATGGAGCAAGAGGCAATTGCTTCACAATGCAAATCGTCTTGAGGGGAGCAGGAATATCTGCACCAAATTTCATAGCAATCCATCCAGTAATTGTCAAGTTGAATCCAAAATGTCAACCGTGTGGTTGCCCTAGAGGAAAAGTAAGGTGATCAACAAAGTTGGTAGGATTTATCCTCTGGGGAACATGAAAGTCTGCTCAATATTTCATGGAAATCCATCCTAAAGATGTTGAGATATTTCAGTCTGGACCAAAGTGGAAGAAACCCCCCAACAGACTGACAGTGCCATTTCTAAAGCCATGCTGGTAGAATGGCTAGTAGTAAATATCATCATATTCAGCAACTAAAAGCTGTGCTACTCTTGTTCCTGATATATAATTTTACTGAACAGGGATCTGTGTCTGATTTTCACACTCAGACATTCATAGTAATTGTGGGGCTCTTTTTCTTTTATCAAGCAAATCAAATTTGAAACTCAAACCAATGTCACATGTAAATGACACGTACCGAACTACCCTGATGCCAGAAGGGGTAATTACAGTTGAGCTGACTGCCACCCATAGGCACTTGTGTCCATCTCCACCCCAAAAACTGATGGTGTGACGCACATCAAGTGCTGTTATATTCTCTGTCAAAGCTAATAGTTTGAGGAAGCAAAACAAATAAGATGAACCACCCTTCCACTGACAGCCTTTGGTTCAACGTTGTAGTCACTTCAAGCACTCTTATCCCTATTGAGTCCACTTGATGTGGACACATACTCATGTGAAGTACTGCCCACATGTTGGCCTAGACTGTGCCTTCATGTGTGTTTTTGTCCAGATCAAACAATGATCTGGAGGTGTGATGACCCCGCACATATGTGTGTGTTAAGGTCAGTGTGTGCCTGCATTGTGAACCAAACACTAGAATAATGAGGATCTGTAGATTAGACCAAGGAGGAGGCAGCTGAGCCCTTGACTTCTGGCCATCTCAGTCGTTCATGGAAGTTTAATGGAGTGTGATAATAATGGCAACTAATCTGAGGGGGTGATGGGAGGTCAAGTGACCCTGATTGACTCCGGGTCAACACAAGAAGAAAAGAACAGGAGAGAGCATGTGTCTGTGTGTGTGTGTGTGTGTGTGTGTGTGTGTGTGTGTGTGTGTGTGTGTGAGAGAGAGAGAGTCCTGAAAAACACCACATATAAAAGAATAATGGCAAGCTTTATGTACAAACAAAAGCACACCAGGAGATGAAATTGATCTGCAACTGAATCAGATCTAAGTAGCAACTGACTTGCTAACTCCTCCAGTAGCACATACTCAATGACAATGAAAAAAAAGTGACCAAGATAGAGGGAGATAAGGGAGGTGGAGATATCACTTGATAGAGATACAGAGAGTGGTAGTTGCACAGTATCTGTCTGCTCTTTGATGATATGGAGTCTTTCCCACGGGGGCAATCCCCTTCAACAGGACTGATGTGGAAAACAAACAACTACATTGCCTTTCCTCCCTGCCTCTCTCTCTGTGAGCTTATTTCTACTGTCCATTACCCCTTTTCCTTCTCTCTCTTTCATTGTCTGTCTCCCTCCCTTCCTCTTCTTGTGTCAAATGTTTACGAAACGGCAAGGATAAACACAACTTTGAGTTACTAAAAAATTGAGAAGAATGCTCATCATAACTTCCCAGAGCCCAATGTGACAAACTTGAAAATCTACTCATCATTTAAATTATACCACAACTTCTTCTGGTTACACCTTCTTGAGCTTGAAGATTCACTTACTTTTCTCCATTTCATACAGTTTTTTGACTACAAACTATTCTTCAGATATTGCTTCCAGCTCTGCTGTGGGTTCTGGTCATTATTATTTACATTTTACAGATGACACAAGCATTTGATTATTTGAAAAAATGATCAATGAATCAATCATAGACTAATTAATGCTGACATTATGCTTGCCAGAGATTTGAGTTGACATGAAACTGTAAAATGTTGCACATCTGGCATCATTATTCCCATCTCCACTACATTAGAATGAAGAATTTCATTCTGAATGTCAGCTTTCTAAACTTGCCAGCATATTTTCCTTTAACTGTTAACTGTAGAAACTAAAATCCCGGTACAGGTTTAACTGTGCAGCCCTGGTTGCAAATCTGTAGTCTCTGTGAGGGGACAGTGCAGGGAGTGGGAGTTAATCAGCCGTTGCTAAAAAGAGGATATCCTCCCATTTCCCAGCTGCCACCTGTCACTCCACCTGACACCTGCCCCATTGGCTATGTCTCTTACTCACACACACACACACACACACACACACACACACACACACACACACACACACACAGAGCAGAGAAATGTCCTCTCATATAACTATGCGCATGCTTGCACACTAAACACACAGTGGAAAACATAAACAAACCAGTTAATACACATGTACACATAGGTAAACCCACAAGCCTGTTTGCACATGCTATTTACTGGGCGAGACCTTAATATAACAGGCAGACAAAGAGTGTGAGTGTGAGATGAACACCACAAAAGAGCATTTACACTGATGGTTTGGGGACTGCGGGACCACACACGCAGTGCACAGACACACAAAAAGCAGTAATTATACACATCCATGTACTGAATCATTCATTCCAAAAGAAACCTTCTTTTTAGTTAAACACAGCTTTGATGTGAATTACTTCACAATGGGGTGAGGGCATTTGGTCATCATACAGAGGCAACATTTTAAGTCATGGGAGCTAATGCTTACATAGAAGGAAATGAAAGACTTAATTAGAGCAAATTGTAGAAATATAGCCAATGTGAGTAACTCTTAGAGAACACTAAAAATATTTGTCCATCACTTGCAATGATTAATAAGTAGTTGCTATCTTATTTCTATCTTAATGTACAGTTTTTTTTTACTTGACAACAGAAGATAAACCACTGCATTTTCTCTTACTTTGACCCCTAAAATTATATCGCTGCACATCCTCAACTCCTTTAACTAAGAGGACAATCCCCCTTTGACCCCCCGGCCACATCTGCACAGAGCTCTGCACTAATGGCAGACTCTACTAACACACACACATCCATTCTCTCACTCACAAAAGCACACACACACGCACACACACACACACACACACACACACACAAGAGGCCCTAATCCTTTGTTTCAAGCTGGGATTCCCTTCCAAAACACATCCTGAGTGGATCCTAATGTAGACCTCTGACTCACAAACCATTTCCCTTTTTTCTAAAAGCACACATACATCCATGTGTCTGTGTTTTACAATGTGTGTGTGTGGTTTTTACAAACCCCCACCTCACAGTCACCCGTTGACTTTCGATATCACTGTGGGTTTTATTTGTTTCTGTGAACTCAGTAGTGTGTTTGTCCTGAACTCCTGATATCGCCACCCCTAGCAGCGAGTGAAGTTCACAGCAAACTGCTGTCAAATCAATGCTCTCTTCAACAGACGTTCCATCATCATTATTTTATGTGCCGGTGGGCAAAGAACTCAGACGTACATGCAAACATGCTTTGCTCCCACACGCTTTGCAACAGATCCATACAGACACATGCAGATACATGCGTGCATTCATGTACCGACACAGGAGCACGCACAGATTCATTGTTCTGCTCTCACACCACATGTACTCAACAAATATCATAACACAGAGACATGAGTGCACACATACCTGCACTTAAAAGACAAGTTGGACATACAGTATCTTAATCCTAATTCCTAATCCTCCCAGATTCTGATGATATGCAGACATAACCTAAATAGCGCACAGCTTACCTCGCAGATCCCTATTAAAACCTGAGTTGTTGCCACTCAGCCGGTATTATCTCCTCTCCAGCACACTGTCCAGGTCTAATGAGTGACATGGATAACACAGATCCATTGTGCTGGAAGGATTACTAATGTAAACATGCGCTCTCTGACTCTAGCAGCTTAACTGACAGGCTTGATTATTTCATCCGTCTATCCCAAATTCCAGCCGCCCTGGTTGTTTAATGAAATGCATTTTTATAGCAAAAAAGAGAACCTGCATCTCTCACAAAGACCCCTGTTGTGTGATAAATACTTAATAGTAAATCTGGACCCAGATCTTTAGCACAAGTCCACAGCAGTCTATAAACACACTGCTTACTCAGGTCACGGAGGTGTGCTATGCCCTGGTCAACAGAAACCCCAGAAATGAGATAGAGGAGAAGGCAAATGAGGCATTACAATAAATCATCCGCTAAACATCTCTCTGTGGCAGCCTGAGTGCTCTGGATCTTTTCCTTATATGGACCAATGAACTGGTGATGCAGCAATACAGTAGTCCTGCCGTAGGTAAAGAAAAACTGCAGTGCCTTTCATTGAGTACAACGGGAAGTTTGACTTGAATAGAGCTGGAAAGAAAGCAGGGAGGACAGGAAGCAGGAAGAATGGAAGGGGTGTAAGAGAGCGGACAAAGAAGACGTAAGCCCAAACAAAAAATGAAAAGAAGTAATGCACAAGGTTGAGACAGATAGAAGGTGGGAGATGAGAGAAAAGAGAGTGATACAAAGAATGAGAGCATAGCTATAGCAGATAAACAAACACTCACAGGAGACACTGCAAAGGGAAGTTAAATAATTGTGTGCATGCTTGTAGACATCCAACAGGAAACATGGGACACAACATAAATGAACAGCACCGCCCCCACCCCGTGCAAAGACAAAAGGCGGACACTTGACAGCACGTGCAGACCAGACATACACAAAACAAAGTAACCGCCACTGACAACACTTATTTACATCACAAAACACAAATGCTGCCGAGCTGTTTGAAGTTGACTCTTGACCTTGACAACGGCAACTGAGAAAACAATCTTACCAAAAAAGGTAAACTCTGTCGCTGTTTTGGAGCATTTGATCGTATATATATATATACATATCACATGATCTTTATCAGCAGATGGAACTTTTTTTTTTTTTGCTGTTGAACTTTGAAACAGATTTCAAACCAACATCTATGAGAAGTCCTAAAAGTGCTCACAAAACTCGATTTGACTGCGAAAGCTCAAAAACAGCAACTAAATGTGCTTTGTGATGAGACTGTTTTCTTAAATGGGCATTGACGTTTTGTCTGGGTGACAAAAGTTCAGCTGTGACACAATAAATCTTTTGTTTCATTGGATCTCTGTCAAACACTCTTGTTGGATCCATTTGTCCAAAATCTTGTTAACACTGAGTTTGGTGCTACACATCATACTGGGAAAGTTGTTAACCTGTGTAAATGTATAACATTATTCACATTTGCACATCAGGTGCTCTGCTGCTTTAAGATGGCCTTGTAAACTGAATTTTCTTTAGGATGAACAACTGAAACATATTTTCTGAGGGTCTGACACAAACTACACTCACAAAGACTTTTTGTTTCTCCCTTCTTTCATTATCCGTAGGCAACAAATAATTCACTGCGACCATGTATGGTGAGAAAGGTTCCCCACAAAAAGAAAGAAAAAGAAAGCGCACTACATCATTGGATAGTTTTGCAAATCAGTCATCTGGTTGCCATACCATTTGCTGCTACGCTACTCAGCAAGATGCTAGCTGAGGTCAGAGATATGTTAGATGACATCAGGGTAAAGGCAGGCTGGAGATCTGCCACGTATAACTTCACACAACAGAGGAGGAACGCTGGGCTTTATTTCTGGTCTTTCTCCCCGTTTCCCTCAGTGTCCTTTCTTTATCTCAGCCTTGTATTTCTGCATCTGTCTTCGAGTCTGTCCTTTTGTCTTTGTTACATGAGCTATAGAAAAATGAGGCTCCGTTCACGGTGTCCTGAAGGGAGTTTCGTAGCTCTGTCTCATCTTTCAAAAGTCTAAACTCCATCCTAACGTCCTCGAGCTACAAGTGAGAAAATGGAAACTGTCTTTTGTTTGGGCTAGGCTATATGACTCATGAAGAAACTATGGAAAATATATAAGGGAAGACAGCAAGAGGCTATAATATGACCACTATAGTCTTCTCGAGGTTGAGGATAATGAAGTAGATGATACACTACAGTTTTATGCTCTTGGTCCAAATGAAACCACTGTTCCATTAATCTCTCCCACCAGAATTCAATAACATTAATCCCAAGCAGCTTCTCTCCCTCTCTCTGTTTCAGCCTCATGCAAACACTGATGCACCACACACTACACAACTGATATCATGAAGCCAAGCTGCGTGCCAGGTGTGACCTCACTGACCTTTGGATAATTTGGTGGGGCTGCAAAGCTGTAACAGCTCATCTTTGGCTGCAGTGGCCTGTAGTTTAGCAGCTATGAGGGCACTCGGACTAACGCAGCTTCCAGCTTGGAGGTATAATTGTGTTTCAGAGGCATAAAAAGGTCAACCTCAGGCCACAGCCTCTTTTGAGGCTGATGGCCCCTGACTGAGGCTAAAAAGGCCTGCAGCTCTGCATGTGTCACGTATGACCTTTGCATGTGGACGGAGCAAGCTGGCTACAAAGTCACCATCTGAGTCCAACCTGGCCAGCTGACACAAGAGTTCAAAGGTAAAGAAACAAGTGGCTGCAAATGTCTACAAGTGCACAGGGGTAAACGATAAACAAAATGAATTTCAGATTGAGTTGATGCATTGCTTTAGTACCAGGATTCAATCATTTTTTTACAGAAAAATTAATAAAAGCACCATTAAATGCCTTTCAAATGCTACACACAATAGTTTTTTCAAGATAAATTAAAATGAAAAAATAAAAGTGGAAAAGTAGACTGTAGTAGAATATTGTTTTCTCAGTCCTGCACTTGAGGCAATGGCAATATGTGAACGTGTATGTAGAAACAGACGTTCATCAGTGCATGACCTCTTTAATATCTGGTTTTCCCAAATGGGACAGACTCGGAAATACCAATGTGATGGAGAGCCAAGGTTTGATCGCTCAGCTGATGACGGACACTTCCTCCTGCACTCTGCCTGATAACGCTGTTTACACTGGTCACCTCACAGCAAACTCCTCATCCAAAAAAGTCTTTACTGCATCACCAACCATCCGCACAGGCGAAAACCGAATATGTCATGTGAAAAATTCCGTTACAGCGCAGCCTGGGTTCATTTCAGTGCAACACCTCAAAGGAGAGTGGCGCTGAATTTCTGTGGGTCTAGTAATGTCTTTTATTTACGTGCCCATAGACAACGAGCATTTCAAGGAGATGCAATTTCATTTGGGAAAATGTTTTGTTTGGGCCTGGGGACTGTTCTTTGGTTGACTGAACACTATATGACAAGCTGATGATCATTTTTCAGCCCAGAGTCCTGTGCTGTAGCAAATGATTACTCCTGCAGCACATAATTGTGAGGTGAACTTCTTGCAATACCATAAAACAAATTTTTATTGGTATAAAAGTGCCAGTGAGGTTCACAAAGCCAGACTCCATTGTTAAAGTATCACTGAAAAAATCTCAATAGCTTTACATGACCATTCACCTAGGAGTTGTTTTTACTTTTTTAAACACTAACTCTGGTCAATGCTGCAGTGTCAGAATATACCCCTGGGGCCTTGCTTATGCTTCAATTGTCTTTGAAAAACTACCATTGCATAATAAACTCTAACATGCATTTTTACATTTAAACTTCCACAGAAGTCAGATTGAGAGATCCAGCACGATTTTTCTGTCACTGTCAGTGGAAAACATCCTTTAATGCCTTAATCTTTGCTTGATGCTTCAATGATGAAACACTTTCATTAAAAAAGAGATCCACTCACTGACTCATCAGCTAATCAAAAGGACCTTGCTACATATTGAAGGACAATGAAGACAGAAGTGCAGTGATTCTTTGGAGGATGGTGTTAACCTCACCACTCCCCTCTGCGGGCAAGCTGCCTAGTTCCTGGAGAGAGAGGGGGGAGGGAGGGAGGAAGTGTGTGACTGACTGAGGCACTTGCTGACCCGTGACTGTGCTTCGCTTGCAGACGCTAACGCAACACACATTCCAATCTGCAATCACAGGACACACAACATCCACTTTCACATTCGCCTAAGCAGGCGCATACATATGTTCATACACACACATGCATTAACTCCCAATAGCTGAGTAGCAGCACGGTTGAGGTAACCAGGGGAAGAAGAAAGGCTTCCTACAAGAAATACAAATGCTTATCCCAGCTAGGGATGCTTGGCTGCTCAGTCACACATCCCAGCGCTGGGATAAAGCCACTTCTGAAGGTCTTATCTGGAGACAGGAAGCACATAAATGACATGAATGGCTTGAGAATCACAGAGAAAGTGGAGAGCTTCAGTGGTCCCCTGTGACCTGGAGGCTCATTACATTTAGTGGTCAACAAGCGCTATGGGACTAAGAGTAGTGTACAATGGGAAATACATTGTGTGATTAATTTTACTTTAACCAGAGTGTGCAAGGTGATTACACTTTTCTCTGATGCTGCATTCATGTCAGATCTTCAGCGAATACATCCCACCAGTGTCCTTCCATCCAGGTATTACCTAAACCCACTTATCCAGCGCAGGGTGGTGAGGGACCAGAAACTATCCCAGCAAAAAAGCCAGCTGTGATTGGTGATTATCAAACTGTCTTCAGCATGTTGTCTGACTTGCTGCAATGACTGCTTTATCGCACACATCAGTGCCTCATTGTGACTGATTGGGTTTTTTGTCTGTAGTTTGTAAAAACTCAGAAGGCTGTATTTTCTTCCCAACATTGTGATGTGCCACTCTGATTATATACTGTGAAGGGAACACACAGTGCGATGGATCAATCAATCCCCTGCTGAGCTGAATCAGACAGATCCTTGTACATCCAATCTTATGATTGATGTAGTTACTAGATGATGATTTAAACAGTTCTTTCACTTATTAAATATGTGGCCTTTTCTTTGTGATGCAGCATTACTCTTTTCCCCTAAAGCTTAATTGGTCCAATAATATGCTTTATAAAAATGTAAAAAATTAAATACGCCATAACTCTATCTCATAACTGACTGAATTCAAGCTAACCACAGATACTTCAACAAAACGCTGATGCTCAAAAGGACAGAGTATCAGTATAACATCTTAGTCTTCTAATGATGCCAGCCTGTTGTATTTTCTCATGTGTGACCATGTGAAAACTAACACTATCACAAACACCTGCTGGCTGAGGTAATTTAACCATCCAGAAGAGAATTTTTACAGCCTGATCGTTTTTCAGTGTGGCAACTTTGTGCTTTCAGCATTGCTTTGAGATGATCTTTCTCATCTTCTTTCACTGAGGCATGCTGTACCTGATCTGAGAGTGAGACACTGACAGGCCTATCCCATAGCTGACACAGCCTGAAGGCTCGGTCTGTAACACCGTAACACTGTAACACGCCACTACTGTACGTTGGCACATAATATGCAGTAATTGATTAGTCTTCCAGTCTTATGAGACAACAGTTCTATAGGATATTACTGCTGCCTGGAGACGCCTTTTCCTGTTTAATTAGCTTTTTCCTGATTTTAGATGACAATCAATAGCGGCCCTTCGTCTCAGTGAGTTCTAAGGCTTGTGAACAAATTATCTTGTTCAATTCTTTTGTTAAAAACACAATTGGCCAACAAGCAATTCAGAGATAAGTTGCTGTTTGTTCTGCTTTTACACCAGTCACAGTGTATGAAAATATGAATGACAGTCCTCAACCAGGAGCCAGAAACATTGCAGCCTTTCAGTCATAACTTTTGCTCGGTCTGTCAAGCGAGGCCATTCAATGATCACCCCTTTTGCTGTCAATAAAAAGCTACCACAGTGGAAAGCTATACTGAAGAATACAATCTTTATCTTCCAGCTTGCAGGAGTCAAAATTTATGATTTGTGGGTAATATTTTTGGGCAAATTTTAGTATGTTCACCTTGATGACAGGTTGAAACTGCAGGCGATAGTATAGACCACAGCAAAGGAGTGATCAATAAGGATAAAGCCATCTATTATATATATATATATAATTTTATACTGCAATAAGAATATACATATTGTGATATGTAAAATTTTCCAACAATGTCTGTTTTCGAATAATTCAGCATATGAAATACTATCCCTGGTACTATCAAACTGATGCCACAATTGTATAAAAAAATCCAATATCGCCGTAAACAGTCCTGGTTACTGATTAGTAATATTGGCCCTAATGGTGTAAAACGAGCAGCAAAGGATAACTACTATGATATAAATGATATGGCACAAGCTCAGAACAAAGACAATTTTATGTTGTCTCATGATATATCAGCCAAACCTCCTGCATCATGTTTTTGTCTTACTATGTTGAAGAGATNCCCCAACCCCGAAAGGGATACAAGGGGTATAGAAGATGAATGAATGAATGAATGAATTTTATATTGCAATAAGAATATACATATTGTGATATGTAAAATTTTCCAACAATGTCTGTTTTCGAATAATTCAGCATATGAAATACTATCCCTGGTACTATCAAACTGATGCCACAATTGTATAAAAAAATCCAATATCGCCGTAAACAGTCCTGGTTACTGATTAGTAATATTGGCCCTAATGGTGTAAAACGAGCAGCAAAGGATAACTACTATGATATAAATGATATGGCACAAGCTCAGAACAAAGACAATTTTATGTTGTCTCATGATATATCAGCCAAACCTCCTGCATCATGTTTTTGTCTTACTATGTTGAAGAGATATTCTCCTATTCTTACTCCAACCTTAACCCTATACTCTCATCCTTTGTTCTGTATGAACATCATCTCTCTGTCTCTCAGCAGCTCTTGTTATCTTCCTTCTATCCTTGACTTCCATATTACTATGCTTCATGCCCCCTCTCGCTGCTTGCCATTACTCCATTTTTCACCATATCCCTCAGTCGGTCTCTCGCTTCGCTTTTCCATCCTCCAGCTCCTCAATCAATATCCTCCCCAGTGAAACCTCAAGCATTGTTGTCAGTGGTCAAACCCCCGAGCGAGCCTCTCAGTGAGGAATCTGACAGGCAGACAGAAAGAAATGAACCCAGAAAAGATACAGCAGATTCCAGCCTGAGGTGAGCTGAGGTTAGCCTCATGCTCTTTAAACTGTGTGTGAGGGAGAGGGGAAAAAAATGGATCGACAGCAGACAGCACCAGAACATCTGTGCTGCAATAACATGCGGTAATGTGCCCCTGAGAAACACAACATGTCCTGAAGCTAAACTGTAAGTAGAGCTTCATTCTGACAAACATGGTACACAGCCTTGGGATGTACCTTCAGAGGAATGATTTATTTACATTTTGTAGGTGAACAATCCCACTGATGTATGATAGATAATGTGTGCTATACCACGCAAACAAACAGAATAGCAGCAACCACAGGGGCTTGTTTGCTCACATCTGTCAGACAACAGCCTGAGGTCCATTTCACCAACTTCCTGAGGTATTCTGCCAGCTCTCACTGCTTCCCCATACATGGGGAAAACAACTGAATAATATGCTTGTTCTAAAATTTCTCAAAGCCATCCCCGACCTTTTTCCAGCCCTGCATTCCACATACGCCCACAATTCAAAGTCAGGCAGCCCTCGGCCCGGGCAGCGGCAGGATTACTCACTGTTCTTCCAGGACATGTGGAAGATAAGGCAGAGAGAGTCAACTGTGGTGATATTGTTCACAGGGCTCTTGCTCAGTAACACTAGCCAACTGATACCGTCTGCCAACTCCACTGCAGGCTAATCGGCCTCTATTAGCTAATGTGGTGAAGCCTCTGCCTCACGAGGGAAATTAAAGAGTTTCAAGCTCATCCCTTGGGAATTCATTATGTAAAACTGCATACAAACAGTCCTGAGCCAAATATCTGCAAATAATTCTTTGCATTAGTTTCAATCTGCTTGGAAAAAGAGATGGTTGAAGCGTACCATATAGAAGTAGCTTAATGAGTGTCAGAAAATGCACTGTTTCAAAGTCAGTTAAGCAACACTTAGTATGGCTGACACCCTAACACAGTGTGTGCCGCAGTAAACAACATGCAAGTGGTGAACTAAATAGGTTGAATTCAAACCCCAGAAATGATTGACCATTCTTGAGGTTCTGGCTAAAGGTTTCTAGAACAAACCGCAGGAATGCATGAACTTCTGTATGATATTGTTTTAAAATAAACATCTCCAAAAATGCAATTAATAAATACCAGTCCATGACACCAGACAAAATATCCCTTATTTATGGAACCAGTGTTAAGAGTGCTAAGGGTGGGGTTCAACTTGTGAGCTGATACTTCAAAAACAAGTGGAGCTGATTCCAAGACAAAAACAAACTCTTGCCCTAGCTAAGTCTTGTAATAGCATTTTTCACCGAGCAAGGCATTCAGCAATCCAGCCCCTTCACCACTCCTTACAGAAAAAAGACTGAGAATAAATGGTCAGTTCCAGAGAGAGGCAGACAGGCAGCCAGCACAGGGTCTGCTTTTGCACTTATCCTCACACACATATGTAAGCCAGGGACCAAACCCGCAGCCTAACTCAACAAACAGGCTGTGACATGAGGAAAGCAGTATCTGTGTGTGTGTGTATTTTCGTGCACACACATACATGTGCAAGGCCTGCTGACAACATAAGAACACAAAACAGAGCAGAGTCAGGGGTCTCAGATGGCTGTCTAGTCAGACAGAGCTGGTAGCACATGGTCTCCAGCCAGAGGCCAATTCCTTACACCCTAAAGAGAAATTGTAGATTGATGGCAGCTCTGCTGAAGCTCTGCATTAGCCTATCATTCATCTTCTGTGACCTGCAGGGGATACAGCACTCATCCTGACGCAGCATCAGTAACAGTGGATCAGAGGTCAAGGCCTTGAGAGCAACCCTGCCAGGGCCTATAGACAGTTCATCTTCACAACTCTTCAAGAAAACGAAGGGGTAGTGAAACACATACAGATGTTGAGATTACACTTAATGATTTTTATTTGCGTAGCTCTTTGAAAAATCTGTATCAGAGTAAACGAAAAAGAGACCAAATCCAAAAAATCATAAAAAACACACATCTTTTATTTTTAGTGCTGTATGAACCTCCACAAAAAGCCAGTAAATTGCAAGTGGTTTTCATAAAGCATAATATTCCCAGTAGTCTGACTGAGGAAATTAGGTGTGTCAGCTCTATTGTTGCTGTTAAAACCCAGAGAGAATGTATTTTTACCACTTTACAAGGCTAGATCAATATGCATCTACAAAAAGCACTGCAAATGCTACACAGGCTGCGCACACTCACATATTTTACTGCAGACACTGTGACTGTTTCACCTGGGTGAATACACCATATAAGGATCCAGTGTTTGTGAATGCATAGCCTTAATTCTTAACATTTGTTTCAACATGGTATTTACTGCTTCAGAATAACTATAATCAGGGGAAGTCATCCCTAAAAAGACAGACTTGAAATAGTTTCCTATGATTGTTTCTAGTATCCCCTGTGTTAGTCTATGTGGCACATAAATCTGGTACAAACAGATTAAAAACAAGTAATATGAGTAATTCGCAAATGTTGATTCCTCAAACATCTGACATACTCCAGCTGTTTCTCTGTAAGGGAAAATTTACATCCAGCTCTCATTATTCCTCCCACTCCTCCTTCCTTCCTCCCTCCCTTCCTGCCTTTTTTCCTCTCCTTCAGCTGACCCTCTGGACACAGACATGTAAATACAACTCTCTTTATAGATCTCACTTGGAAGGACTGACTTTAACCTCAGAAAACCAGACCAAACTGCAAGACGGATTTGAAAGGCATATCGTCTTTAAATAGAAACAGACTGGTTACTTCAGTTTCATTTTCAACAGCTTAGCTTGGTCAACATGACATTCATTCAAATAATTCCCACAAATAAGAGTTAACTGCTTGTTTTAAAGTACACACAATGGAGAAAACAGAAAAATGAGAACCAGCAGGAATTTCCAGATGTAATGTAGGTGACATGTTCTCTGCTTTGACAGCAATCCTTTGTTGTGTAAGTCTGTAGTCTTACTGAGCTTCATCAAACATGGCATTTGTGCAGAAACTTATCCTCCTCTTCCTCCTCACCTCTCCCTGCATTAAATAAAGTCACTCGGTCATCATCAGAGTACTATGATTTAATGTCTTCATGGCTAAATATAGGCCTGGCCAGACCACGACAACATACAAAATTACATTCAGTTTGTCTCGTCAAATTAGATAACAAGGAGGGGACGAGCAAGCAGCAGCTCTGTCATGGGTTATTGTAAAGATTTTCAGGTCATATGGCTTACTCACACACAAAGACACACAAATACACCACACACATTTGCCAATTATGTTAAGAATGGGAGGCTGCAATAGTAAGCCCCGGGAGAGAGTTTGCACTCAATTGTGTGTGTGTCATCAGGGGCATGACACACTAGGAGAGGCTGCCAGCAGCTATCTGCCACTTGTTGGCATTTCAGTCTCGACTGCTTCTCCGTCCTAATGACAGACAGGGTGGAGTCAGCAGGAACAGTGTGTTTGGGCTTACTTTAATTATTAGAGAATCTAAAATTCAACAACTGAGCTCCAACTGTCATCATGAGGCCAGTCGGACACACGTTACGGGACCACAGCCATGAACATCAACCACAGGCTGCAGAGGCCTGTGACCCCTATGCCAAGAATGTTGTGAGTGAGAGCACTGAGACGTGACGTTTGCATGTGTGTGTGTTATATTAGATTACAGGTCATCTTGAAGTTGTATCCATGTCATTGTTCCTTCCCAAGCGCTTGGGATTCCAGAAGTAACACCCTGTAAAACGGTTATTGAAAATCTCTAGGGTGTGTTGACAGGCAGCAAAATTGTGCTTCATGCAGTAACAAAAAGGCATGTTTCATCAAAGTTTTCAGAAGCCACATACTGTACATAGATCAGTACAGATTATCAAGGTTTATTAGTGTATGGCACTTGGAAGGGGGGTCATTTTGAATACTGGTCATCACCCATACCACATGGCCATGCCCAAACATGGACAATGAAAATAAAAACTGGTTGCCATGATATGTGGGCTAATCTTAAAGTTAAATGCATAAAAAGAGAAGAAGCTTAGTTCAGAAAAGTTCTTCAGCTACAGTCAAGAGTAAAAAACTTCAACACCACACTCCTCTCTGAGCTCCTTATCAGTAAAAACATCTGGTGTGTTCGTGGTAGTGCCAGAGAAAACATCACAGTAATTACTTTAGACTTTGAACATACATAGTATGAGAAACCACATTCATACATCATTACTCAGGAATGGAGAACTCCTTAGATAGTAAGGCCAACCTGCCTATAAAAAGGCCACTGAAAGCATGTCAAACTACCGAATAAAGGTATGTTTTAGTTTTCTTTTCACTGGTACTGAATACAAAGAACACAAGGGAAAGAAGAAAGGCTGCTGGAATAACATTAGCAGCTAACACTGTACAGTAAAACCTGCAACTGTGATTTGGTCCAATTCTTCAGAAGGGAGACAAAATGGTCAAAATTTTGAGATTCATTCATTTTACCTGGCCATCACTTCATTGTGTTGTCATGCCATGGCTGAGTTGCTCTGTGAGTTTAACAACAATAACTGATATTCAATAATGTTCAATTACAATTTGTCGAATATGCACTCAGTTTAATTTTAGTTTATTTCAAATTGAGTCTCATGTTCGAGGGCTTGCCTTCTCTTCAAAATGAGTTTAAACAAACTGGGAGGTTATTTAAACCCATCTTACAGTCTGAACACATGTTTCTTGCTCCATCTGACTTCATTTTAGTGATTTCACCATGTTTGCAGGATTCTGAAGTGAACTTGGTGAGTGCAAAGTCATTATTACCAATAGATATGATGGCAACAATTGCAAAAATAAGACCTTAACTGCAACAGAACAAAACTTCCTTTAACTGCTTTGATGACAACAAGCTAATGTGTTTGATGTTTTAATGTTAATATTTGTCATTCAGTTGTGTCTTCATATCCTACCTGTATGCTACTGGCTCAGCCTGGTTAGAAAGGGTGCATTTTTACTTCTTTCATCCAGGATGCTTCAACACACTGCACTAGCTTTTAAATGCAGCACCAGGAGCTGACTGAGAAGAGAACCCGTCTCATAACAAAAAAAATTGGATGTTTATCCTGTTGATTTACAACTTGATGTCTTACAGACGTTAGTTGTTAATTGTTAAATGTTGAGAGAGTCCACAGTTTGTCAGTTACGCCTTGGGATATTTTAATGCAGTCCTGACTTGCCCCTGCTTTGCATGCCGTCCCTCTTTTCCTTAGAGGTACACACTGAATAACACACTGGGAAAAGTCTCTGGAGAGCAACAGCTGCAGAGCTCACCTAAAACTGTCTGCCTGCTCGGAGCACACACGCTGAAAACACATTTTCTGGAATGAGTTAAGTTCTATATCTAAAAAGGCCTGGATTTAGCCCCACAATAAAAAACTCACTCAGTTGTATTTCATTCCTTTCCTCCCATGTTCTACTGGGACACCTAAGGGAATGAGGTATACCAGACGGGGGCAACTTGGCCTTGTTCTTTTCAAAGGGCTGGGACAAACTGCTATGCTATACGTCTGGTTGTTGTGTGTAGTCTTGCCCTCCAGCAGAAGTGGGGATTTGGAAAACCCTCTCCTCATGGTTAAGTTGATAGGTCACGGCACATTCCAGACATTTTCTGTCTGTTTGTTTTCCACTAGGAAGGCTCACAATGCAGCCTGCTGCTGCTACAAAGGGCTGTTTGTCTTTGATGTGCACATCACACCTGAGTAGGCCTTGACATCGACTGAACCAACAAAAAATGCACCTAAGAAAACTTTTTCTCGTGACGTTACACTATCATCAGAGCAAAGTAATTGGGCATCACTCTTGGCAGCAAAGAAACGCATAATCAAAGACAAAAAAAGGGCAAAAAGATGACCCTATCTAATGTAAGTACAGCAGCAACACCATACTAGTTTTTCCATTCTGTTAATCATCTGAGTTTCTAAAATCCTTGCCCTTTGTAGTGCTTTCTTCATGCTTTCATTGAGGGCTGCTTGTCAGCCAGCTGCTGATAGAGCTAAGTTCATACTTCTCACAGCCCTGTCGTGCTGTGTAAGCTGACCTCTACTAGCTCCTGGCCAGAGAAGGTCAAGAGAAGCTAATAGGTGCTGATGGCACTGACTAGGCACTGATCATTGCACCACCTCTCTGGAATTAATTACCATCACATATTTCAATTAAACACTGCAAACTCCACACTCTGCCGGCTTATTTAAGTGGGATTCCAAGCAGTATCATAATCAACACTGTCTGGCAAGATACAGCAGGTGACTTTTGGACAATGAGATGCTTCCGTGATGCCCCTTCAGGTATTTTCACATTTGCAGCCTTTATTATCAACTCGATTGGTTCAGCAAATTAAGTAAAAAACAGTTAGAGAAACTTAATGATCCCAGAGGTTGTAATATCATCACTCAAGTTATTTTGTTTACATGTGCAGAACAATCACAAAGTGTTCAGGAGATGATGGCAGAAGTTACTGAGAGGCAGCACTGGTGGTGCAGGGTCACCAGTGTCACAACTGAACACAAGCTACTGCAGTCAAAGCAATGTATTCCAGTAATGCTACAGAATGAAAATGTGATGCTACAGAATGAAAGGTGAAATGTTTCGGCAATGCACACAGAAATTAAATGTTAAACAAGAAACGTTGAGATTAAGTAATCAAGAAAACAAAAGAGAGATTCTCTCTATTAATTAATTTTTACCTTGGCCTCTGAAAAACTTTTAAGAGTATAAAGGCTCCCTGCACAGCTCAGCAAACTCAGCCCTGCACTGCCCCCCCCCCCCCATCCCATCCTTGGCAAGTAATTCACTCAGTACTTTAAAAACACTGCAGTACAAATGTTGTGAACAAACTGCACTTATACAAGAAACATGAATAATAGAAAATATGCTCTTAGAGCCAATTCTTTATCTTTATCTTTTAGAGACAATTCAGCTCTCTGAAGAGGAGTCTGCATGTGTGTTTTACTGTGAGTGTGATTGGACCAGAGAGAGGCCAGATTGAGCCGTGGTGTTAGCTGGGGGGTAGTGGACCTGAACTGCCATCCAACTCTCATGCTAAGCCTGTCTCCACCAGATGGGCACAGAGAGGGTGAGGGATCAAAAGATATACACACAGGTAGGCTAATGGGCAGCAAAGAATTAACACCAGAAAGCTGATGGAGGCAGAACAAAAGCCTTGCTGGGCAGAAGAATGCGGTGCACAGAGCAGAGGGAATTTTGCAACGTGTCCTTGAAGTGGGGTATGCGGCTTGTTTGGTCAGCAGATCTCCCTGGCACTGGTGCCCGCTGCACTGGCCTGCTCCCCACTGCACATGCCATCCCTCTACCTACAAGGGCACACACAGTGTCACCTGGAAAGAAGAAAATACTCTGAGCCTAAGGAGATACTTATTAAGTTGTGCAAAATGGTTCTCTCACCTTTATTTATTTCAAAACTGTCCCTGGTTGAATGCTACCAGACGCACCTCCTGGCCAGCCACAGAGCTCAGTGGTGTCTCTGTGTCAGGATGGACAGGATGGTGGCCTGGCTGGAGCCTGGCACCATCTTTCCACTGTTGTGTTAGTAAAGGGCCAAATCTCTGGTGGGCTTGAAAAAGACCAACTTCCTTACTCTATAGAGTTACTGATTCGAAAGGTTAAGGAAATTCAATGGCAGGAGACCAGAACAGAACATAAAAATGCCAAGACCTACAGTATATCCAGTAGGAGTCAGTTTAGTTACCAGAGTCTCTCAATATGAGATATGGGTCCATGTGTGACCAGAGTGATGAAATGTACTACATGTCAATCATGCTTCACTGATACTAAGTGTAAGATCTCAATTCACTGGCACTTTTAGCTTTTGTTCTTACTTGCACAGCATATTGTAAAATGCTGCTGTCTGTCACACACCGTGGACTGTATGAGTGTGGCAGAGTAATCACACTGTGCAGCGATTTCTGCCATCAGTTGTAACCACAGCAATAAAGTACAATACGTGATAAAACACTGCTGAAATAACACCAGTTAGTCAGTGAAACTTCATGGTTGAATCAGTTGAAAGAGAATGAAATGTCACATTTTTGGCATGCATGCAGAGATGGAAAAAAATTTTTTGTATCTCCAGTTTCCAAGCAAACTTTAAAATCCTTCTTAGCCAAAAGCCCTCACAGCATTTCTACAGGGATGTACAAAGTAGCTAGGAAACAATCATTACTGAAACAATGTTAGTGCTCATTTTACAATATAAACACGTTACAAGGGCATAATGATGAATGATAAATGCATTGAAAACAACTTAATTACTATTTTGCCAATCAACTGATCCTTAGAGTAACTTGTCAAATAAACTATGGTAGCAAATATTTACTGCTTCTAAAATGAGAATCATTCTCTTCTCCATTTCATAGAACTGTTACATGAAAACCTCTGGGTCTGTTGACAAGATTATTTTTTCCACTAGTTAGATAATGGGTTAAAACAATAGACCAATTGAAAACAATAATGATAATTCTGGTGGAAATCTTAGTCTGGAGACTCAGACCACACTTGAATAAACAAAGGACAAAAAGACATGTTTCTACATATTACATAGTCACAGTGCCACTATTAAATATTCATGACTCCTATAAAGACAGAGACAGGATGTTGAAGAGTGTTGTAAAGAAAATAGGCAGGATCCACTGTAGTGGATCATACTTGGGCTAAAATGAAACACAGCTCAGCGGTTTGTACTGACAGTCCTCATGAAATAAAATTTGATGTTTAAGTATTTTTATATGCTAGGTCTTGTGCTATACATCACCTATACACCAGTGTCTGGCCAAACAATGACAGGAAAGTAGTTTTGTAGGTATTCTTAATAGTATCTTAGAGTTTGTCATTTCCTGGAAAACAGTTTTAAAAATGTTGATGACTCATGCCGCACTCAGGGGCGTATGCTAATTTTGCATCCAAAGAGACGCTTACTGAATTTTTATGACGCCGCCATGCATGTGCAAAGTGAAGGATGGAACCAGAGTGAGTGTTTCTGGGGACTGGGAATCATAGATTACTTTACAAAAACACTTTCAACCCTTATTCCAAAAAAGTTGGCTAACTGTGGAAAACAAATAAAACAGAATGTAATCATTTGCAAACCAATAGTGTTCCTGAGCCCATGTAGTAATATCCTTTATACAATCATGTGTTCACAAAGTGGTGAACCTTGCTCCATCCTTGCATGTGAACAACTGAGCCTTTCGAGGAGGCCCCTTTCATACCCAATCATGACGCGATCACCTGTTACCAATGAACCTGTTTACCTGTGGAATGTTCCAAACAGGTGTTTTTGGAGCATTACACATCTTTCCTAGTCTTTAGTTGCTCCTGTCCCAACCTGTTTGAAACATGTCTGCATCAAATTCAGAATAAGCAGATATTTACAAATATTAATGAAGCTGATGAGGTTGAACATTAAAAAGAGTTGTAATAAATGGAAAGGGGCACCTTAACAATCCACCCAGAGACACAAGCAAGAAGCAAATGAACCAAACGAGCACACACTTCCATGCTCACAGACTTGCATATACAAGCAGAGGCATATGAGAGCAGCACAAGAATCTGAAGCTCTACTCTGCTCTGAGGCACACCCTTGAAATATTTATGACCCTCCACGTATCCTCATCTATGGCAGGGGCACTGCATAGCTGCCTCTTTATCTCCAAACTGGACTTTGCAGCGGCTACAGCAGCCAGCTAGCTCGCTCCAAGGCTCAAAATTCTTCTCATTTGGATCCTATTACAGAGCTAACCAGCAGCTATGTACAAAGGTCCTTCAGTAATCTCCCTAAATCCTACATGTTCTCAAAGCTCTTAATGTAGAATGTGATTCTGCATTCATCAAAAGTTTGGTTTTACTTAACAATATACTGAACTCACTGGGTGAGTCCAGTGGATGTTCATCCTTCATGTGCTGGTGGTGGGAGTAAGTGACCACAGAGAGGAATGAGTCAGGACCAGTTCGCAGCCATTCCTTGCACGGAGTGGTCGTTCCTTAACTAACTCACAGGGGTTTCCTGTACACTCATACTTTCCGAAAAGAGGTTTTATGAAACTACTGGCAAGCAAAGCTGTCCACCAACCCCACCTAGTATACAGGCGTATGACCTTGATTGTATAATAATAGGCCTACCTAACACAGTATTGTAGGGTACTTCTGCTGGATGAAAATCATACCTTACAAAAAAAGATATTTTTAAGGCTTTTTAGGGATCTGGGGAAAATATGCCTTTGTATTGTATATGGGAAATATGGCTACAAAATGAGCGTATATGACAGTATAAATTATATGGATATTCAAATTTGTTTACATATTGTCGCAGTTCTGTAGCCATAGAAGTCTCTGACAGTTGCTAACTTGCAAACATGATGAGCAGCAAAATGGATTTCTTGTGGTCACACTGCAGGTATTTCTTCATGCACTGGATGGCTTCATTTTGGAGGTATTTTTTAATCTCTTCATAAGTGCTTTTGGATGTTATCTGTGAAATTGGAAGCAACTTACACATTAATTTTGTTTTTTGTGTCTGTTATCTCTGCCTGTACACACTTTGGTGTAATGCAGTCTTGCCATTGCGGTTTAGTGACAAATTAAGAGTGCTTGTTTTGATGTACCGGATCTTCCTGCTAATGCAATTGCTGTAGGCACATCAGGTAAGAATGAGACTGGTAACAATTGGCTGCCCAGCCACACCTCATGTAAACTTTCAGTCCATATGAAAAACTGATTCGGGGTTACTGTGGCCCATTACCAGTAACATAATACACACTGCTGATCATTACACCATCAAACCTCCATCAGTGTCAAAGGCTGACAAGCATGTACAAGTTTAATCATCACCATCTCATTACTACAATTACCTCTTGACAGCAGTTTGCCTGACCGCCACTTTAGGTCTACAGTGAATAAAGTCTCACCTTATTTGTGCGATTAGATAAGGTGAAACTTTAATGATCTCCATGGGGAAATTGGGTCATTGCAGCAGCTGACACTAGAATATCGATAAGACTGAGAACTAATGAAAACGGTGTTTAAACTGACCAGATGATCTGACTTATGATAAATAACATTTTCATTATGCAGGAAATTTGCAAAACATAGTGGCCACATTTATACTGCTGGGTCTTCTTCCAAACACCTACAAACCCTACAACAACCGTAAACAAGCCAGGCACCACGTAAGCTACCAAAAACCTGCTCTGTAAATGTTTGCTGAATGGGAGCAGGCAAAACATGCGCAATGACCAACCAGGGCTTTGGCAGTTTCCCAGCAAACACCAGCACTGGACTAAAAATGACTTTGTAATCAGAGGGTTTACAGAGCAAACAAAGGAGGAGGGAAGAAAACCAGGGAATGATAGAGTGAGCCTATGAATTACTCAGCAGAGTCGTCTCTCCCTCTTTCCTCCCTGCAGGAGATAATGGGGATCATCCGTCTTCTTGCCCTCCTTTATGCCCTGTCTTTTGGCCAATCATCAGCATCCAGGTCAGCTAATAAATACCACGGGCCCTTTACAATAACTATGATGTGTAGAAGTTGATAGGCGGAGATTTCTGTCTACCAGCATGGTTGGAAGAAGCCACAGCAACCTGTCTCACAAAGCAGAATCACCAAGCTGGCCGGACTACACTGACTAAAGGCTCTAAAAATACATTTTCTCAATCAACTTCTTATGATGAGTGTTGGAGTCCTCCACAAATACAGTTGGAACAGTTTTCATTAAGTAACATTTCTGAGAGAGTCTTCTGTGTTTGTACTTTTGTCTTTAGCTCTTCTCAGTGGTTTTAAGTGGGAGGGGCTGAGTTACAAAAAGACAATGAACAAAATTCAACTGCCAGAACCTCTAAAGCTCACTAATAAATTAGATTTTGTTTGTTTAATCCATACAAAAACAAAGCACTGTCTCAATTATGCATATTTCCCATAACAGCTCCATAAATCATTCCTAAAGATGTTTTTCCTACTTTTGTGTTGCTTATTTAGTTATGTATATTTAATGTTATGGAGGAATAGAGAAGATTTAAAGCCAAATTTTCACGGGGCTTTAAACCTAGAAAAGCTATTTTACTCACTTTAAGTCCATTTTCCACATTTAATGCAATTCCAGGTTGAAGTCAGTGAAGGTATCCACATTATTTAGTAACCCTGCTTCACAAAACACCTCCAGATCTACACAGTAAAGCGTTTTCAAATTATTTACTACAGACACACTGAATAACCAACAATTGAGACAAGGTGCAAACAAAAAGAACAATTGCACAAAGACTGTAGGACTGCAGAATGAAGAAATCATTTCAGGATAAATGTTCTCTACGAAATAGATAATTTGTAGATAAATGCATCTCTAGAGGAAACACTATTTATTATAGCCACAACAAGAGTGCACAGATTGTTTATTTCACACATCAGCAGGCCTAAGATGCTGACGCTGGAATATTATCTAGCTGAGCAGTTGGATTGTCTCAAACTCATGTTATTCCAATGGCGACTGCTGCTAAACTGCTTAAGAAAACATACATGACACATCTATTCAACTTCATGAATAATACAGTGTTCCTGCACATTCAACACACGCCCACTGGCACACTCATGCATGCTAAAAGCCAGCGACGGGTCTCTCAGTGGGACATGCCTGACTTTAAATCCCCATGAGAAGAGCTCATTGAGAAGGACAGAAAACCTGCAGGATTCTCAGGCTCTCATCTCCTTCCAATAAAACAAGTCGTCTATTCTATCCTGAGACAGGATGCAACAGCGAGGCAACCGAAGGGCATCATCGTGAGGTGAAGAGTTCACAGCAGCGTACAGGAATAGGATTTGAGAGTGGAAAAAAAAAAGAGGTTGAATAGGGAAAATAGAGGAAAAACAGAGGTGGTGTGGAGTCATAGAGAGAGTCAGTGAAAGGGAGAGATGGTGGGCAAGACACAACAGAGCATTTAGTAAAAGAAAACCCAGAAAGAGAAGCAGAAGGCAACAAAGTCAGGGAGACCCTGCTATCAGAGCTCCAACATGGCAGGATGTGACATGTGGAGAGCAGGAAGAGGAAACTGGACAGATATAGATTAATTTGGGAGCTGCTCCTGAAAACATGTCTATCCCATTAGGGGCCTCAATGGTTGCTGATGTGCTTATCAAAGCGTACACCTTTGGTCTATTCCTAAACCTGGTATGGTGCTGCTGCATACAGCTAACATGGACAAAGAAAAGACTTTTAATTTAACTACAGGTCAATGGGTTTTCTATTAGTTCAAGTTCTAAGACAACACTTACTGCCTTGTAGAGTTTCTCCAGAGTTGGCAAGAAACAGGGTCACACCCTGGGGTCAAATCATAAAATCTAATCAGGTTTAATGTAGGTCATTAATTAATATGACTTTACCAGAGCTCAGCTAATTTTTCCACGTGAGAACAGCGCAAATAAAAGGAGCACATTCAAACAATGAGTCTCATTGAACTTACAAAAAACAAAAGAAAAGCTCTGTGAAAAACAAGCACCCTCTTATTTAGTGCACTGAAAGTCTGCATTTAAGGATTTCAAGTCAACAGGAGGATGAGCTCAGCTTTATTTACTCTACAGTGATGAGGGACTACAGTTAAATGTAAAGTCCTTCTAGGCCCAAATATGCAGAAAAAAAGACAGCTTTTGGACAAATCATACAGGTTTCAGATGACAGGTGGCACAGCTATTGGCAATTTCATGTTTTATCTTCATACAGAGCTCCAGAGAGGCTGAACTCTGTTGACGTGTTTACGTGTTAACATTTCTACTAATCTCGGACACAGGAATGTTGCATCAAGTATTTTGTCCTTTAGGGCAAACACCAAGGAATGTGATTAGGTAGTAAAGACTGTTTTCTTATTGTACAGGACTTTATACAGGTACATGATGTCTTTGTATTTCCACCACAGATAGGTATAATAGTTAAGAGATTTGTTTCATTCTGTTTGTTTATTCTGTGAGTCTTTTTGACCAACAAAACATCAGATTCTGACAAAAAAAGAAAACACAGATGAAATCAGATGAAATGTTTAATGTTCATAACCCAAAGAATTCAAATTTAATATACTTTAGAAGGATAGGACCTGACTTAATGTTGGGAAAACTGGATTTTAATACTTTCGATCGACCTGCAGATGCAAGATGTTCAAATGCCTTTTTAGTACTAAAGTTTAAGAAAGTAGAAGTCGATGTGCAACAATATCAGCAAAATCACTGGAAAAACTTTCATAACGTGTTCACAAAAAAACCTTTGTTGCCTTTGCTGTACAATGTAATGACACTCTTCACTGGTTCAACTTTTCTGATTCTGAGAGTTTCATTGTTCTGAGTCAGACACATTTAAAGGCCTCCGGTCAGGATCATAATGGTATTGGTTCTTAATTCTCCCTTTACATAAACTTCAAAAAGGTACAGACCCTCTGGTTATGTGAAAAACAGGGCCACATAACAGCAGCATGGGTGTGTCAGCTCAGCTGTTAACGCTGGGGCAGATAGCCATCTGATCAAATATGGGATCTGGAGTTTGAACGTGTGATATCTAAATAGTCAGGACAACAGCAACAGCTTGTTTTCAGTAGGGTTAAAACAAAACATTGCAAACCAGTGTGGTTCAGTTTAGGAACTGCCTGCGCCGCAGTAGTGAACAGTCATGAGCAGAAAACTACAGCAGAAGTTCAGTTTTGGGAATGACTGATAGTCGCACGGGGGCTTCGCTAATGTTGGCATGTTTTCAAACATGAACCACAACACCAAAACAAAGGGCGGTGGTTTCTGAGACCTGTCATGTATATGAATTATGCTTAAAGCGACCCTCCAGGAAATAACAGCATGCCTTGGCCTCACGGTGCGGTAGCTCGTTTACATGTTGTTGTCAACTTACCTTCAGAGAGCTCCAGCTCCAGCTCCGCCAGCTTCTCCCGGACCTCCGCCGGCAGGGTCATAGCGACAGCCGGCGTTGGCTCCAACATCATCGTTAGCAACCCGGTTGAGGTCCTCTCAGCCATGGTGGTCCAGTACGAAGCACAAATAGGTCCACTGAGTCGCAGGTGAGAGGGACAATGTGACCAGAAATGAGAAAAATGAGCCCGTCCTCACTTGGTGTCGGCTAAGGAGGGCAAACAGGGTGTTGGTGCTTCTCCCGTCTCGCTGCAACGTCGTACAGATGTGTGAGAAATCTCTCCAACCGTCATGACACGGCTAGCTGTGAGGCTAGCAGACACACCTGGCTGTGTGTTTCCATGTAGCGTGGAAGGGCAGGGTCCTGTCAGTGTCTCTGTGCCCGCTGTCTGTCCCTCGGCACTAACGGTGTCCCGACTGTCCGCGGCTGCTTCACTTCAACTGTGGAGGGAACTCATTCAACTCCTCGCTCGCTTCCCACGGCGCAGTCGCCATTGCATCATAGCAACAGCAGCCCTGACCGCGCGCGCCCACGAGGCCTACTCCTGTGTTTGTGTGCGTGCTCGCGCTGACTCCTGATGATGTTCCTCATAAAACTTGCCTGCCTCCTACTGTTACAAGCACAGTGCTGCGTGGCACTCAAGTACACGCATTGACTGGGGAGATTTTACTGCACCACTGGAAGTTTCAGGTGTTTTTTGCATGGGGTAATTTGATGGATGTCACAGAAAAACAATAACAGGTTTTTGATTCACTGGCTTATGAATTAGATGTCACTATTATTTCAGAAGTATGTTTTGTATTGTAAGGATATAACTGAAATATAAGCCAGCTAATGGTGCTTTTTTTGGTTCACTGGTTTGCTATTAAATTAAATGTCACTGTTATCCCAAACAATGTTTTGTATTATAAGAAAACAATCAAATAATCACCCAGCTAATGGCATTTTTTTTAATTCACTGGCTGGTAAATTAGATGTCACTGTTATCTCAAAATGTTTCCTATTGGATATTATTTATCAACCAGCTAATGGCACAAAATAGCTGAATACTGTGGCTAGATAGTACACCAGATAGTATTCAAAACTCCCTTTAAATATGCTATATTTACAACTGGGAATGACAAAATCTTGAAATAGCTTAAATAGAAACAGCAAAAGAAATAGAAATAGCTGTTACAAGGGAAGTGCTGAAAGGAGTTGAAGTGTAAATACTGAATGAAACTATTTAACTGTTAGTAATAGATGAAGCTGAAGTGTCAGTTGACACAAAAGTCCTGAAAGCAGCTGAAATACCAGACAAAGAATATGTGATAACTTGAGCAGTAAATGTCAGTTGAAGCAGAAGCCCTGAAAGAAATTAGTGTTAGTTCAAGATTATAAACTGATAAACTGTCAGTTGAAGTGTTTGGTTTGAGCATGTAAGATCAAGGCAAGTTAACAGCACAGTTCACAAAAGTGCTTTACAAACACTTTCACTTTGACTGGAATTCCAAACAGACATATTACCTAATTATTTCTGCAAGATGTAAGTGCTTGGCATGAAATGACTTATTAGAAAAATATGCTAAGTCACTAGTGAATTCAACACAGTGCCTTAAAAATATTCCATTAATGTAGCAATTAGGTCCTAAAATTTTTGAAAGTGAATTCAGGTCTCAAAGAATGGGAATAATTGTATGACATGTGGGTTGGTGGGTGAGTGGGACAGATAATGATCATCAATTCAGCAGTAGTTTGGTTGGTTGGGGTCTGGCTTGACACCCCACCTGAAAGTAATCTGCACTTCAAGATCAAGAAACCCAGAGGAGACAGTGGAGATGAGGTGGAGGAGGGTTGCAGAGAGCAAAGCCCACATGGGAGCAGATCCTGTCAAAGGCTACGACTACGACTAGAGGCTGGGAAGAGTCCATGTGGTCCTGCCTCCTGAACTCCAAATAGTGCTGGTGTCGGATGTCACGTGACCCACATCATCATATTCGTCTGTTCTGGCAATTTTGTGTTAAAAAGCACAAAGTCGTTCGTTGTCTTTCTGGGAGTTTATTCTTACGCCTGCAGGCGGACTCATCCTTGCTGCCTCGAGTGAGACGGCAAAAAGAGAGCCCAGAACAGGGGAAGTTGTCAGGTTATATACAATACTTTATCTTGTAAATAGGATGACATTACCATCAGACAATGTCAGCGCAATAGGCACGTCATAATGTGTTGTTCAGTGAGGACGATGATCAATCAGCAGCTTTGATCATGCAGGATGTTCCCTTAATCAGTAGATGAGTACATCCGTGGTGTCGTGGTCAGCAGATCAACACATACACACATCTAATCAATGGCATAGTTAATCATTTGGCTTTAAGGTAGTGAATGCTTACGACTGAGTAAAGAGAAGATGAAATCATTTGGTTCGCGACTGAGGAACAGAGAAGATGAATAATAAGAATTTCCATTACAGGTCATTAAATTTCAATCATTGTTGTTTAATTATATTGTAATGTAGCAAACAGAAATATTAGTACAATTTAGCAATGTTTAAATTTAAAGAAAAAAGCCAAACACAAAATATATAACAGGGGTAATAACTAACTTAAGTTTTATCACTGACACATACTGAATGTAATAAAAGTATACATATATTGAACTGCCTCAGGAATTTGTTCCTTCTATTTTCCTCACCTGTATTATAATTACTCTTAAATATGCAATCATGCTGGAAGTCTACAAAGTTGTATACATAGAATATCTTCTTATACTGAGAACTAACAGATACAGTATATGTTAACATTAAAGAACACATACTGTATCTTTTCTAAAACAAGTTCTGGAATGTTTTACAATAAAACAAAACCCAGAAAACAGATAAATCAGAGTAAAAATAAAAGAAATATAAAAAGTACAAATGCAGCAGAAGTTCTGAGAGACATCAATGTACAACATAGACAGAGAGACGGACAGACAGACAGATAGATAGATAGATGTAGTGTTTACTTCAAGGGCTTTACATACCTGTTTTAGCTGCGCTGTATGAGGCAAGAAAATGGCTATTCACATTTATACTTCAAAACAAGTTGTGTTGTTTCTGTGTTGTATTATTGTTGTTGTTGTTGTCTGGGTGTCTGAGTTGGGGAGTGGAGTCTTATTCTTCTCATTATGTTCAGTCATGCATGCACATCTGGTTGTCTGTTCTAAAAGTAGCAAAACATATATGTAAAACAACCATGCTGAGTCAGTATTTTCAACCATTAAATAAGTACACTTTAAAACATGCAGTTAAATAGGTTTTCCTTCATCGGTAAAAAGAAGTGCAAGTGTTTTGAGTTAATGCAACCAGTAGGTGTCACTGCATACACAGTAAAAAAAAGTTCTTCAGCGGCAAGGAACACACTGTATTATATTACGGTATGGGACAGTGAGGGTTTTGGAGAAAGTGATGGTGATAAATTGTCTATTGTAAGTACAGATCTTTCCGCAGAGTATGTTTCAGTTCGATGAGGTACTCTGATCCCGGATTCCTCTTGTTATGTTCAAAAATGGCCCCATTCACTTCGGTATGAACATCAACAAGATGCGTTTTCCTGTCAGAACACAAACAACAGTTTAGTCTCTGGCTTCTACATCTTATCTGGAAACTGTCTGATGCTCAACAGGAGCTGATTTGCTGTTGAGTGTTTGCCTGTACCTCTTCTGGCCTCTTTGTAAGGCGTCTGTCAGAGCCTTCAGGTAAATGGAGCGATGGTGTCCTTGCTCCAGTTGACGATCATCTGTCCAGCAGTGACTCCAGAACACATCTGCATCTGTGGGGATTAAATCATATCTGGGCAGCCCATCACACCCATCTGTCTCCAGGTCCTCATCCCGGTGGTCTATCCTGGCACAGGGCTGAAACTCGGCGATGCCGTATCTCTGGATGAAGAAGAGTTTGGGCTTGCCAGCCAGCATCGGGCATGCATCAGCAGTGAACAGACCTCGGACACTGTCTAAATGCAGACCTACGCTGTACGGGTCTGTACCCAGGAGACGGTTTGACGCACCACGGCTAATGATGCAACAGACAAAGCCGTCACCTTCAAGGTTCTCTCTCTGTCTGAAGATCCCTCTGAGAGCTGCTGAAATGCCATCCACGCTCAGCCACTTGTAGATGACCACATTGAAGTGAAGGGCCTTGAATGTCTGTTCCAACATGTCTGAGTGAGTCAGGAAAGATGAGAGCAGAAGTTGAGGTTTATGCTGATAATAAGTCACTAAAAAGGTGAATGAAAAAACACCATATGGCTGCTACCAATGAGGATGTCTTGAGGTCACAACAGTCTACTACACAAGTAGTTGCTCAAACATTGTTTTGTAACTAAGGGTGTGTACGTTTACCCAAGTTCTATACTGCACTTGCACTTGACTTGAATATTGCCATTTTGTGCTGCTTTATACTTCAATTTTTTTTTATTTATTTTTTTTTTTTTGCATTTCAGAGGCAAATATTGTACTTTTTACTCCACTACATCTATCTGACAGCTACAGTATAATTACTAGTCTCTTTTCAGGTGAATATTTTACATAAAAACAGATGTGATAAAGTTACAACACATTGTTAAAAATTAATTTGGTGGTTCCCATCAGTTTGCTTGTGACCCCTTACAGAAACACACTGTCTGACTCATGTCTGTGGGTTGTTTGTACTTTCATCAAAAAGACATTTTCCATCAAAGTGTCTCACATAGTTTCATTTAAAAAACTATTTGAGGTTAGATCACACAAAAAAACAAAACTGAAAGTATGAACAATGAAAACAAATTTGTGACGCAGAACCTTTTTTTTTCTTCTTTCCTCTGCCATAAATTATCTCATCTCTCATAAAGTAGTACATAATTTTGCTATTACTGGACAATAGGTACAAAGTGTTATGTGACTCACCTCCATCATTACCCACGCAGTCTATGATAACACAAGTTCCTCTGGGATTAGTGTTAAACTTGTACAAATCTAGATGACTCTGTAATGAAAAGGAACAAACAAAGCAGTTCCATTAATGCACTTTACTGATTAGACACAACTCAAACATGTAGAAAAACAACCGTCAAAATAGTGAAAACTTTACCTGACAGCTCTGCTCACTGTGTACAGACACTGGTATCTTTTCTGACGCTGATGATAAGCAAAACAGCATTATGAATATCAAAGCAATAGACAATGAGTGGCCTGGGGCTTTCCACCAGTTTTTACAGGGTAGCTAAAAAGCCCCATGTGAAATAATATTTGCCTGTACTTGTTCCATTTTTCACTTACAGCACATCTGGCAAACATATCTTGAATAATAATACTAGTAATGATAATAATACATAGTCTGTCTTACCACTGTGATGGGGCTCTGCTTGTCTTGTTTGCTGTAGTGGATGAGAACTATTTGGAGGGAGGAATGAACGCTAAGGAGAAGATGTTTTTCAAAAGTATTAGTGCTATGAGAGAGTGAATAAATACAGTAAATGTTAACTTTGGGACTCTGTCATACTCACAGGAGCTCTGCACCTTTGCTTTTGGGATGAATGTTGTTTAGACGTTGCAACTGTGAAGAAATAAAAGACTATTTAAAACACTGTAGGTTCAGGATATTTTTTTAACATATGCTTTGGGATCACTGTACACGTGTAGCTACTTTGTCAAAAAGCACAATCAGGGGAACTGAAAGAACAAGTTCACACTGGTTTCATTGCGAGTATTGTCATGCATGATGGACCCTTTCAGTGGTATTAGACACGTGCGAGCATGCACACACACAAATGCGGTCATTTTCAGTTCTCATTTTCAGAATTTTCCAGTCTAAAGAATATGTAACCATTTCAAAGTTCACAAACACTTTATGCAACGCACTGGTGAACTTCTTTTTTACATTTTGAAACCTCGAGGGATTCAGTATTAAAAGGTAACACAGTCTCACCTGGCGTCTTGTAGGCCTTCACTTTTTTGGCAAGGTCGACCCTGCCAATGTTTGACAAACATTCCTCTACAATGTCCACATTTTCAGGTGAAACTATATCCAGCTTCTCAAGTTCAATCATTACATCCAGGAAGCTCTGTCACAGAAGAGAGAACTGTAAGCTGGGTTTTTTTGTCCCGTCATAATGGATGTTAAAAATGACAAAATTTGAGTGAAAACTCCCCTCCCACACACACAGGAAGGTGTAATTCAGTAAGTAAAAGCAAATTAAACTTTTATTTCACCTTTGCGTTTTCCATCTTCTCACGGGGTAATGTGTTGCCAAACAAGAATTTCACACGGTGCAGATCTTCACTGTCCATATCTTCACTTACATTTGCCATCAATACTCTTTAGTAAGGACAAAAACATGATTACCTTGAGAACCACTAGTGTGTTGTCAACTTGGATTGTCAAAATATTTATGTCTCACACATCTTACCTGAATCTTGGCAGAATCTCCCTGTACGTCAGAGTCCTCTCCACCTCGTCCCTGCTGGTGTTACACACCCTCCTCAGGATATCAAACCGTCTCAGCCGCAGCATCAGCTCCCTCAGAAACAGCTGACCGCTTTCATCTCTCATCACTTTACGTTTCAGCATCTCCTTCATGCAAGCCACACTGTTGTCCGTGTCCAGGCTTCCACAAAGGTAGAAGAGCCTCCTGCGTTCACTGCTGCTGAGAGCCTCCGCGATCTGATTAATGACCTGAAGCTGAAGTTGGTCTGGAAGAGCCATGGACTTTGGTAGGAGTGACAGCTGATGCCTACAAACAGGATCGGATCAAATACTGTGTTAGGTTTGAGTTCCGATTAAACTGTTGCGCAAGTTTAACAAGAACGCGCCAGTAACTGAGAGGATTATTGAAAGAACCTACCTTCCACCCTCGAAGTCTCAACAGATGAAAAGAGGAATTTCACAAAACCACGTAGGAAAGATGACGCACGACTAAAATACTTCTGGTGAAGTACGCCTTTCGTTTATACCGAAGCGGAAAGCCCTTGAGACGGCCATGCTGAACAGCTGACAAATAGAGAAACTAGCGCTCAGCCGCGTGGTAATTACCAATTTTTTCCGAGTTTAAGAAAACTGCACAATAGGCCATGACACCGAAGTGAAAGTGAAAGTTAAGAAACGGCAGCGCGCAATGATTAACCAAAAAAAAAAAAAAAAACTTAAAGGCACAATCAGAGGCAGCGTATGATCTGGACCAAAATCCGTTTATTGACAGTTTATTAACCTATAAAACTATAGGGTTTAGCCAGATTAACAAAGCATACTTTTTGCCACTTCATCCCTTTAACACCAACATAATAACAGACCAACATGACAATCAAAAAATAGACTCTTGTCACGTAATATTTACTTTAGACTGCTATTATTTTTCATATATTTTGTCTATTTTCTTATTTCCCAATTAATCTGCGTTGCTTTAGGATATGCTACTGCTGTCAATATACACACCCAGCATACATGCAATGAAATCGGTGAGTTCATGTTAATTCACCACTCCGGAACCTAGGTTAATGTACAAGTACACTCGAAGCATGGTGGTGAGTTTTCCGACAGCCTTGAAGGTATCACTGCTGCTCCCCCTGCAGGTCGCCTCAGCTTTCTGCTTACCAAAGCGCACTGAGTTCCGCTCAGACTGGCCAATCGTGTCCCGCTGTGGTTCAGCACCATTGCAGTGTGGAGAGATCATACGGAGGTGCTGCTCGCTGAGAAAGGGATCATTTGGAGGAAAGATACTCGACCTGGGTGACCGCTCTGGGCAAACACCACCCTCATTTCCCCGGTACAGTCACCGTGTGACATTGCCACAACCACCTTTAGTCGCGGTGAGTATTTCATTACCTTTAGCTGACAAAACATTCAGAATTTTCTAGGTAGTCGCAGTGAAGGCTGCTGGTGACTTGGAACATCATCTGCACTGTTGATGTGGACGTAAACCCGCGGCGAGGAGGCTTCAGCGTTAGCGCGCTGGCCAGTGCCGACACAAGCGGTAACTGTCTGTGCTCGGGCACAGAGCAGATGCTTCGGCGTCGGAGCCAGGCAGCCAACCGTTTCGGCCTGGTCACGACTGGTGAAAAACAAGGTTGAGGATGTCCACCAGCTGCTGCCTACAACAGGCACGCTAACGGCATGCGAGCCGAGCTAAGGCAGCTAACGTTGACGTGCTGGTTCAAGCTGTCGTGGCAGCGCTGTAAAAGACGTTAGCTAGTTAGCAGTGAACTAACGTTAGAGCTGCGTAGAGCCATCCAGGTAACACGTCAGCCAGTAGCTCACAGTTTTTGAGGGAGCTTTAAACAGCGCGGAGGTTGTCACTTCATGTCAGCCATTGCATATTTCTACCTGAAGGATTTAGCTTCACCATTTTCACTGTGGCACTTAAAGTTGAGTTCTACAAAAATGCTGCAGCTTGTTCGTTCGAAAATTGTTTTATTTTGAAAAGCATGAGCGGAAGTTTTGGTTTTGCATCCTCGCAGGCTTGATTTGCAACTTTTCAGTGCTAAAGGCAGCACAAATGTTCATCTAATGCGTCTCGTACCAAGGGTTGGGTCTGATTCCCTTCAGTCAGGCTGACTGTGTGAAAGGAGTTGCTGTAGAGGAAATCACTGACATGTGCAGCGGTTCAGTTTCAGTCTCTGAGTAACTTTTGCCACATTGTCAGTTGGTTTGAGTGGCAAATTAGTGACTTGTGTCTTTTATTTCTCGCTTGTTAATAATTATTCATTATTACATCATATCTGTGAGTTTACAGCATTACCACGATGGTGAATTAAGCCACCTCGTCATACATATGTGAATGTACAGAATGTCAAGTTACGTTGGATATGAACAAGTATCTGAGAGGTGTTGCCTCAGTAAACACAGGTGAGATGCACTTTGCATGGCCAGTTTAGGAGCATCAGATCAATGGCCTGACGGTGCTTAAACCTTTCACCCAGAAACATTTCGTCTTGATAGCTGCCAAGCATGCTGCCAATGCCTGCACCCTTTCACTATTACCCAATGCTGTTTAATAAGTTGTGCTTGGACAGACCAGTGTTTTACATTTGACCAGCAGTTTGCTGCTCAAAGTTAGCAGCAACCCTCTTTATATCAGCAGCACCACTAATTAATTCCTCTTTGCTCTGCCAACCCAGTTCACCTCTGCCAAGTTGCTTCCTGGTTGTTCTTTCAGTATTTTTTACACTGATATCTGTAAATTAAATGAATGCTGCTTGAAGTGATATTCGCCATGATTACTGAACTACCCCCTCAAATAATGGCGTCATGGGCAAAGATGTAGAGCTGAAGATCCAGATAATTCCATGCCATCTGCTGCTCATCCTCAAATCATCATCCTCCTTCCTCATGTCGCCTCCTTCCTTGCTCTATCTCTGCCACCATGTGTTTTGGGACTAGGCTGTCATCAGAGCTGCGGCCTATTTTAGACAGAAACTCCATTTACCCACTTAATCTGTGTCTCTGTCTCCTGGACTTCAGTTTCTCCTGTTGCACAAATGCTTGCTTGTCCAGCCCATGTGTTTGACGAGCAGAAGGCTGTAAAATGTATCATATCATGGTGTGGAGTTGGTGATTTAACATATCATACAATATACTGTAGTTATGGGAGCATTTGCAGCAGATATGGGCTCATTAAGACAGTTGTAAACCTAAACAAATGTAACTGTAACTGTATTGAGCCCCAGAGTGTGTTGCCTCCCTCCCACCTATGGTGATGTACACGCCTAGGGGATCAAAGCTGTAATTAGCCTGCCATGGATTAGCAGTGGGTACTATTTTCCACTGTACTCGCTTCCACCGAACCAGAGGATCACACAGGCTGCCAGCCTCCTGCCCTTCCTCCTCTTCTAGTTTGGACATCCAGCATTTCTTAAATTGATTGTGGTATTTTCCATTCTCTGTTGCCATTCAGCATCCAAACTGGCTCTTGGTGTATGTGTACGTCACCAGTGGACTCATTCTTGTCAGTGTTGAGCATCAGCTGGGTATGTGGATGGCATGCAGAGAGAGCTGCTGACTCACTGCACTGCCAGGTATGAGGTCTGTCTGTGTGTTGGCTGTCTCCATGATGTACAGAACACCCCCACACACCCCCCCTCGTTCAGAGCCTTGTTTCTCTCTCAGCCAAACACGAGTTCATACTGTTCCTCTGGGGGCTCCAAAGAGGTGGAGCAGCATAAAGAGTGTACTCTCTTGTTCATAAATGAATCAGTGCTTTCAAAACTGATTGCAACAAGGTTTGGAAATCACAGGGTATATTGCTTAAGCTAAGGATGGTATTAACGTATTGGCAATTCTGCAAAACAGTACAGGTGTTTAGGGCTGCAACTGACAATATTCTTCTCAATCAACTGATGAGTCTCAACATAGCGATTAACAGAACACAGCAGTAAATAAAAGGTACAACTGCCCGAAAAGGCTGGATGCACCTCTGCCACGTCTTACTCTAGCTCAGATCTTTTCAGTATGGGCTAATGAAGTTTGAAAAAAGGAGTCAGATTCAGGAGGAGCACGTTGTGGAGCATCGTACAAATTCTTTGTCAAACCTGTAATTCAAACTTTGTTTTGGTTTAGGTGGTTGAACAGTGGTTGACATGGATTGCATGGGTTTGCAGTGTAAGATTTTAAAACAGTCTCAGATTATGTTTGGGAAGTGGCCCATGGTGCTAAACTCTGCTGCCAACATCGGAGCGCTGGTTTGCTGGACGTGTGTGAATGTTTTGATTAGGTTAGATTAACTGTATTATCCCTAAGGGGGAAATGGCTGGTTCCCATGGAGGTGGTGACGGCTTTGTCATTGTTCTGTCATACAGTGTGACTGGCTGATTTCTGTGTGCCGCAGACTTTCACCTATTTCACCTCATTTCAGCAAGTGCTATGTTTGCAACCCTCCATTATTAGTACAATGCCGTGTTGTCAGATCAAACGGTCAGCCTTTAATGCACAACTCCACGTTGGACACAGTGAATGGTTAATTTACAGCACATGCTTCAGCCAAGTTTAAATCTGTCTGGTAAACAGTTGATAGTTCACAGACTGAATGAGGTAGAATATACTTCTTGTAACCTGATAATACTTCAAAAATAAGCACAAGATTAAATTCACTATCAGATATCCAGAAGCAGGTAGCCACCTGGATTTATGACAGATGTACAGGTAGTGTAACTATTGTTGTCAGCTATCACCAACATTACTTTTTGATTAAAATAACCTTTTTATGTATGTTGTGATCACTCAACAATTCACAATGTTGACATTTTACACATAGTACCAAAGCCACATTTCTAATTAATCAAATTAATTTGATACACTGACAAGCCCGATTTCCCACCAGTGTTCAATTTGCAGTAATAGAAAAGCAGCAAATCCTCACTTGAGAAGCTGGACCCTGTGAATGTTTGACATTTCTGCTCTGTAGTAGTGGTCCAGAGGTCACTCCGGGACCAAACTCAATTGAAGGACTGCATGGTAGAAATAGATTTAGGTTCTATGAGCCTCTGACACGGTGATATTTTAATCAGTTTTTACCGAAAAATAACCACAGATGATGGAAAAAGTCTAATACAGTCATGCTGTAATTTAAGACTGTTCCCCAACAGAAGTTGAAGCTTCAGTGAGTGGTTTGACCAGCTCATTTCACATGCTGACGGCAACTCTTGAACAAAAGGACATGATATATCCTGCTGTTGACCTGAACACAAAGTACGTGCGACTGAACTGCTCCTGAACTCTCACACTGTTGACCTGGGTGTCAGAGAGTGTGTGTGTTTGGAGGGGAAACACAAGCTCTGGATCATTAATATGGCAGTATGGACGGTTTTGTTTAAGCCGAGATCATGGGTCATCATCCTCTCCGTGCCGCTGTTCTCTACGGCCTTTACCTCCCCATAGATCAGCTCTGTGCTCAGCTTGCCGGTCACGACTCAGCGCCTGTCTGAAGCTGAACCCATGCCAAAGCCTGGTTGATTCCAGGAGCCTTTGAATTATTGCCAGTTATTTGTTGTTGCGATATGATGGAAAAGGCTTGGAAGGAAAGTGGGGGCTTTTACTGAAGCAAGCTGTGAGAGATGTTTACTGGAGACTAAGGCAACCGTTAAATGTGTTCTCTTACATTTAGTGCGGCCTGGTTGCTAATGCTGCCAGTGTGCTGAGAATTGTGTTGGAACTCAGGGGTGGAGGGTTTCTGATATTATGCAACCTAACTGATCAAATAGAGACAGTTAAAGCAGTTTGCATTGCGTAATTAAATATTTTAGGTGTCACGGTCCTAAAAATACTTAGGATTGAGTGTTTCATTGGCAAGCCAAGTCTGGCCAAGACTTGAGGTCTAATGCTTATTAACTTGGCTACAGTTGCTAGCAGAATTGTGTTAGTGTCCAGCTCGTGTTGTGTCTTTGTGTCTGCTGCAGTGGGATAGAATGAGCCAAAATGTAGCCCACATTATTGTTGTTTTTCATACCCTAGGAAACAATTTGATTGAACAACTATGATGAGTCTCTGGTGGTGGGAGGAAGTTGAGAGGCCAAGCTCTCTGGCTTGATTTTCTCCATATTCAGTGGTTTTGCTGGTCCCCCCAGCATCTGAGATGGCAGTGTAGTAGTACGCCCACTCTCCTTTGTTTCCCCCCTTGTCAATCCTTTGGTCATGCGGCTGTGGTCTCAGGCCTTTGGGCTGTGCAGTGCTCTTGGCATGTCACGAAAGCTCAAGGTGGTCTATTGTTAGAAGACTGCTGAGCAGCTTATATGGCAGCGCAGCGTTTTGCTCCGTTTCTCTGGAGTAAAGTTAAATGCTTCAGCTGCTCCCCCACACACCATGCACACAGTGTCAGCAGCCGTGCTAAATACTGAGGAATTAGTGGTCATGTGTCTGTAGTTTGAACTGTCAGTGAACTTGTGACTACCCAAGCTTTCATAGAAAAAACAATTCCCTAAACCTGATGGCTGTTGTTTTATAACCCCGATTCCAGAAGAGTTGGGACGCTCTGTGATCGTTTCCAAAAAATTTTTGACATACACTCAATTGAAAACAGCACAAAGACAATATATTTAATGTTTTACCTCTTTAATTTCATTGATTTTTGGTGACAGTGTCAAACATGTGTTGATTAACCTCTATAGTATTCTCTGAGGATGTCGCTCACGCTGGTGTTATAATGAACAGCATAATGATGAAAGTTTGTTTACCCCGTCTTGCATACACGAGAGGACCAGTTTATTGAAAATACCTTTCAGTATAATGCAAAAAAACACTGCTTGCTCCTTTGGAAATGGGCCTGCAGGAGATGCTATAGTACAATGCTCTTGTTTTTCCTTTTTTTTAAGGAAAGTCATGACCTGTCAAGACATCTGTGAAGATTCTCAGTCATCCAGGTCATTGTTATCCGCGGATGGTTGAATCTGGGGAAACTTGACTTTGTTGTAGATTCTTGAAAACATTTTGCCTCTCATCAAACTGTCTTCAGTTAGAACTAAAGAGGCGACTCCTTGGATGACTTGTCAAGATGCTACAGCCCTCACACTTGGAGCCTCTACAAGTCCTTGTTTGTTATGATATGTGTATGAAAATGATTGGTCCTTGTATCCAACAACTCATCGTAACTCATCATAAGTCATTCTGGATAAAATCACAAACTTAATACTTGAAATGCAGCAAATGCCATTCTCTTTGTTGTTGTAGTCAAAGTGTTCCTCATTGATCCCAGCGCTAATATGTGTTGGTGAAGTTAATGTGGAGCACTCTAGAGGGCCTCAGTACTGTGTGTGTGTGTGTTTGTGTGTGTGTGTGGATGTGGTGAACATTTGCATTGAAAGCATTTGTATGCCTCAGTTTGAGAAGCAAAGAGGAAAGAGGCCGGATGCTGTTGGCATTCACCTGTGCTGTTGTGTGTTGTGGCTCACCGTGTCTAAATGGTGGATGTGTGTGTGTGTGTGTGTGTGTGTGTGTGCGTGTGTGTGTGCGCGCGCACACACACATCTGTGTGTGCGTGTACTTAGTTGCAACACGGGCCCATCCCAACACGTCTGGCCCTGCAGCTGCAGCAGATCTAATTTTAGCTCAGGATGTGCGTACGCCTCAGTTCCCCCTAGCCTGGCCTATGAGAGATGAGGAGAGGATGAGGGAGAAAGAGTAGCCAATCTTTCACTCTCCTCTCTTCTGTGCACCTATCTCTTCCTTCCTTTCTTCCAGTAGTTCCCTGTAGTATGCATTTTTCATGCCCAAAGAAGTCAGGTTTTTTGTGTGTCCATGTCCACGTGTCCCAGGGGCAGCACTATTGATTCATACAAGAACATATTGACTGTAGTCACTGTTGCCTGCCTGTTTGTGACCTTTACTCACCAAAAGTCCTTTCCTCTATCAGTTGCCGTTTCACTGAGGTGTGTACCTGTTAGCCTCCAGATATTTGCAACATGTATTAGGTCATCATTTTGTATTCAACCAAGTATGTATTATCCAGGCAATAGGGGAAATTTTCCAGTGCTGTATTTGCTATTAATAGACCTCACTCTATTCCTGTGCAGACAGCCTCCACTGGTGAGTGGCTGGTTCTTGTTACGATTAAGAGAGGCACGGGGATGGAGATTACAGCCGACTGGTTCACTGTGGTCAGGTATTAGAGTTAATCCCTTTACCTAGGGAAAGTGTCTGGATAAAGAGCGTGTGTGTAGTGTGATGTGTGGATGTTTGGTGAAGAATGGCCACCTGCAAACGCAAATGCACAAAAGAGGAGGAGTAAAATTCACTTGTGACTGCGTTGAATCAAATGTGTTAGAGGAATATTTTGGCAGAGAGGAAACAAAATCACATTTGCGCTGTGCTCTGTGTTTCGGTGCAGATTGCATCAACACGAGGTCATGAACCCACCCCAGATTCCTTTAAATAGAGCTGTGCCGCATAATGGTGACATTTGAGTTTTTAGATTTATTTTTTGCGCATGTATGTTCATTCTGTTTAATTCTGGTGTTTCTGTACATTTGCAGATAAAGATTAGGCCACATTAGTGTTATTAGTATGATATCATTAGAGTTGGATTCCAGTGATGGCTGCGTAGGATTGTTTCCAACTCGTGTAACCTCAATTCCAATGACTCGAGAGCACTGTTAAGTCCTGCTACCTACATGCATGTATTTTGATGAAGCTGGTGAGTTAGATTCATGAAAGAAAGTTGATATGATAAAAGAAAAGACGCTGAATAGATGGTTAATTTGATGAATCACTTGTTCAAGGATTTTTTTCCTTTTCTTTTTTTTTTTTTGAGTGATGAAGTAAAATATGACGACAGATGTTCAAAGTTTCATTTGAAAACATCAGTAGAGGTTTCAAATGGGAAAAAAATTACATTTGGCACAGCCATACCTGTAAACCTGACGTTAAAGAGGCTGTGGACGTGCTGCAGGTCAATCATTGGTGTAAACTTTTTTTGATTGGAGCAGTTAAATTGCCCTAATTTAGAAAGTTTCATGTGCTGTACGAGAACCACATCACAGTCTTTAAACCAAGTGTGTCTGAGCAGGACACTGAGTCCCTCCTGCTCTGGATTTGACCATGTGACCTTCCTGTTGAGCAGGTTGAACGCAAATAAAATTTCTCAGCGGGGATCAATTAACCGTTACGCCGTCGTTGTTGGATATTTAGCTTGTCATGTGTCACAGCGAGCAAACTTGAGGGAAGAAGGAGGGCGTCAGAAGTGGCGCAAACAGAACAGGCACAGAGCTTGCTCAAGCTCAATAATTCATGGCTGAGTGAGCTAAGCTGACCTTGAAAAATCCCCAGTGTTGGACAGTTGAAACCTGGCACTGCTCATTTAGGACAGAGAGGAGACGTTGAGACAGATACAAACCAACATAAGCAGTACATTTGCAGTCTGCCTTTTGGTAAGGATTTTTTTTTTTTGTGAATGCATGTTAAGAAAGTCGTCTTTCTCTTTATATGACTTCGATTATAGCAGTTTTGTATCTTTGCTAGTTTTGATTTGTCATGTGAGAAAGTAACATGTTCCACTACTGTGACTTGCTGTGTCACAGTATGAAAAGGGAAGCAGCCTGCCTGTCCAAGGGTTTTTATTGTGAGGAAGCATAAAAAAGGAGCTTTCCATAGCATATTAGTGACGTTGTTAATGCTGTTTGACTGCTGTCTCACGCTGTTTTATGGCTAGAAAGAAGTAGATCTTTATCCAACACTTGTGCAGTCTGGACTGATTTTCATTTTGAGCTGTCTTCCATTTGTTGATACTGTACCTGGTACATCAGAAAAGGTGAGCAATGTAATTGAGCACAGGCCCACCACACTTTGCTGAAGTAACGGCCGCTGATATCAGATTTGCTGTGACTCCTCTCACTCCTCCTCCGCCGCCGAAACCTCTCACTAATCTCACGGCATGACAGCCAAAAATTCACTCGCATCATTTCAGTAATTGTGTGTGCATATCAGTTTTGATTACAAGTTCTGCCAGTTGCTTTTGAAGCGAAGAAAACAAAACATGGACCAAGCAAAGCCTTTCGGACGACCATCTTTTGCTTGACTATTGAGGACATTTCTTTGGGTGTCATGCTGAGAAGTGTTGCACCCCTTTGTCAGACCATGGTTAATGCTGTTGCAGTATCTGCATGTGTTGTAACAACACCACACCATACTTATTTGTCTTGCAAACAGTCCTGCATTTTGCCCTGCTTTGATGGATGTTGTGAACACTCTCTTGCAACCTCGTGCTCGGAATCGATGCATGTGGGGAAAGTCGTTAAATCTGCAATGCACTTGTTGTTGACTTTGTGGGGAAATTAAGTGATTGTACGCTTCCTTTCCATCACATAGCAACTGCAGCAATACACAATGGAAGACCACTTTGTAACATGATAGCCATAAGTATTGACTAATACAAGCTCAGTGTAGATTTATTCTTGGTAGCACAACTACGTGTAGTTTCTGTTGTAGCTCAGAAGTTGAACAGAGCAACTTATCGAATCCGTCTTCTCTCTTCTGCCCTGAGTGCAGCAGCGGTTAAGAGTGGTTCTCTGTACTTTGCAGCGCTGCAGCATTGTTTGTTTACACTGGTTTAATGAGTCACTTAGTCACGGATACTCGTATGATTCATCTGTCTGCAATGAATGATGAGTATCGTTAGGTGCTTGAGGGAGTCCTCCATTTAGTGCTCACTTGAAATAAGACTCCAGCTACTCACAGGATATGTTGGGGATGTGGTTTTATGTTGTGTCTCGTTGCTCATGTGTCACCTGTTTTAGCGGCATAATCATCATCATACCTGAGCATGCCGCCTAATGTATTGTTCAGTCTAGCCCCAGCTGAATAGGTCTGTTTAGACTGACAGTGAGGTAAACGCACATACAGTACACAGAGCAGCAGTGTGGGATTAGACTGCGAGCTGTCTGTCACAGAAGTGACTTGATTAGCATTCTTGTAGTGTTTGTTTATGGAGTTGCACAGCATGTCGATGAGTGTGCTGCAGCTGTTGTTAGTCCTGTATGTCCTGGAAGCTGGCAGAGGAGAGGACTGGCTAAGACGGTGTGTGGGTAAGTCTTGGTGCACACAACTTGCCCCAACATTCAAGATGTTAATCTTATGTTGTTGTTTTGGAGCTGACTGGGCTGATTTTATGAAGGCGTTTTTCTTTTACCAGCTTAGCTAACAAATACTGTACTTGTTGAGTCATGAGACTGCCGAGGCTCCAGTATGATAACAGTTTCCGTCAGAGTGTGAATAGTGAGCAGTTCCTTTCCCTCCCTCACGAGTGCAGTTTGAACAACACGTAGCACTCCATACCTGCCTGCCCGGGCTGCTCAATGACCCTTTCTCAGTTATGTATTAATCAGTGGCCGGTGAAAGGTTGCACTGTTTTAGCCCCATCAGATCAGCATGAATACATTCACGTTTTGTACAGACTGAGAAAGGACAGCTTGTACACTGGGATGGAATATCCATATTGAATTCTTTTTAATTTCACGCCCTGTTTATTGAAAAACTCGGATCAAATTGAAAACAGATTCAAAATGCAAAAATTGCAACGCTATTTTGTAACTCAATATTAATCAGCTTGACAGTATATACAAGCGAGAGGATGGCAATGTTGGTCTAGACTGAAGAGTCTCATCAGCTGTTGGATTGATAGTCATGAAATTGAGTACATTCGTGGTACCCAGATGATGAATCTCACTGACTGTGGTGATCTCTTGACTTTTCTTTTAGCCCTTAGTTTATTAGGTCCACCTAGCTGAACCAAACGCAGTCTCAGCAGGCAGCCATAATAATGTAATACATCTTACATGATTCATGAAGGCTTTTGTTGAAAGTGTTTTAGGAAGGTGTTGATTCTGGCAACTGGGTGTAATTATGTGGTAACATTGTGATGTGTCTAGCTTTAATATTTATGATTTTTTTCACAGAGCAACAAATTGCATGTTAACTGCTGTGTGCGAACTACACTTGATAGCCTTGTTTCAACCATGTGCACTCTTTAGCAGCGTGTTAAGCAATGTCATTGTGATTTGGGGTTTGAAGTGCCGTAAACAGGATGGGTTGGCGCTCTCGTATTCCCTTGTGAGTCCCTCCACAGGACAATGAGCAGGTCCTGCATGGAGGAAGAGCGGCCCTTGAAGGAAAGTGTGTTTATTGTTATTCGCCAGGCCTCATTAGGTGTATGACATATTTAGCTAACAGTGACGGCTGGCTGGAGAGCACCGTTGCTACATGCAAACACTGGGATGAGATGGGTGCAGAGTGGGAAGAAATAGCGCTGTAGTCCCAAAAGCACAGTGCCAGCCAATTATGCATTGTTGTAATGACGAGGGAGGACAGAGTGGTTATTACTCCTTTTCTTATTCTAAGGTTACCAAGCCTTAGCATGATGTTTAATATGTCCTATTCTTTCAGTGGTTTCATATTGATACTGTGACTTTTGGGTTTCAATGTTATGATGGGAAAAATTCTACCCAATAACCTATGCTTAAGGCAAAAATCCTTTTGCTAAGACTGAAATGGTTGAACTGAGGGAAATGCATGTTCTTTTGTTACAGTGCAATCTTTCTACCTCATACCGTATAATTTGACGCTCCGACAATTCAGACCAATCCACTGCAGTTCAAGTGATGTTGGGCTCTTTCACTTGCCTTGTATTCTCTGAAATTTCCTCAGAGAGACTTTATGGATGTAGACCTCCTGTTTTCTCTGTTCCTTATTGTGACAGAGCTGTGTTTTTCAAAAGGCAAGAGTGAGCAAGAGTCATCAGGGTGGACTCTGCTTTATAAAAGAGACAAATCTCAGAAGAACAACATGGTTATTAAGGCCAATTTGTATATTGGTTGTCAAATAACACATTACTCAGACATAATTATGATCTACTTGCCATGCTGTTTGAACATGGGAAAAAGACCCTGGTGAAAGTTTAGATTCATTGTAGACTTGAGACTACAGCACTGCACGAAATATTTAATTCTGCCGAATATCCAACTTCTACTTTAAAATCAATCGAGAAGTTGTTAATGAATTAAATAAATAAGTGGAATCTGTTTTTTGCTCATCTTGCAAGATAAATGTCTGACAAATCAAAGGACTGCATTGCATTATATGAAGCAAACATCATATAAAAAGCCAATATTGTGATAGGGAAAAACCTCTGCTCATTGATTTGCAGCATTGCTCACAATGGCTTAATGGACCCAGAGATATTAAAGGGAAAGCTAATATAAACGGTGTGTACCATGAGCCCACTGCTAGCTCATACTGATTGGTAAACTTATAAGATGTCATTTCTGCCGAAAGGAGTGAGATGGATACATTAGGTTGATCACATTTAATGGGTACTTGTGGTAGTTTGTTGTCCTTTTCCCATCAAACCTTTAACTTACGACACTGTCATCTAATGTGTAATTCCTTGCTCCTTCCCTTTGCTGTATTCACTCAACCTGGAGCCACTGTTACCCTGGGCTTTGATGAGTCACACAGCATGAGTACGCTTTATCTGGCAAAGGAAAATGAATACCTTCTTCACAGCTTTCAATAGATAGAGGCTATACACATCATTTTAGACAGATGGGATGCCTGCATGGTAATTTCCTCGACCCTTTGTGATGAATTACTAATGTAAGAGTCCTTCAGATAAACACAAGGCTGTGCTGGAAAAGCTTGACATCGGACAGAGTGCTCAGTGATGTGGCACCGTCTGCTTCTCAGGGACATGCAGCAGTGCAGAGCGGGCCCTCGACAGCGTCTTCTTGTGTTCCTCTGGAGCCTTGATTCATTCTGCCACATACAGTAAATACTATGGGCGTGGATCCTCAAGATGCATTTTTAGCAGACGAGGACAACAACAAGTTGGCCAGCTGACTGTTGCTATGCAACAAAAGGAAACTTGGAAATTGACTCCTTGCGCCATGCCTCAATATATCCTTCAAAACAAAGTGTTTGTTCAACAGATGCAGTTTTTATTGTGGAACAAAATGCATGTTATTGGTCTGCACTGTGAATGAATGCAGTAAGGCTCCTCTGCATCACAGTAATGTTCTTTAATGTTACAACTGTGCATGTTTTAGTGGAGGACTGTGCTGTTGTAGCAACCATCTGTTGGTTTCCAAGACTCCACGTTGTCAGCTGTTTTGTATGTTGTCATGCCTGATTATTTGTTGTGTATGATCCTGTTCTTTTCAACAAATGAGAGTTTCAGAGATTCAACACTAGGGCTGTGCGATATGACCAAAATCTCACATCCATACATGTCAGTTCATATCCAGATTACAATACATCCCATGATATAGCACATTTTCTGTCCTCCCTCGTAGTCTGAAGAGACACATTTAAAGCAAGTTAAGTGTTTTTTTTGCCAACTCACTACATAAAGAATAATAGGGGTGCCACTGATGATTATTTTCATCATCAATTAATCTGGAGATGAGCTTCTTGGTTAATCGACTGAAAACTGTCAACAATGTCCATCATAACTTGCATCAAACGTCCTGTTTTGTCCGGCCAACAGTTCCTCCTCTGATGATGCATCTTTTTTTGACCCTTGTTGCTGCAGGTGACCCTCAGTGAGAGACAGATGTGTGACACTGTGGAGAACCATTTACCTCTCCCAGTGGAGATCTGAGTTCTGGGACACTGAGGTAAGCACAGGCAGGTCAGCAGCATGCCTCTCAAATTGCCTCATATTTTGTATTTTATTGATACTCAATGATCACCTCAATTATGTGTTATCCTTATTGTTCATCCTGACCAGATTCTGTTGTTCATTTCTTCATTTAACCAACACTGAAGTTCAGCAAGTGTCTTTAGTGTTGCAGCGACAGATGTTTTTTATCAAAGTTAAGCATGTGTTTTTTCACCCCCGTGGTTTTACATTTTCACTTTTATGTGTCCTCTTTAAGCTCTCACTGTAAGCGTTGCGGTGTAACTGACATGAAGTAAAACAAATTTTCACACGTTACATGGTCAGATTTTGATTGGTTGAGTGTATCAGCTCATCCTTTACCCACCACACAGAGCGGCCCCCTGTTTTATGAGCGTCATGAAAGCAGGATGATCTGAGTTTTTACAAAGACGGACATTTCTCATTGGTGAATATTTGCCATTGCCTGAAAGTCACTTGACTACAGTTCCCATGGTAACTGATGAGCCTGCCCTGCCGATGGAGAATTGCACTTCAGTGAATCTTTGACAGTTTGACAAGCCGGAGTAAATGAATGAGTCAGCCTTTCATGAAGAGCTGAACAAGCCTGCTAAATGGAGCCTTTGAATTCACACACTCAGATTGAAGGAGCGTGCTCGCACAGAAAGACTTGACTCGTTCAGATTGTCATCTGCTCTGAGCAGCGAACATGATTTCTGTCTCCGTCAGCCCCACAGCAAATCGGATATCTTGCTCCTCTAAGCCTGTTTTGTAACATTTTCAAGCTTATCTGCACCATTCAGAGAGCCACGCATCGTTTTATGTTGGATTTATTGCAGGCGGTAACCTCTAAATACTGGTGTGACATGCTGAAGTCCCTTCAAAGTGTTTCGGGGCATAGTAGGTGGTCCAAGTTAGAATTGTGCCTTGAATGAAGTGGGTGTGTTGCATTTACAGCCGGTCTTAATTTTAGAGGAAAAGCCAAAGATGAGAATGAGAGACCAAGCCTGTTAATGTGGGAAAATATAGATTTGCACAGAAGCTGTTGAGTAAGTTGAGAGGCTACACTACATTAATGCTTAAATATGTCTCTTATAAACTTAAAAACTCAAATCAAATAACTAGTTTAGGCCCTCTAAGACAATACTCACATTATAGCAGTTGAGATACAAACAGTCTTTACATTCAACTACATTGTATGTGGAGCTTTAAGCTTTTCAGCACTTGAGAAATTGTACTTTTCAGGCTTTGAATACAGTTTTAATTGTTTTCTTTTGCTAGAAAACATAATAAAGTTTACATTTCTTGTCTTGGAATACAAAAACTGTGCAAAACATAGAGAATGAGGAATGAAAATCCCTAGAGGCATTAGAGCTTGTGCAAATTTTCTGGCCTATAATGATTTGGGTGAACCAAATGAGATTAAACAAGGGTGTGTCAACATTATGGCTTACTGTGGGAGTGTGCATTAAGACTGTGCACATACACATAGTTTTACACTGTTTGGGACGTACAGAAAGGCACAGCGTGTGAACGTCTTAAAAGCAGGGGTTGCTAAATCTGACAAATTCTGTGCATGCATATTCCCAATTTTGTGCCTACGCAGCTTTTTACTTTTGAATGTAAACACGTCTTAAGTCTTTAACTTTCTGAACGGTCTGCGTAATCCCTGTGGCCTTAGTTTATTCAGTTTTGTTAACTTGCGCATGTCAGAAAGTTAACCAAGGACACTGACCCAGATACAGCTGCAATGAGTTTATTTGCAACACGCTTCTGTCACATATTGCATGCTGAGGGAGCACATTTTTGTGCCAAGTGGAGGAATGCAGGGCAAAGAGAAGAGTGAATGGGTCAGATCTTAGATTGTGATATGAATGTGATCATCGCTTATAATAACAGCATGAAAGCATATGAGCTCTGGTGAAATAGCTCATTGTGAAGTAGTGTCTGCTTTTGTCTAGACTGTGGCATCTGTGGAGTAACTAACGTTAACTGCAATCACTAATATATTCTTATATAGCAATGGCCATAGCATACTGGTATATCAATATGTGAGCTGCATTATAGTCTGTTAAAGGAATGACATTGAACATCACCACAACGTCCACAGTGGTAATACCGAGATAAATACTGATCATCTTGAGGCAGATAACAGAATCAATGTGTTGGCTGCAGAAGAACCTTCCTGTCAGCCAGCGGAGGCTGTTGCCTGAAATGTTAAATGGGATCTTCCCACTTTCAAATGCAAATATATTGACTTAGTCCTAATCTCTAATCCCATCAACTCAAAACCACAACATGTTCAGGAGCCACACAGTTTTTTTTTTTCTAAAGGCAAAGGCTCCAGGGCCGTCACAGCTGAACGCAGGTGACAAAAGTAAGACACCAAACTCTGGAAAAACTGACTTTTACAGGATCTTTACAGCGGCCTTGAAATGTCAAGGTCATTCACAATGACACAAATTTCAAGCATCCGCTGAATCTTGTAATTCAGGGATGCCTGAAATTAGATTAAGACATGGAGCATGTGACGTGACTCAGGCAGAAATGTTTATGGATGAGGTAATGTATTAAAGTTTAGTCTCATTTGCCGGAAATGTTATTTATTATACCTTTAAAGGCCAACAATGGCAGCTCATGACAGTACTTTGTCCATTAAAGTGTTATTTAAATGTTGTCCTTTTACTATACCGTCCATTCACTCTCCCAGTCTACACTCACACACTTCCTGAGGCACACGCGTCCTTCATAGCAAGCCTTTTTGTGGGATAATTAATATTTTCAACAGTATGAAGTCTGAAGGAGAAATGACTTTTTATTTTGAGCTCTTTGCTGAAGTTAATTTTAGCAGCTGGATACGGAGAACAAGACAAGGGATAACAGTGCGCCTGTAGCCTGAGATCAGAATATGTTTGAAGAAACTAGGGACTGTCTTTTGTCATCTCATATCTCGTTTCTCTTGATGTATTGTGAATAAACTGAGATTCAGATCTCTAGCTTTCTGCCATTGCAAAGCTTAGACATATTTGCTGAGCTGTGAGCTGTTTTTCAGCTTAAGAAGGGTTTTTATTGGGTTTTTGCAAGGCATCCTTTTTAACGTCATTGTTGGTTAGATTACACCCATCTAATTGCCCTCTGAGGTTTTGTGTCTCTTTGTCACGATTTCGTAAGAATGTACTAAAAAAGAAAAAGATGTGAGCTCTGGCCACATAAGATTTGAATTGTCAAGGGAAAGCCCGCTGCAGTCCATGTTGATGTCATCCCTTATCCGTGGTGACAGGTGAGGTCACTGAAGAGGCTCCTTATGTAACAGCGTGGCCAGCATCATAGCCTCCACACTCAGAGGCAGTAAAGGGCCATGCTGGTGTTTTTACTATTGTATCCCAACACATGTGCAGTGGACATTACTGTTGACCACTTGGAGATATTGATGTGATGTCAGCCCTTAAATGATAGTCAGTATAGAGAACAAAAACTCACAGACACACAGCAACTCATGTCACAGTATGTGGACATTCCCACCAGAAGGTAAAACATCTTGGATTTGTGCTACAGTAACGTTCCCAACACATTTCCTATCCGTTCATACCCACCGCTCAGGCTTTTTTCCTCTTTTTTTAAACTTTTATTAACAGCACACTGATATTCAAACAGGAAGTTAAACTAGTCGGAGGACACAGTAGTCACACAACTCCAAGGCTCCCTACCAAGCAACAACTGGGGCATTTCTGACAGACGTGAATAACAGGGTCACAGTAGTTACGGCCTTTATCAATTTCTGCACAAATACCACAATAACAGTGAAATCACTAAAGAAACATCCCATCTCCAAACCCTGGATTGCTCCTCAAATACGACTGAGAAAACACAAAGACTGGCCTGGTCTCAGGAGGGCAAACATCAAAAAATTTGGTTCTTAAAAGTAGAAATTTAAGGTTAAACTGGAGCATGAATTTGGTAACATGAACACTGAACAAGCTTCCCAGATGGTGAAAAAAGCAAACAATAGCAATAATAGTGATAAAGAAAAGAGCTCTAGTAACAGCTGATCTTCACATTCAGATGTCAGAATTGGACCTGAAGAAGAAGAAGAAGAAGAAGAATCGGAGGGACAATCCCCTTTATTCATCACACAATTATTCATGCACATGCAATCACACGCCCTGCAATTGGTGAAGTTTGTCCTCCGCCTCTATCCCATCCTGGTCGTCCTTCCTCCATGGTGGGCCAGGGGCGGTGGGCTGCCTACCAGCCGGTGCCCGGGGACCAGTTCCTGTTAGTCACCATTGGTCAGGTGGTGATCTTCTTGCATGTTCTTAGTGGGGGTTTTTTAGGGAGGAAGCCCCAGGTGAACACGGGGAGAACATGCAAACTCCACACAGAAAGGCCCCTTTTTCCTCGAGCGGGGGGCACCGAGGGCATGGTGGAGGACACCCACAGCGGGATTTGAACCGGGACCTTCTTGCTGTGAGGCGACAGTGTTACCACTTGTGCCACCATGCCACCACCACCACCTGAAGTGAAACAAAGTGGATCTCTTTTTAGATGACTAATTCCTGTTTATTTTCAAAATGGCTGCCTATTTAGAAGGGACAATGCAATATTAAGTCTTTTTATCTCTTTGGAACATGGCTTACAGTAAAATTACGTACATGTGCTTTGAAAGTGATAAATGGGCTCAAACACAGAAAGACACTGTGTTGCCCTTCATCATGCCATTGCAAGCCATGTATTGTTTGAATATAAACTCACTCTGCCCCCGCTCATACCTCCTCCTCTGTCACAATTTCTTGTCTTTTTCTGTCACTGTCTCCTCATATCTCCCCTCTCCGTCCGTCCTCTCTGTTTCTCCGTCCACCAGGCAGCCAAGGGGGGGTCTCTGACGAAGATGCTGGGTTCGGAGCGCGGTGTTGTCGAAGAATGGCTCTCAGAATTCAAGGTAAAGGCCCCGCTCTCCTCTGTTCTCCGTCATGACTCATGTCAGTGAAATGTTCTCCTGGAGGTCATCTTTGGAGGCATTTTTTTTCCAGAGAGAAGCACACACTGTGGGAGTAACAGCTGTGATGAAAGAGAGTGTGGAGCGTGCGAGTTGGTGCATGTCACCTCTCCAACAGTTCAGTCCTTTTTAAAGTCTTATTAAATGCAGTCAATGCAAGTGAGAACTTTGGCCATTTAAGGACAGTTGTGACGCATGGTCAGCTCTGCTTACATCAGTGTAAGCTGGTTGTACTTTGTCCAGTTCAAGCAACACACAGCTACATACACTTTTAATTTAATCTGTGAGACATTGCATCCAACACTATCATCACATGCTTTCACTGAAACAGAAAACGTCAGCAAAAGACTCCAAGCAATATTGAAAATCTGCCTGCATGAAGACGTTGAGATCGAAACATCAGTATGAACATGACAGCATACAGGTCAGACTAATGAGAGCTTACCTGGGTCTGTTGAGTCTGATATGTCCTGAAATGACCACTGCATGTATTTAAAATGATCTCCATGACATTTAGGGAGTGCAAAGGGAAGACAAGCCAGAAATAAGGAATTGGTATGTAGTGCACTAAGAGGGAGGGCAGAGGAAAGCACGAAATTGTGAAAGAGAGAAAAGAGGGAGTGTGATGAATGGTGAGGGAAATAGATTGTCATGAGTCATTGTGTGTGTGGTGCAGATCAGGCACATTGTGTTCTGTCCTGAAAATGACCATACTTAGGCCGCGCTGAGAGGAAATCTCTGCCTTCTGTCATCTGCTGACAAACACACAGTCTTGACCATTTAAAGAATTTCACCACAGGATATTCTGAGCCTGTCAGACATCATCACTCTGAGATGTTTGGAGTTATTTAGTGATTCCTTTTCTTGAGTGTATCCACTTTCCACTTAACCTGCATCATTGACTCGCCCAGTCAATTCCTCACATGTCCCAGAAGGCTTTTTAACACGAGCTAAGAGATTAGGCCTTTTTCATACAGACGTTTGGGGATGTCAGATTTGGAAAAGCACAGGTGTGAATAATATCATTAATGATGGCTGAATTCCATTTAGCTAGGTCCTGGTAGTGTGCATGCTAGCTGTCTACATGTGGCTTACTGGGACACTTGGATGCAACAGAGCCATCGTTAATGTTGGTAGTAACGCTTGTGATTTGATGCGTAAAGGTGTGAATTTGTGCTATTCAGGTGTGGCTCCTACATCGAGGTGGAGAGAGTGATGGTAATAGCACAGTATGGTGTTTCCAATAGACATCCAATAGACCAGAAAGACGCCGCCAGGGGAAAACGTCTGCCTCTTGTTTAATGGGTTTATTTCTGCATGGCGGTTGAACATTGATCGCACACCCAGTCACCCCAGTTGATAAGACCTCGAGTCAGGTTCAAGTTGGGCAGAGCTTTGTGGGAAATCATACGATGTCACCTAACTGTTATGGACCAATAAGATGTGTCTGAAACCACTTCCTATTTACAATATAGTGTTGCACTATATTTACTGACTGACTGCAACGGAACAAGAAACGTCGTGTCCACAGCATGCACACTTCTTTTTGCTGACAGTCTCACAAAGCAAGGAGATGAAAGACAAAAATAATCCTATTTTTGTCTTCTATTTTGATTTACAAGTCGAGAGGCCAATGCATGAACAGATAGTCCTAAGTTTAAGTTGCAGTGGCAAACAGAAAAGTTTTAAGCCCTTATTTAAAATAACTGAGAGTTGGAACAACAAAAGCATTAAAATGATGCGAGATGTCAGTCAATGGCAGTTTGTGCAGGCAGTCTAATCGCACTATATAAGTAAAAACACCTGTTTGCCTGTAGGGGCTTTAAATTGTAGGGGGCAATCTCTGAAACCTTGTGGTAATATTTTCTTTGTTGCTGGAAATTTCCTGCATTTAAACTCTGAGCTGGAAATATCTGGTCATGACATGACATCGCTGACTGTTTCCATGCATGCAATAATGTTGACTATTTAGAGGGATGGAAGGGAAAATGATGCATGGGCCTTATGTGTCATGCCTCTAAACCTTTCTTTCTTTCTCCTTGCTCCAGTCCTTGCCAGAAACCCACATCCCCAGTTACGCTGGCAGCCTTCATCTAAAGAAGTCCCTGGTTCCAGCACTGTACAGAGTCATCCAGGACCCCAACAATGAGGTGATGCACAGAGGGCACACACACACGTACAGAGAGTCCCAAGTATGGCTGTTTTTAGCTCAGGGAAATGTGTTGCCTATGGCTGACACGCTGTAGTGAGCAAGAAACTGACACACAACTGTATCTGCGGGCTGCACATGCACACTAAAACACAAGCGCACTGTACTCTGGGAGGGTGTGATGGACGGCCACAGTGGCAGTGCCAGCCACACTACCTGTGAGGTGGCACACAGTGTTCCTCACACATACACGCACACAGCAGTTTCGCAGACGGGAACATCTGCTGCCCACACTGGAAAAGCTATGTGCATAGTCAAAGATGCAAACACAGATCCTGTATATACACACAGACTTGGCTTATTATTAGATGTGCTGCAGCACACAAGCACCTAACTGTGTTAATGCACAGGTGTTTCCTGTCCCTGCAAGGCTAAAGCTGTATGTTCTCTTTAAAGGACCTAATGACACGATTTTTGAACAAAGGCCTGAGGCACTCTGTGAGACGGGACTTTAATTTCACTCTAATGATGCTGTCTGTGCCTCCAATTCGGTCATGGTCGAACTTAGGTGTCAAGCAACCAGGGATCTAAATTCCATTAGAGGTGTCAGTCTGTCTGCACAGTCCCATTAATGATCATCTAAACGATGTGAGAGGGAGAGAAAAATAAATGAATTGTGACAAATAATTATCTACACACACAAAGTTACATATACATACACATTTGGATGGTTTTAATGTTGATATACTGTATTTAATTTGTAGTTTTCCGTAGTTTTAAATGTGTTATTTGAAATATTACTGTTTTATATGTTGTCCATACATTTGGTAATTTTGTACTGTGGCAGAATTGTCTCTTGAAAGCTTTGAGTTGAGGGAGAGAAAGAGAGAGGCTGCAAAGTGTGTTTGACTATTACATGTTTGTGGGGGGTTGCTGGTGACACGGAGGGCCAAATGCCTTGCCAAGTTCGTTAATGAGTAGCTGCTTATTTCATGGTCAGCCACAGTCCAACGCCCTCACACACACACACTCACACACACACAAACACGTGCTTACACAGCAGTGCTGTGTGGGCACTCAATTCACTGACCCCTGGACAGTATAAACACATTGGCTTAGCTGGCTCCCTGGAGACGACATCTGACCAGACTTCCATTGTAGTGATTTATCCCCTCTGCTCTCACACACCTCCCACTATTGACCAGCAGAAGAACTTTCCCTCCATCTGTCCGTCCCTCTGTGTTGTAGTCAGGCTGACATTCATTCATGTTTTAAAGTAAGAACTGTGAAGCAAAGATACTGACTCAGTGTGTTTCTGATGGCTGTTCAGAAAGGTTGCTGCTGAATTTGGTTTCCTGTAGCACAGGCATACCCTAAGTTCATGTTGATTTGGTGAATTTGAATGTGAAGAAAGCTTAAGCGCGAGGCAAAGCACAGAAGTTTCAGGCCTGTATCAGGTATAAAGGACAAAGGCTGCATCCCCAATTTTCTTTCAACGATTGCTGGAAACCTCCAATAGACCATCAGCAGACTAGCTCAGCATTTCCACTAGTGCCTCAGACCTGCACTTATGTCCATTTACTTATGTCTCCCCCTCCAATCCAGCTGCTGGAGCCTGTGTGCCACCAACTGTTCGAGCTGTACCGGAGCTCTGAAGACCGCCTGCGCCGCTTCACCCTGCAGTTCCTGCCTGAGCTGGTGTGGGTATACCTGCGCATCACAGCCAGCAGAGACCGTCAGAGCAATGGATGCATCGAGGCCCTTCTCCTGGGCATCTATAACCTGGTGGGTGTCAGCCCTCATAGGTGTAATTCGGTATGAGATGGTAAAGGCAAGACCTTATATTTGATATATATGCATTTTGTATCCCTAATTCAAAGTATCCATTTGGTCACAAAGAGGGATGTAAAATAGTTACTGCAATGTGGCTGCAGAAAAGGAGCAGTGACATAAAGCAGAGCAAAGGATGAATATCACCCCAACCATCCTGATGGCTCATACTTCTTAACATGGATCGTGTGTGCAGATGTGTGCTTCAGTGATTAGAGGAACAGTGCGAACATCATCTAGACGAAGTGCACTTTAGAGAAACTCTGAATCCCCACTACAGCTTGAGGGATGTTGCCCTGTATCTGACCCTGACAGAGAATCACATCATTGTTCTCACCGGCACCGTGTGCAAATTCCTGCAGTTGAACTTAACTCTTCAAACACATGCTGTCATAATTGGCTAACCAGGACGGTGTGGCAGTCAACACTGTCCGTTGACAAAGACGGCCTTGTTTTGTCCTCCGCTCTCCCCAGAACTCATTCCACTCATATGTTATTCATTAGAAAGGCTTTACTTTTCTTAAGAACATACAAACAACCGTGTAGATGACTGTGAATGGCTCTGTGCCTGCAAACTTTTAACGCTGACATGCAAATCATCGGTTATGTTTTAGAGCCAATGCAGGTGGCACATTCATGAGGCTGTAAGTCTGTTGACTTTAAGGACAATCTCCAGAGAAAATCCTGGTTAATGGATAGACCCAGGATAGATTGCATCTCCAGGAAACACCCTTGGGGAAATGGGCTAAAAGCTAGAGACATCAATAGAAAGAGCTCCATGTCAGCCAGCATGGCTAAAGGTATATCCATGCATAATTTATTCCTCTGTGTCTATACCACTGCACGCACACACACACACTGCATGCTCATAGACCTCTCGCCTGTGGTCCCCGATGACTGAGCTCTGATAAACAGCTTTGCTCTCAGCAGTCCCATCAGATATTCAGAGATATACTGTGAGCCAGTGAAGGGCAGGACAAGGCCTGAACCAGCAGTATACTCAGGGAGAATGGGAGATAAAAGGGATAACGGTACTTTTTCATACCACATTCCAAAATGTAGATTATGGATGCTTGGACGGGTGGATGGATAAGCTGGTGTTTGTTGTTTTCTTTGCATTGGCTTAGTCGCAGTGGCCTCACACAGCCAGAAAATCAAAATCTGAGCCTTTTGATCAGCACATGTGGGGGAAAAACATTTATCTTTTAATTGATTTATCAAAAATAATAATAGTTCCGCATCTGGCATCCGTTACACGTTACTCAAAACCCAGTTATTTCTCTGTCTTACAATCAGGTAACAGTGCCTGTAGTGCTCACTTGTAGTAAAAACCGGTTGCTTTGATAACTCTTACACTCTACTTGAATCCTCCTCTGGTGCACATAATTGGTTTGCAGAATAAAGGAAGAATGACGAGTGCTTTTTAACAAATGAAAAAATGCCCAGCTCTCCGTCTTGTACTTCTCGTACTTGATTGTACTTCGTTTTCATTTCGACTTGCAGTTGTGGCTGGTGCAGATAATCAGGCATTACTTTCAGAAATGGCATCATTTTCAGAGACGCATTAATCTTTGTGTTATGTGATGTGAAATTGGAATTGAGTGGCGATGGTCCTGGCAGTGACATCTAATCTGTCGGAGTCAATAACGTGTAGCAGCCGAATGGTCTTACAGCGGCTCAACGGCGTGAGCGACAGTGGATTGTGCAGCAGTTGTTAATAGCACGCTGCTAAATGCTTTCCACAGAACTGGGCTAAGTTACGGAGGTAGAAATCTGAATTCATTTAATGACCCAGATTTTCTCTCTCTGTTTGGTTTTACAGGAGATCGTGGACAAAGATGGCAACAGCAGGCTCCTGTCCTTCACCATCCCATCTCTGTCCAAACCATCGATATATCACGAGGTGGAGTCCCTGTCTGTCCTATCAATCAGCGTTTTGAACGGGTTTTCACCACACCTCTCTTCTCAGTCTACGCTACTGTTTACTTTCACTCCTCCTGCCCCCCTTTTATCTCTGTCGCTGCTTCCCTCTCCTTCTCTTTGTCTTTGCCTCCCTCTCATTGTCTGTAGGAACATTAGAGAGACTTAACTATGTTTAAGTGGCTGTTTGGAAGACGCCACCTCCCCACTGTCTGTTTCCATTAACCGCACCTTCAGGGCTTATCCCTCGATGCCAAAAGCTTCACTATGAATGTCTTCAAGGAAAGATTGTCAGGTTTATTGCACCTCTCTCTATGACTGCCAGATTTTGATACCGCCTTGGAGTGTTGCCATTTTGTTTTGAGCATACGAACACCTTAATTCCCTCTGCCGGAGCCACTTTTCTTACTCTGTGTTTTCCTCATGTCCACACTTTGATGATATTTGGATGTTTATATAGGAAGAACTAGTCAACCCAAACTTTTCTGTTTGTGTTTATTTTTTGGATTTAAAAAACGAGGTGACTTTTCTGTTCCCTCCTTTCTTACTCTGTTTCAGTCTCTCTCTCTCTCTGTGTGTTGCAGTTTGTGCAACCCCCCAACTTCTGACCTGACTGCTGAAACAGAGCACAGTATTGACTATTGTGTGAGCTGGAATTCATTAGAAAGGTGTTTAACAAGACATGCTGACCTAGGACCATTTACTGAGGGCAGAAAGAAGCCATTAGCCTCTTTTTTAGGATTTTTTTCTGCTACCCAAAGCCAAGCAAAGTGAGCACAGTATATTGTCATAGACTATGACAGCCCTGAGTGGGTGCTCGCGTGTGTGTGTGTGTGTTGTCGAGAGTGTGTGGTGTGTGCTGAGGGCGATTTATCTCTGTAATTACAAGCTTGAGAGGCTCTTCCCTCCATGCTGAGAGAATGAAGAAAGCATGGAGGTGTGGTGGGGGGTTCGTGTATGTGTGTGTGTATGTGAGAATCACAACAAGCTTCGTAGGCCGTAGTACGGCTCTGCGCATCACGCGGCCTTATCCCCGGGGCCTCCAGCATTAGCATAAACTCCAGCCTCTCTTTTTGAATTAATCCATCCTCCCCTCCGTCTCCGCTCCAAATCACCTAAGATACTTAGGACAGAATATCAATTCAATTTAACGGTGACTTTTGCTCTGCACGCCATCACAGTGAGGTGGCCTTGTCATTTATTCTCACTTGGACATAAATTTAGATTCCACTCAGTCATTGCTTCACTTTTTGAGTTATCACCTTTGCCACTTCTTCCTACTGTTGCTCTCTGAACTGAAAGAAAAAGAATATGGAAGATAAATTTGCTTTGAATTTGAAGTACAGAATACTCGACATACCTGTTGCCTGTAATTATATAACACAAACACAAATCAAAAAAAGAAATCACCTTGTTTTATGATAAAGAATAGCAGAATAGCAAATGAACTGAGATCCTGGACCAGCTGAGGATCTGCCCCAGGATATGTGCAGCCATCACTGAGTTCAACCCCAGAGAGACAGTGACAGTGACTGACGAATACATTTATTTGTAGCTGAGGAGGGCAGTAGGTGAGATGTCTGCAGGTTTTTCCCCTGGGAAGTTGTTTAGCCTTACCTCATAATGAGTTTAGTTAGTAGATGACAGCCTGAAGAGTGCCCTAGTCATTAAAGGTAAGTGATTTGATGTGTGGACCAACACCTTGACTTGAGTTGACAGAGTTTGGCAGAGGTCCAGTCCTATTATTATTCCACCTTAATAAAATGTGGACGCTAATCAAAGCAGTTTTCCATCTGAGCACAGCAAAGTCTCCAGTTTGTCAATCAACAGGTTGAAGGACATTGCAGCTTGTTCGCAGCATCATCACTGAAAATGTTGTCCATAACCTGCGTTTTTCCTTCTGTGTGCCTGTAGCCTTCTAGTTTGGGATCCATGGCATTGACAGAGGGGGCTCTCTGTCAACATGACCTGATCAGAGTGGTGTACAGCGGCCTCCACCCTCAGAGAGAGACCTTCACAGCCCAGAACAGGTACCACTGTGACTCCACCAGCTGTTAACAGAGAGGGAATCGTTTGAGGCGCAGTACAAAGATTAAACGGTCGCAGTTTAGAGACATTTTGCTGAGTCCAGCTTCCAGACTCTGACAGGATGAGTTACCAGAGGAGTGAATCCTTTTGTTGCTTCTTGAATGCAGAGAAACAGCAGTGCAGTTCAGCTTCACCAAACACAGGTAGCATCGCCACACTGAATCCAACTTTGCCCCTTTAGATGTCAGTCTCTCCCATTTATTTATTTTTTACAGCAAAATACCATCCCACATCTCATCCTTCCCCGTAAGATGAAAAAGACCTTTTAAGATGATCAGAGCGTAACCTCTCGACTCTCATTCAGCCTCTTCTGGCCAGACTCAGCAGGCCTGAAAGCTTTTTTGGCTCTTACATTTTCTCTGCTGCTGTGGATGAATGATAATCTTAGCATAGTAATGAAGCATGCTGGAGTCCTGCCAGAAAATGCTCTGCCGCTGCACCAAAATGAGCAGACTTGCAATTTGTACATGCGTTCATTTGCAGTGAGAAACTCGCAGAGACAGGCAACCATCTGAACTATCAGAGCTGATAATGTAAGGGCAGCGCAGATAAGAGCGGGCTTGCTGTGTGTTGTCCAGAGCAGTGTGGCTCTCGGCTATGATGATCACAAAGCATCGTAAATATACTGAATGGTTCCAGCAGGGCCAGGCCTCGTAGCTTATCTGTGGCCTGAGATAGCGTTTATGAGAAAAAAGCCCAAAGCTCTTGAGAGGTGCCGGCTTACTCCAACTGATGATATACAGCCGAGCCATTTACCTCCCCCTGCACACAGTCAATTATGGCTCTTACACCCGAGGTCCTCCTCCTGGTTGTCCTCCATCAACACACACAAACACACTCCAAAAACACCCATGCACCAAATAGGGATGCACAATATTGACATATATGAAAAGTGATGATTTCAAGTGGATAATTTTGTTTTGCTCTCATTTCAAACCTACACAGAGAAGAGTGTTATGGGTAGTGTTAGTGACACACACATTGTGTGATGTCACTCCAGCACAAGCTTAATACAAAAACGGATGAATATGTGAACGTATCTCAACGACCCCTGTACATGTTAATCTACATGCAGCTCGGACAGGCATCATTACGTCTTCAGGCCTGCAGAGCTGCCCAGTTGCATATTTCTAATAAATCATTGCTAATTATTTTACCAGTGAACCATCTTAACTGCAGTCTCACGCCATCTGCACTTGGCCTGACATGGTGTGTCAAGAGTTTCAGGATGATTACTGCAGTAAATTAGGCTCTGCATCTACATACAATACAGTAGCTTACAAAGCTGCTTAGGCAAGCAGTTTGTACAGCAAACTAATTTGCAGTCCAGCGTGAATAAATTGCTTGAGCAATTTTACCGAATTTTCAACAGTGAAAGTGTCGCAGAAAAATGGACAGCATGTTAAACAATAATGGACAAGCTGACATCAGATTAAAGCTGATATTTAATCTTGACTCTTTTGTGGTTGCAGGTTCGAGGTACTGTGTTTCCTCATGCTCTGCTACAACTCTGCTGTGGTCTACATGCCCCTGTCGTCCTATCAGTCGGTCTGCAGAATGAGCTCACGGTGAGGAAAACACATGTGTAAACCATATTTCACATCAGTTTTCACCCACAGTTTTGACTTTCTGGACCCAATTAGTGACCACCCTCTCCTCTTCTACCTCCAATGCTTGCACTCCTGAATCTAGCATTAAATTACCTCCTCTGCCCTGTGGCCATGCACTGACCTCAATACTGACTGTCCTCGTTGCAGAAGGATTTGATAAGTATGATTTCATTAGGGCTCAGTTGTCTATACCTGTCTGAGTCTGTCTGTCTCTGAAACATGGAGATGCCCTGGAGAAAGGATCAATGTGGAATTCACTATATGAGGCTCTGTAGAAGAGCCGCCGCCCAGTGTTTGTTCCACCGCGGCACGCAGGCGATTCAGGATATGAAGACTTCCCAACTGTGAGTGAGCAGACAGACAACGCCTGAAGCAAACGCAGTCTAGAAAGACAGCAAACTGCACACTGTTTGAGTTTAACCTCACTGTGTACACCCCGTCGTCTAACCTTGCCTGACCTCCATGAGTGTGAAGTATTTGAAATTTTGCTCCTTTCGCTCGCTGTCGGATGTGTTTTCTCTTTGTGTATTTTACCCAGGAAATGTCTGAGGTTCTCTTTTGTTGTTACTCTCATCTGATGTGTGCAACAGTTAGAGAGAACTTGTGATGTAAACAGTGGAACATTTCTGAACCTGTGTCCTCTTTCTCCCCCCTAAACCACCTCTCTTTGTTGTTGCCTGACGCTGTATGACTTTAGTCACCTTACTCACAGGACTGTGTGTGTGTGTGTGTGTGTGTGTGTGTGTGTGTGTGTGTGTGTGTGTGTGTGTGTNTGTGTGTGTGTGTGTGTGTGTGTGTGTGTGTGTGTGTGTGTGTGTGTTCCCTGCTCAGGTTGTGCGTATGTGGCTTCCCCCGGCAGCAGCAGAAGCTTTGGAGGGAACCGTGCAACCGCGTGCTGCTGGACCCCGAGTTCATGGTGCAGATGCTGACTGCCGTCTATCATGCCATGTACGTATCTTTAAAGCAGTTTGTGTACAATATTAAATCTGTTATCTGTGTTCTTATCTCTACCAACTCCTGAGGGAAATGTCTGTTTTTTTAACTGTAAATATTGTCCTTATGTACAAAAATAGTGAGACCATACAGTACATACAAAAAAAATACTAGAAAAAGGCTGAAGAACAGATATATATATATATATATATGTATATATATATATAAACTGCATCAAAAGTGACACATCATCAATTTCCAGTGTCCTTTCTGGACCTCTATTATTCTGTTTGTAGTTATCTATGTAGTTACTTTTAATATGCCACATATCCTGCCAAGAGCACATTTAATATAGATTTAACATGTGGGAAATGTGCAGTTCACAATCAGGCTTTACAGTTGTGTGTAACAGCCTTCATCTCCAATTAGTAATATTTGAGATCAGTCAACATCTGGCTCTGTAGCTGCTAAATGCGCCACTATGCTGACCACCTAAATGTGAACTGTGTCTCTCTAGCATTTGGAGCTGAGCTGTGGGTGTTTTTAGAGCTTTTTCAGCTGCAGGAAAAACAGCTGCAAACGAAGCTATGAGAGGGGTCAGAGTTCACCAAAACAGTGAAATGTTGCTGAACAATGAGCTGAAGCTCTCCATAGAGCTCTGTGAAGCCAAGTGGAGCCTCAGGTTCAGGTGATAATTTAATTCCGTATGTTCATCGCTACAAGTGACCCCTTTCACATTGTCATTTGAATCACTGCTATCGTAAAATAATCAATTATAGCTGCTTTAAGTGGCTTTCATCCACACTATATCACATCACTGCACAGCACATCCAGTTATAGACATCAGGTAATTGGCAGGAACATAATCTCATGTGTGTTCCTGACCTTAACAGATATCATGTAGAGAGCTACATAACACAATGTTTCTCATTTCTGTTGTTGTGCCTCTGTGGGACATCACTAATGAGGACAGTCTCTTTTCCAGTTTGCTGTGATCTCCTGCAGAAAATCTCCTAACAGCATATGCTAGCTCTCTACCAAGGACAGAAGCTCCCCACTGTACAGACTGATTACATCGGCAGTGCATTGTGGGAGCAGGTGATTTCATCCCCTACGAGGACAGTCGGTGTAAAGCTGATTACGTCCCTTCGATGATAGCTCGTCCTCCGAGATGGATCCCCTGATACGGCAGTGACTTGAAATCACCGCTGTTAAAGACAGTGTAGCGAGGGGAGAATGAGTATGCATTCTGCCTCATCGGCCCTCTGAGGTTGCACAGCAGCAATCAGGAGATTGGGGCTGTCTGGAAAAAAACCCAGCCTGTGTGTGTATGTGAATAATAGCCTTTTTAGTAATCCCTACCATAGGTCACCTCAGTGCCAGCCTGAGCTCTCACATTCACCCTTGGCCCAGGCAGACGCACGTGAAGGGCAGATAAACATGAATCTACAGCTCCACACATGCAGAGGGACATTGGCATCCTCATCGAGGACAGTCTGGGATTTAGGTTAATATGTCCACTAATGCTACAGCACTGCAGGACCACATGAAGAGAGAGAGAGAGAGAGAGAGGGAGAGACATTCAGAGAAATCAGGACAAATATATACGCCTTTTTTTTTTTTTTTTTTTTGATCGGGTCTGAAATGTATTCTTGACCAATTTTCTAGCCTTAGCGACATCAGAGAGTCTGTTTTTACCTGCCCATTCATTCCAGTCTTTTCATCTTGAGTCTAAAGGGAAACCCACGCGTTCACCCCTGGCAGTTGTTGCATGTGCAGAACCGGATCAAAGAGAATATGTTTATTTATTGTGGCTGTTCCTTTAATCCCGCTCGAGTGTATATGGGGTTGTGACATCACCTTATGCAAAGAACATCCCTCATCTTTAGCAAAGAGCCGGGTCATAAACCCAAAAATGTCCCTATTCCAGTACTTGCATTCATCCTCTTTTCACCCCTGTATTCAGCGCTCTTGCTGTCCAGGTGCTTTTGGAAACTTTCCCGTAAATCACTACAGCACCAGAGGTCACCCAGCCTGCACTTCTGTCTGATTCCCAAAGCAGATTCAGATTTTAGCCTTTAAAACATGATCTTACAATGGTGACTTGTCAGAGTGCTCCAGTGGTAGCTAAACAGTTGTATATTCTAACATCTTTAATCTGCTATCAGTACTGAGGACAGTGCTTGCATATTCATATCATATTCACTATTAAATAGTTGCATGCATGTGTGTTAGTCATTATAAAGCCATATTCTGCATGACTGTATTCTACAACTATGAGGCCTTAAGCTAAGAGTTTTCCCTCAGTAACTTCCTAATTACTGCTTATTGATAGCAAGGAAGGAAGATGTACATGAATCTCATTAATCTATCCCTAACCCCCAGAATAATGCATTAACAAGTGCTTTGTAGTGACTAATAAAAGCCAGTGTGCCACTAATATGTATGCTAAATAGCACAGTTAAAGGTGAATGTGTTGACTTTATAGTGCTGCTGAAAATGTTTTAAATCAGGTTAGACAGAATAATGTGAAATAGAGGTATAATAACTCTTGTCTATGTGTCTAACATCTCTTTTTCTTACCAATAAGACTTCAGGAGGATGTGACTCAGACATCAAGGCATCTTGTCGGACACTCCCGTCTACTCAAATAAGCCCACAGCGTGACGTTAGTAAATGCCGATGTGCGTGCACTTGTGTTTTGTGCTGTGATGTGCAGATACAATGGAGAGTGGGAGATGGGACGGGAAGCTCTGGAGGACATTCTGTACAGAGCCCAGCTGGAGCTTTACTCCCAGCCTCTCCTGGTAAGACCAACAGCACTGTGTGCATGGAGTTAGACACACACAGTTCAACTCAAGTCAAATAAAAACACTTGAAAATAGTTCTTGTGTTTTACACGAATCAGCACAGGCTCTCCACAGTCTTTAAAATCAGTGACTATGGCCGATCTGAGCTCATAATCAGGCTTTAAATCTTGCAAAACCTTCCTGACTTTATAATTAAACTGCTTATTGATCTGTCTGCGTGTCACCTCCAGCTGGGGAACGCCATGAAGAACTCGCTGCCAGACAGCGCTCCTGATGAGCCGCGGGGGCGCAAGGTGCTCCAAGTGGAGGTGACGCCCACCATTAGCCGTATCTCCATCTCAGCCATCACCACCGCCTCCATACGACGCCACCGCTGGAAGAGAGAGGGTAAGACTGCGGCTGCCTTGGAGACAGGAAAGCCTGCCATCATGGCTTCAGTACACAGCGAGTGAGCCAGGCCTCAGTGCAGGACAGTCCTCAGTAGATGTGACAGCGCAGTAGATTCATTTCAATCCCTTTTTTTATCGTCCTCGATATTAATCAAGCGCCCGAGGGTAGGCTGGACAAGAAAGCTATGCAAGAAGAAGCACCAGTGTTCAGTTAGGACTTAAGCTGTAAACTTACCAGCTGTTACTTTTTTTTCGATCTGTGAAAGGCCACAAGAGGGAACTGATGGGTGAGACTTTCCTGTGTGTTTTTATCAGTGAGACGGAAATCTGTGTAAACCAGTCACACCATTAGCATCGCCCAAATGGTGTTTTGCATCAGTTATTGTATGTAATATTGGTCGTATAGTCTGTGTCGCAGTGCTTGTGCCACTCGCTACTCCTTTCTCGTGTTTTTTTGCTCGTCTTGTCCACTCCGTGTGTGCTGTGCTTCGTATCACCTGCTAAACTGAAGGTTTGCGGAAACTCACAACAAAATGGTGCCTGTAGACTCTACTGACTCTGCTGTACCCAGTAGATGGGCGATAACTGAGGCAGTTCATTTCTAAATATCGTTGTGTTCCTGTTTTTCTGTAATCTACAAATGAGTTAACAGACAGCTGTGAGGCCTGCTGTGCCCATGATGGATGAGGCCCGACTCAGTTGAGGCTGCTCGCCACTAAAGAAACACGTTTCCCCGTCTGTGTTGTTGACTCCCAGATTGTTTTGACTACTCAACCGATGCAGAGTTGAGCCTCATCGTCAATCCTCCTAGCCTCCTCGCCCAGCACCACCACCAACACCACCACCACACTCCCTGGGACCCCGCAGCCAATGAGGAGAGAGGAGGGCGGCCTCAAAGCCACCACAGCAGCAGCAGCAGCAGCATCATTCCCCCCATCACATTTGAGGGTAGGGGACAGGGGCGGACACTCAGAGCAGGGAGGGTCTCAGGAGGAGGGGCCCCTTCGATTTGTATCCTCCCCACCCTCCTCCTCCTCCTCCTCCTCCTCCTTCTCCTGCCTCTCCTCAGCTTGAGAGGGTTAACTCTGCAGTTCCCATTGTGGCTGCCTCTTCACTTCCCCAGAGTATACTAACTCATCCAGTCTATAAGACCCTCGGCCAACAACCCCTCTGCTACCAGACCACTGCTATTTTTCCATCTCTTTCAAGAGTGGAAGAGTCACCTATTCTGGGTTTGAAGGAAGTGTGGCTAGTGGCCATTTTGCATGGGCCGTGTCATCATGTCATATCCTCTCTTTTTCCTCATCATGCCTCTAACGTACTTCAGACTGCAGCCCTTGTCACTCACTGAGCATGTTCAGTGCCCGGCCTGTAGCTTGACCTTTCACTCTGGGCGTTCTCAGCTCTCCGTGTCTGACAATTGGTTTTATACAGTAGATTTATTTTTTCTGTTGTTTCAACAGGAAAAATACATCCGTTTTAACTAGACTGGCACAGAGTACCCGACATCTTGTTTCTGCGCTACCCCTCGCGGTGTTTGACAGCACCACAAGTTTAGGGTCACTCGGGCCAGCAGTGCCCATCTGCTGCCGCTATTCTGCAGGAAGAGGCCTTCCATTTTGGATTTCAGTGCAGCAGCTTTACTGTATGCTAATTTTATGTTCTGCCATGTTACATTTCTTTCCCTCAGCTCAGTGAGTGGGAATGAGCCCTTCATCATGCATGCGCACGCTACGGCAAACCTCTGCTACAACATGAAAGCCTGGAACACTTAACATTTCAAATGACGAGGCCAAGTGAGCAGAATATTGTCAAGTTAAACAAATCCACCACTTTGATCAGCAAAGGACCTATCGTACGGCCCATTTTGTCTTGTTGAATGTGTGTCCGTTTCCATGTGTGGTTGCTACATGTTTTGAAATCTTGAAACATCGCTCCAATCTTTTGACATGACTGAAGATAAGCTCATTCCCTGGCTGTACAGTCAGTGTTTGTGCCATCCCGTCTTCTTCCCATGATCTTTCATGAAACTCAGTGCAGCTGTGGCAGAAGAACCCGTAAACACTCTGCAGAAAGATACCTGAACATATGTCCTTTGCTTCAGAGCTGCATTGCAGCAATATTTGAAATTACCATACAGGTAGTTCTGCATGTTGAGGCCACTTCACTACAGTTTGCATTTACTCTGCAACACAACAGTTTTCCATGGTACACCACACATTTTGAGATTGATTTCCTTCCTTCGAGGCAGCCATTGATTTCCATTCATTTCACTTGACAGTGAAAATGAACATAACACAAAGCTTGCTTGAGCTACAGTAGCTCCTCTCATCGTGAGTATTTTATAGCTTTATTTTTTGTATTAAAAACTCTTAACTGTTGCTGTGTTTAACGATGCTTGAATCTTGGATTTGGTCAAATCAGCTGCTGGAGATGTTTTTTATAACAGAAATGACAAAGGCCAACGCACACAGTTGATAGTGTTTTTAATGATATAGTCACAATGATAAAGCTATTTAACTTTTATGCTTTAACAAACAGCTTGCCTTGAATTTTCAGAGACTCCTCTCCCTACATGTGGCCTATCCATGCATCAAAAGCACCTGCTTTGTGTAACATCGCTTTCAGATCAAAGTATCTCTTCCTCCCTTTGTTTTATATTACAAAACTCACATTATCCTTTCTACATGGATCACATTTCCCAGAAACACACCTCACGTACTTATGCAATGATTTTCAGCAGTCGGCTCTAAAATCAGAGTGTCTTTGAATGCACCATCTAGGAAGAGTTTTTAAAATGGTCCCTGCTCCACAGCTGAAATAGCATACTGAAATGACTGGAAATCAATAGCAAGCGCATAAACGTGTTGCTCAAACAAACACGAGCAGATTGAAGTCAAAAGGTTAAAACATGCAAGATCACTGGTACGATCCTGTAATTGCATCCGCGTTCATAAAGCTGTGATGAACTTTAAGCTCTTCATTTGGGATTGGGCTGGCTTGTGATGGCTTGCAGACCAGCTCATTGAGCCTCGTGGGCTGTCAGCTCTAACTGGCGTGCTATTGATCTGATGAGGTGTACGGACTCGCCTCAGCGCTCTCCACAGATTGGCAGGCTTGCCTCGGCCGGGTCGGCCATGTGACCCGCTGCGGGAGAAACGAGGGATGGGCAGGAGAGCATGTGTCTTCTCCTCATGTTATGTGCATGTCAGTCCAGACCTTTTCTTCTCGGTTCCTCCATTTCTTTTCTGGTGCTGCCTGTGGTTCCCTGTCGTCCAGTTTTGCTTGTCCCAATGATGCATGACAGAGACAGGCGGCCGGTCCTCTGTCTCTTCTCTTTAACAGGCTTTACCCTGCATACCGTATGTCAATAACATGCTTCTTCTAACCCGATTTATCATCTTTTTCCCTTTCAGCTTTCAAACATTGAGTTCATAGACGGATTAGTAACTGCTTTATTGTTCATATTCTTCATGTCAATGTTGTGCCTGTTCGAATTCTTCTATTATCACTGGATAAAGTTGAATATATTTTGAATATGACGTTTAATGCTAAACAAATTCTGCTCTCTTATCGGGCAGGTTATTGAACTCAACTCGTTCCTAAACAAACAGCTCGTCAGATTTAAGTCGATCTGAATTACATCAGACAATCAAAGCTCAAGGTCATTGTGCATCATACTGAATTGAACCTCTGTTTGGTGCATAATGAGTGAGCTAATGAAGCAGCATGGTCTGTTAAGTGTTAGTGCGGGTTTGTTTGAAGGCTACTAATTTAGCCTGCTAATGTATTCTGCATTATTTATAAAGTCTCTAAAGATTTTTAATCTTATTATCTCAGATTAAGTTTTTTGCAGGCCTGTTCACATCACTGTTAACAAGAGGCTCTTCTCTGGATCATGCCGATATTTTGTCTAGATTCTGAATTTTGGTACTTCACAGTCTGATTTTACTTAAATTTGTCAACAGAACCTCAGTCATTGTCTGACCTTCCCCTTTTTCCTGTTTGTCTATCATGCTTTTTTCTCTATGTTCGTGCATGTTCATGTTCAGACGCTGATGGTATGAGCGGCGGGGAAGATTCCTTCAACGTCAACGACCCCGATGAAGGTTTCTCCTCCGGGGCATCTAACAGCAGCCAGCCCAGCGGCACCAAGACGGGCGGTGGCATGGGGCCGAGGAGCGGCAGCCTGAACAGCAGCAGCAGCAGCATCAAGAAGGCCATCACAGCCCGGCTGTCTCGGGACAAAGAGAGAGAGCGAGAGAAGGAGAAGGAGCGAGAGAGGGAGGCGGTTTTGTTGGCGGATCACCAGGCATCTGTGAGGAAGCATCACCAGAGGCAGCAGTCGCCTCCAGTCAGCATCGACTTGGATGCCATCCAGCTGAGCCCCATAAAGAAGCACCTGAGCTTCCCTGCGGGGCCCACGCTGGTACGGACTGGCAGCACCTCCTCCAGCAAGTCCTTTGACTGCATGAATTTCAACCTGAACGGAGGCAATGATGAGCGAGAGGAGGCGGCGGGGGGCTCTGACAAGGAAGGAGGGCTTCCAGCAGGTGGCTCCCACCGCCACTCCACCATTAGCCTGAAGGAGGAGCACCTCATCAGGCCAGAGGACGCCCAGGACCTCCTGTCTCCTGGAGCTCCTCTCACCAAGCAGTCCCGCTCCCCCAGCTTCAACATGCAGATCATATCACAGGTTTAATGTGCAGTGCAGGGCATGGTAGACACATATATACACACACACACACACACACACAAAATCACAAAATACCTGTTCATGACACACATCCTCGTGCAGTTTTTCTCTGCAACTCTTTACAGCCCGACTACGACAACTTCTGTCTACCTATCTATGTTGTGTGTGCGCGTTTGTGTGTGTTTTTGTGTGGCTGACTCAAGATCTCAAGAGTTATGTGTCCACCCTTTTAACATCCATTAAACTTACAATCGTGACCTGCAGTTGCTGCTGGCGGGTTTAGTGTTTCTGAAAATGGAGCAGAGAGAAAAGTGCGATGACTGCCCACTGCTGTAAACGAGTCCAGCATGTCAGCGCATCCTCCTGTCAGACCAGGCTGAGCATCCCACAGAGAAACTCCAGAGAAAACTCGTAAGGATGCCGCGCTAGCTGTAGGAGGATATGTGACATTTCAGATTTTTTGAGTTCCTGACTGAATCAGTCAAAAAAAAAAAAAAAGGAATCAGCAATAACACTTACCAGTCACTCATGTGGAGAAGAGTGGGGTCTCTTCATTCCTTCCCTTTCATTCCCGGGCTCACGTGCAATCATTTTTGCTGATTATCTTCCTTGTTAACTGCTGTTTTTAATTAGGCATAAATGGTTTTATGAATAAAATTTCTTTAAATGTTTTCTTTTTTTTTATCACAGTCCAAAGAAGGTAGCATTTTGTTTGACTCTGATTTGGCAGAAATCACTCAGACCCAAGTGATTCTTGAGTTCTGACCTTCATTTTTTTCTCATTTTTTGTGTGAAATCAGACTTTTAAGATTGTTGTAAAAACCAAACTGGAATGTGGAGAGGGTTTTTTTCTTGCCCCGAGCTTTTAACTGGAGAAATCTGAAGAATTCACTAATGTGCAGCTACAAGAGGAAGGAATTCATCTTGTGACTAGATTTAAAATCTAAAGCTGAATCTTGTGGAAGAACAGGATTAAATCAGTGCAGGTTTGGGTCTGAAGCTAAAAGGCCATGACTGTATTTTATATTGGATTGTTATAATGGTTCAAACCATTTAATGGGTCCTTCCATCTGAAAGTACTTGTTGGTGTGTGTTTGTTTGGCTCGTGTTGTCCTTTCTGAGCCGGTGAATTACTGCCCTCTGGAGGCTTGTACTAGTCACTGCGCATCAGTAGTCACCATGACGATTGTGTCTCGTGTTTGTGCTCTGATTGGACGCTCATGAAACATTTTGTTCTACCTCATTGTGTGTTCACCTGCCACTCAGACGCCTGTCTCCCAATCAGATGCAGGATTTTAAAATACCCCATTAGGTTTGAAAGTGGAGCGCTTGACTAGTCGGGGGGATTAAAATAGTGTGGACCAAAGTGGTTTCACACTGCAACTGTAACCACAGTAAGATCTGTGTGCGTTCATGTGAGGAGTTCTGACATTTCACTTCAGTCGCATCATGCACAAAACCTAGCTGCAAAACAAGAACACGACTGTCTTCAGGTTTTCGTATTTTCTGTTCTATATCAGACAACCACATTTGGGATTAACAAGATTATTTGGATTCCCTGGAAATGTCCTGCTTATCTTCTTTTTTTCTCTATAATGATTTTTGAAGTGCAATTTTTTTTAATCCTCACGTGCATGGAGTTGGATCTTCTCTGCTGTTAAACGCCTGCATCTGCGCACAGTGCTAGCTAGCCTTCAGTAGTGCTCCCTGCCCAGGCTGAGTGATATGAACATGGCGTGCTTGTCTGCATGTTTAGTGCCCTGCAAAGCACTGCTGTTTCAGATGCGTGAAACGGCCAGCGAGCCAAACCCAAGTCTCATCCTTGTCTTTGCCAGATGTGCCAATACACATCCTCTCCTTAAGGAAATCTTTTTCTTTCCTTTTTTTTTTGCTTGGGTGTCTTAAATTAAAATGCCTATGTTATTCTGTTTACTGGTCTTATTTTACGAAGAAAAAGGGATGTTTGGACGTATGGCTCAACGTGCCCTTAGATGCAGCTTCACCTATTTTTTGCCATGAGTTTTCTTGTCACTCATCACAGGTGTGCGTGACACGCTGTACTCTCACAATCGTTGCTAAGCTTTGCCGTTCACATGTAAAAGCAGTATATTATGTGTCTGTGTACTGTAGATGTCAGCCGTTGTATTGCATCTTCCACGTCTTTGCTCACGTGCTTGTTTAAAACGAGGATGAATGATAAATGTATATAAAAGCTCAGTCTGCAGTGAAAATCCCACACTCTCACGCTCCCGCTGTGCTGGAAACCTCCACAGCTGCTGCTCCTGCTCCCGAGCGAGTCCTGCGTGCGCTTCAGCCTTAAGCATTTCAGGCCAAAAAGCCTCGTTCGTCGGCTTTTTGACCCTCGTGTGCTCCTCCTCCTTCACCTCCTCCTGCTGGACTGGACTGTGGAAGGAGAAGAGAGGAGAGCAGCTACAGTTCACACTCTCACCCGGTCCGTCTGCTGTCATCCCCGTGCTGTGTGGCTCACGACGAGCCGGGTTCCCATTTGCTGTACTTTGCTGTGAGTTGAGTGGCACCTTTTTGCTGTTTTAAAACTGGTGACGTGTTCATGTCATTAATATGAGTGCCCCTGACCAAGGTTACCAGCAGCCATGTTGGTACTGTATGTTGACTTAGAGTAACCGATAGACAAATATCCCTCAGTGTCTGGTGTTATTTGCATGTGACCAGGGCGGGAAATGAACACCAGCCAGTGGATGCTGATAAAACTTGACTGGGGCTGGAATCTGCCATCCATTGTGGGAGAGTAATGAGCCCAGAAATCCACATCAGGTCCATTTACATTTCAAATAAAGTCAAATTTATGTGATTTAAAAAAAATGAAATTTGTGCTCGGTCAGCCACTGTTGCTGGTGGATAAAGTTCATTTCCTGTCCTGCATGTGATAACTGTGGGCTTTTGTTTTCATACAGTATAATGCACTTTAATCCATCCACCTCTCTTCAAGATAGTTATTGAAATGATATATATAGATGTGCAAATGTGTATACACTCAATGCAGGGTTTTAGTCTCTTTAAAGTAATGCTTCTATGTGATGTCACATCCAACACAATGCTATTTTTGTTAAAGTCTAAGGGTACAGCTATTTATTATATTTTCTTTTTAAAACCAAAAAAAAAAAAAGTTATGGAGTCAGGAAGGTCTCAGGAGCTTATCAAAAAGCCACATTTTCAAGACGGCAGCACCAAAATTTCTGTTCTTGAAGTCAGAATTGATTCTATGCAACATTTTTCCCCCTTTTTCTTTTTGGTGTACCAGCTTTCAGTGATCCTTGCTGGGTGGGATGGGGCAGATGCATTCGAGCTGATTTTTTTTCTTTAAAGGTGCAAGGCCTCAACAGTGTCCCCATCCAGTGATTCTGTTTATACACCCTGTTGCGGTGCTGCAGAGTGAAGGACCTCTCTCGCGCAGGTGAAATGAGAGGACCATCCATTCGTCGTCCGACTGCCCTCACAGACAGAAAGCCACACCTGGACTTTCGGTGCATGTTTGAGCCCTTCTGTCAGTTTGCTGCTCTGTGGCTCAAAGACGTCAGTTGGTGTATGAAAAACAGATTATCAATAACAAATCTCATCTAGATGCTTCGAGGGAAGCTGCTGGACCATGTGATAACACTGTACTGTTGATGTTGTATAAACGGAGAGAAAGACTTATTTTAAATCTTGTAAATAAAAAATGTACAAAGGTGAAAGCGAGATGAATATAAAAAAAACTGAAGATCAGTCTGAGATGTAGAGAGAAATTAATCTGTATATTGTTGAATAAATATTGTGCCGTAAGGGATGCGAGTGTCTGTCTGCTTTGTATGCGCTGATCATGGTCACTGATCGCCATAGAACTGCTCAAATAATGAAGATCCACACTTCAGTTTAGTTTTAATAAGCTATTATTTTACCATGTGACTAATCCATGGCTGGGTATTAGGTTAGATAAAAAGGGTAGAGACAATAAGATAAATAAAAATCAATAATAACAAACAGTAGAGCCAAATTTTTCTCAATTTCCCCTGGTCTCCTGAGAAAAGAGGCACTTCCTGGCATCGTGATTCCATTTTGGGTGTGTGTTGGGGGTTATGATATAATTACAGCCAATTAGCGCTAAAATTAGATTTAGAGCAAAATGCAAAACTGGTTTTCCTGGTTCCAGCTTCTCTTATGTGAGGCTTTACTGTCTCACATGATCATAAACTGATCATAAACTGACTTGATCGGACAAAACTCGTTCATTCATAGTGAAAATTCAATATTCCTTTATTAGTCCTGGGAGGGGAAATTTCAAAGGGGGAAAATAGCTGCTGATTGCAGTCTTAGTAATAATATTATCATATGTGATCATAGAATAAGTGAGAAGGAATTCATTGCAATAACATATGAAATCTGAGAAAAGCAGGCCAACACGTCACTGTAGAGCTGTGTGCAGTGGTGATGTGCTGACATCTAGTGGTGGTAATTGAGAACAACGCTCCGTGCTCAGCACGTCAATCAACCGACCCTGGGGAATAAATGGCTCCCAGCAACACAAATAATCCATATCCCATATTTGCCTGTGCATTGATTCAACACTTTAGCTACAGTCTGCTTTTAATGTGTCCCACTCAATGCTGATTCTTCCAGGAGAAGTCACTGATCAGAATTTATTTATTAATTGGAGCAAAAGCTTTGATTTGAATTTCCTTTCTGTCATTTCTTCTGTGTTTAGCCACCAGCTGACGAGAGCTCAAACTGCAGCTACACCTCTGACCCCCACAGCAGCAGGTGGGCCCCTCACCGTTCAGCCAGCCACACATACCACAGCTTTTACAGCAGGGAGTTAAACATGAGATTATTATTAAAAGCAAAGACCTACACAATTGTTTTGCTCTAACTACACAGTTTTACCATAAAAGGACCAGCATGACTAAGATATTGTTTTCAAGTAGAGAAATTATGTTGACACCTGACACACCTGAATCCAGACCGCCATTGGACCGCGCTGACACGTCACAGCTTTCCAGCCTTTCGCTCCCTTTGCCTCACACCTTTTCAGTTGCTTTGATCTGCCTGCCTTCAGTGGCGGAGGGGTGGCCAGGCTGGGACCATAATTCACATAGGTGTTGCCACAGAAATCAGAAACATGGTTGTTTTCATTTAGCCTCTAAAGTCGGCTCTACCTGATAGTATCAGGCCTATTCATACCAATGACATAGCTAACAGGATGCCAGAAAACTTTATTCTATGTTATTCTAACTTTATTCTAGGCATGTTAATATTAATAAACCTAGATCATTTTAATTTGTTCCCAGTTTCCTTGATCGATGCATTTAACTTAAACATACCCATCTAGAGGGTACATCTAGAGAAGAGAAGTCCATTCGTTCAGTGCCACATTTCCCCTAGGACAAAATCTCTGTAAGCCAGAGTCAGAAATAAATAAATTGCTGTTTTTATTTACCATCTCTTATCAAAATAGTACAGTAGCTCATACAACACATATAACTTCTGGATGCAAAACCTTTCACTGTTCCTCCTTGGCTAAATAAATCAATAAAGGAATTGTTAGGATCTAGGTGATAATCAGACTTGCATTAAAAGTGCTTCTTAAGAGGCCTATTTTGTCTGCCTCCTATCCGAAATAACCTACCCAAAATAAATAGAGTATATCTGAACAACTAGAAGGGCTGTGTGAATAATCTTGGTCTCAAAAGAAAGCTAAGACCTTTGAGATTACTACAGAAGTGTCAAATCAAGATATGTGTTACTGTGTCAGAGTAAATTCATCTTGAACACAGTCGAAATTTTTAATTTTTATCTCCGCCTAAAAAAAAAACATTATTTAGAGTGAAAACCACCTTTAAATCATGTGATAAAGGCCAAATTCATCTACGAATTAGGAAAGTAATATCTGATGAGTGACTGTGCAAAAGTACATGCCAAAATAATGAACCTGAGCAGTTTTATGGATGTTTTCACACAGGCGCTCATCTGAGCGCATCTGAGCAGAGTACCGTTATCTCTCACAGGCTCACAGAGAAACTTCTCTGTTACAGACGTTTTTCATTTTGCTGTTGTTTTCAGCCCTCATAAAAGGACAAAATGCAAATAAAACAGTAAAATAACACCTCGGGCTGCTCAGCAGGGTCCTCTGTGAGTGCTCTGCCTATTCATGTGTAAATGAGACGGAGAAGTGAAACTGCGCCCCCATCCCCCCCCCCCATCCTTGGTCATTCGAGCGGCAGGACCCAAATTCACCATAGAAACACCAATGACGATCCAGAAGGAAGTAAGCCCAAAGATGAGTGCATTTCATGTGAGCGCTCCCCCGACTCTAGAAACCCCCTCCTCTTTATGTAAACAACCAGGACCCTCGCGGTCGATCTCAAACTAACAGAGTCATAGGAGGAGACATTAGCAGCGTTTTTTCGAGCTGGAATATAACTTTTGACCACAAAACAGCAAAGGTAAGACATACTGTATGATTTTGCGAAATATTTTTCTGCTACTGTTTGGCTGCTAGCTCGCCGAGTTTTCGTCGCACCGTGAGGAGGCAGACATTGTCGTGATCATCAGACTCTCTGCTTTCATATGATACCAGGCTCATGTGGCTTGTGTGAAGTGGTGAACACAGCAGACGCTCTACAGTGGACGTACACTATTTTCGTGTTTTCGTTATATGCCCATATAATCTATTGCGGTATGAATTATGTTTCGTTTGGGTGGCAATGCTTGGTAGAGGCTTTTAGCTGAGTTTCACCACTTATTCTAGTATGCTACAAGTTAGAATGGGTGCTTCCTAGTGTGACCATTGATCATCTGAGCTGCACACATCTCATGCTGCCCCCTGTACAGGGGGCGCTCATATTAAAGAGGTTTTAAAAGTGTGTGTGTGTGTTTGACTCACTCTCATCCTCTCACTCTCCTCCTGTCTTACCACGTCACTGTCCCTTCTTTCTTTACTTGGCCTTTTGCTAAAGTACTATGTAATCTTTCTTTTCATTTTGCCTGACAGGCAAAGAGAGCAGGCAGCAAAATATATATCAACCACATCATCAAATAAGGGTTTAGGACATGCCCACAGGCAGCTTGCAGGACAACTTGCATTAATAAAATGGACACATACATCATTGAATCTGGGAACGTAATGTAGCATCCCAACCAGAATTTCAGACGCCAAATGATGACTGATGGCCCATGATGCAGGTTCAATCATTTATTACACGAACCACAAACACACAGGCGCACCGTCAGAGCTGAAAGCAGAATAAAACACAATCACAACTCACAGACATTCCATATAAATATTCTTACACTAGCTAACATCTGAGAACGAAACGCTAGCTAGCATTAGCCTCGTTCCGTTAACACACTACGCTGAATCGGGCACGGCTATAAAACTCAAATTAAATACACATTCATTCAACAAGCATACCTCTGCGCCTTCCAGCTGGGTGCTACGGAATAATTCGAACAGTAACTCCTTCACAGTTTCTTCTCTGTGGCATGAACATCACCGTAATCTTTTTCTATTTTCCTTCTCTCCTTCTTTTCCTCTCTTCCCGCTCGCACATGTCTAATAATAGTGACGCAAAGCGAAGCGGCTGAAACATTGCCCTTCAAAATAAAAGCATGTTAAGCAATAAAATCACAAATAGTACAAAACAACAAATAAAGGCACCATAATTTAAATTATTGAGCTTATCTTGAACAAAAAATATGGGTCATTTACACACAACACTGATGCTGCTGGCCAACAGTTTTCATCAATGACTACAAGGTATTATTCTCACAGCCTAATCTAGCCACACACAGCGATTTGGAAACCAATAGCGTTCGCGTAGCATGCTAGCGTTAGTGAGCTCAATTACGTTGCTAAATCAAGCAAAATCACTGTCGTTTTCAAAAGAATGAGCTTACATATAAATAACTCATACTCTGTAAATGCAAAAAATTCCTCCACACGTGTTGTATAGCCTCTAGGGTTGTATCCATCCAAGTCAAAACTCTTCCGCCGAGGCAAGTGGGAGCCGTCACACGAATTTGAAGCTCGAGTACTAGTGTTGTGTGTTGCAGTAAAATGCGTCCGTGAGGTAACGACAGCTAGGCGGAAATAGCGTTCCGTTTTTTTTTTTTCTGGCCAAATTTTGGCCCGGTCGTAGTGGCCAGGGTGGTGGCCGAAGTTTGACCAGTGGCGGCCACGGCTACCCCTGGCAAACACGTGGCGCCACCACTGCCTGCCTTGTTTGACCTGTTACTTGTTTTTGAGTAAACATGCACTTCTACCTAAGCTACTTATCTCTGAATCTACATCCTGGTTCATATCTGGTTATTTACCGAGCCCTTATCCTTAGCTCTGGATACATACAACTAATTCATTTGGTGTGAATGAATGAATCATAAGCAGAACTCCAATCAGTAACAAGATCCCTAGCTGAATACTCTGGAGGTGTCACCTGGCAACAGGTCCTGTAACGCCTGGCGAAGAACATGAAACATAGCTTGCACACACCTGAAAGTGTGTGTTTTCAAGCTACACTCCACGCTGTTGCTGTTGTTTAAAGGGAGATGTGAGACGAGTAAGATGGGTAATTTTAACCACAACGAATCAAACCTTAAATGTTGATTTTTTTTTCTCAAAGTTTGAAAATAAGCGAGCCTTCCTCTCCTCCACCTGGGGTCTGAAAAAACTGAGTGAAAAGGTACGTGAATGAAACGCTCTCAGACCAGTGAATTAAACTGGTGAGCCTCCATGTGTTAAACTCAGATTTTAAGACACGTATACTGTATATCACTGTACTTTGGTTTGGTGGTAATGGCAGCTGGCTGGACGGCAGATAATCTTTTTTGGCAGACGCACTGAATGTTTGGACTTTCAAGGGGAGGAGGTTAGTATCGTTTTGAGAGGTGGAGCCATAACAGTGCACCATCACAAGGCAATTGCAGCCTCTGTGACTATTTGAGATAAGGACGGATTTATTGCCATGGCTGAATCATTGGGTTAGTGTCGTCTTTAAATTTGTGATAGCGCAGGTAAAGGTGTGTGTGTATGCAGGTGTGTGTGTCCTGCAGTTTCAGGGGCCTCAGTGAAGAGAGACAATGCAGAACAGATCATATGTCAGCAAGTTAGACATATGTCAGAATAGCCAAGTGCCAGTCAGCAGGTTTTATAGATTTTGAGTCTCATCTGATTTCCTCCACCAGAGGCTCTGCTTACTTCTTCCCAGCAGAGGTTTTTTAACTGATATTAGACTTTCTGTTTCTTTTATTCTCTCAGTCATGCTACCAAAATCAGAGAATAAGATTCACCCGCAGCAAGTGATCGAGGAGCAGCAGCAGAACACGCTTCAGTCAAATCAAGTGGTTTCTCATTTTCAAAAGGTGAGTGTTTGCTTTTGATTTGTGATGCAACAGTCTGATTATTGTTAAGCTATCACCAGCGTAAGGAGTGAGGATATTTCATTTGCTATTATGTGTACATAGGTGTTAATATAGGAAATATTCTCCCTGCTCTAATATAAATGCTCTGTAGAAAGAGACGAAATTAAAGATGATTAGGATGAAGGTTCACAAGAACTTTGTGAGGAGAAAGCAGAAGCTGGGGTGTTTTGCTAATGGTGGATTGCTCATACCCTTACTCATACTTTTGGACTAAATTCGACTTGTAATTAACCCACTCTCAGATAATGCAGTTATCTATCGATCCAGATCTGCAGCCCAGCTGCTCTCTGTGCCATAAGTGGACGGTTTAGTCGGGTTTCAGCAGTCAGCTCGGCTGGAGCTCAGCTCTGACATCACTGATGCAGTACTGAGCATGTGCCAGCACCCACAGAACTGACTGCAGAGACTCCTCTCTGCTGCCATGCTGTCAGCTCTCAGCAGGCAGGCTCTTAGGCAGATCTGTGCACCGTAGCCCCTCATGTTGCCTCCAGGATGGGGGAAGCTGCAGAGGTGAAGTCGCGGCTGTTTTACACTCTAGCGATCAGCGCAGCCAGACCCACTAAGGTCCTGCCTGTCTCCCCTTCCTTCCAGCGCCTTGCCTTCGCCTCCTGGGTCGGGGAGAACATCCACAAGAAGGAATGCTACTTCTTTGACAAAGGTGTCAGGTAGGAGAAACTGCTCTGTAGTGTGTTGGTTTGCTGATGAAAACATGAACTGACCTTGTAGCTGCTGCTGCACAATAATACAGAGATACTGTAGCATCTGCCTTCTGTCATGCTGATGTGAGAGGACAGATCGCACATCAGTTGAATCCATTAGTTGTTCCCAGTGCTTGTCACTTTTCTCAAACTGTCTGCTGAGTAATTACATCTTGTTTTATCTTGCTCCACTTTGCTACATGGAAACAACAGAAATACTGGCTTTTGTTTGTCCACCAGAGCTGATGTATGCAAGTGTGGCTACTCAAAGACCGATCATGTGGATGAAGCCATCAAGCCAGAGGACTTCGCAGGCGAGTTGTGGGACAAGCACAGACATATCCGCGAAGTGCCCACTGATGCTTTTGGAGACATCAGCTTTGGTGGTTTGGGACAAAAGACGGGCAAGGTGAAACCACCCTTCCTCTCCATTATGATAACATTATGAGAGTGTATGTAACTGTGTGCCTGTGTGTCTTCATCATTGCCTTTGCATCTGTGTTTTTCTGTCCATTCTCAGTATGCACGAGTGTCCACAGACACCAGCCCTGAAATCCTGTACCGGTTATTGACTGAACAGTGGAAACTTTCCCCTCCAAACCTTCTGATCTCAGTGACCGGAGGAGCCAAGAACTTCTATCTGAAGGCTCGTCTCAAGAACATGTTCCACAGAGGTCTCATCAAAGTGGCCCAGACGACAGGTCAGATGTGTTAGATGAGCGTATGAGATGTCAGAGTGTACTGATGATTAGCCAGTCTGTGAAAGCATGTGTTTTATGAGTATATGTGTAGTTATGGAGTGTGGGTGTCTGCCATCTCTGTCATCTCCTCTCCTTTCGCTCCACCTTTGTTCAGATTCATGCAGTTAAAGGTTTTATGGCATGCAGTCAAATACATTGTTTACTGTATGCTTCAAAGGACCATTCCTTCTTCCTTTACTGCTAACTAATCTTACTGACTGTGCTCCATTTTATACCACGACTTTACAATCAGTGGCAAAAAAAACTGTGTTTACCCACAACAGTTTTACCAAGTGTTCATGAGTCCATGTAGTAATATCCTTTCTACAGTCGTGTGTTCACAAAGTGGCAAACAAATTCAGAAAAAACATGTTTTTACACATGATTTTTCAATGACATGTTCAACAGTCGTGTGTTGGTGTCCACGTGTAGTATTTGTACATACTCTATACTACGTGGCCAAACAAATAGCAGCAGTATTGATTTGGGACGTATGCTTGTTGTACACAGGTGCATGGATCATCACCGGTGGTACACATACTGGTGTGATGAAGCATGTAGGGCAGGCTGTGAGGGACTACGCCCTGAGCAACTCCACGCAGGGCCAGATCGTGGCTATTGGAGTCGCAACATGGGGCATAATCCACAACAGGGATGCTCTGATTCATTCAGAGGTACGATAACCACATTTACGCCATTTACATGGTTTGTCTCTGTCTTGTAGAAAGATTAATCACCTGTACAGCATACAGTCTTCTCCTACCTTCCATCCTCTCCTCCTCCTCCTCCTCCTTGTCTGCAGGGTTGTTTCCCAGCCCATTATGTGCTGGACATCAAGGGCCAGGGCCAGCTGTCCTGCCTCGATAACAACCACACCCACTTCCTGCTGGTGGACGATGGGACCCAGGGAGACTATGGTGTGGAGATTGAACTGCGTACCCGCCTGGAGAAATACATCTCTGGAAAGCGGCTTGGAAACAAAGGTTAAAAATAGCTGAAGCAGTGTCTGCAAAAGCAGCATGCCATTACAGATAACATCTCAAATCTGATTCTATTTATCTGTTCTGCTTTTAATATTGATTTTTTATTGTCAAACCTCCAGAGAGCAGCGTGACCATCCCTGTGGTGTGTGTAGTTTTGGATGGAGGACCGGGCACTCTAAATGTGAGTCATCAGTTTTCTGTCTGTTTGTCTCTGTGCCTCCGTCTGGTCTGACCGTCTTGTGTTTCTCCTCTCAGACCATCTATAACGCCATGCTGAATGGCACACCGTGTGTGATCCTGGAGAGCTCTGGGAGAATAGCAGATGTGATCGCCCAAGTGGCAGGACTGCCAGTGAGCCGGGTCACCATCGCCCTCATCCACCAGTTAATGAAAAAGTTCTTTGGCCAAGAGTATGAAAACTTTCCCCCCTGCAAGATCATAGAATGGACCAAGAAGGTACGTGAAACATGCTGACTGAAATTGAAAATTGGACCTGATGATGCTAGATGAAATTATTATTATTCAGTCTTTGGGGACCATGAATGTACCCCAGAGACATCAGCCATTGTATCTGGAGTGATTTTAAATTTTGTCTTTGCGTATTGTTTTAGAGTCTTTGTCTTTTGCTCTGCGAAGCACTTTGTAACTTAGATTTTAAGTGCTTTGAGTTCTATACAAATTAAATTTCAAGTCCTGCTTGATTATGTCTGCTTCCTGTGCCAGATCCAGGACATCATCAGGATGTCTCACCTGCTGACGGTGTTCAGAGTAAGCGAGGACAGTCGCGGGGATGTGGACGTGGCTATTCTTCAAGCACTTCTCAAAGGTGGGACTTTGGCTTTCACACGGATGCTCAGCACCTGACTGAAGCCAAACCAGACAGCATTAAGCATGAAGACAGAGAGGCTTGGTGCCAAACCAGCTCTTAGCAAGTATAATGTTACAAAGTGACTGGAAGGTAACACACATATTTTCATCTTAAGGATTGTCTTTCTCCACAGAAAGACATTGACAGCCACACTTAGCTTCAGTTCTTCTTGTTTACATATTCTTCCTCATGATGTTCCTGAGAAACCCATTTAGAGCAAGCTTAATGCACGATGTTATAAAAGTATACTGAGCCAAAGTGCTCCAAATGACCCTGGATATTAGCTTAGGGCCCTGATCGTGATGGATTATCATTCTCGCAGAACTGCTTTGCCCATAATTTCCACTGAGCTCCATTAACAATGGAGTAATGAAAATGCGTTTCCAGGCAGTCGCCCTGCTCACTCATCGAGGACATCCGCTGTCCTTCTTTGTCTGAGGCCACAAAGGCCATAGTAGAAACTTTGTTCTTGGGTAAAGCCCTTCTGCTGCTTGACCGTGCAGATAACATTTTATGGTGTTTATCATTTTCAAAACCTTCAACCTTCAACCTTCACTCATGAGTTTGTTGATAAGAAAGAGAGAGGAAATTGATCATCAGCACATTTTATGATGATTGATTGAAGTCAATTATTAAGCAAAAACACGCCAAGTATCCCTCTACTTCCAGCTTTTCAAACATGAGGATTTGCTGCTTTACTCATTCATACATTTCTTGTAATTAACAGACTCATTATCATCATCATACAATAAAAAGTGCCTTGATTCGGCATCATGATTGACATGTTGTCTTGTTTAATCTCTGGTTCATATGAGTGTCGCATAAGTTGTGTCACAATGGCTTCTCCTCTCAGCCTCAAGGACCAGCGAGTCACTGGGCATCGACAGCTGGAAGAGGCAGCTGGAGCTGGCTATAGCCTGGAACCGAGTGGACATAGCTGAGACAGAGATTTTCACTGAGGAGAGCCAGTGGAAGGTGAGTTCGCCTTTTATACAAACATACCATAACACCAACACCAGCAGCAACATGTGCCAGACACTTGTGTTGCAACCCTTCATGTTAATGAGATAAGATGACCAAGTGTATTGGTGCGACAGGGAAAACATGGAGTGTGATCATATTGTAACGTTCTTTGTTGCAGTCCTATGAGGAAGTAGCAAAAAGTCTGAGTGAAAGGCAACTTTTCTACTGTGTTGCTCTGATAAACTGTATGCATTCATGTCAGGCAACAGTCAAGCTGCCTGCTGGGATGCTCACTCTGCCTTGTTTTACTGGTTTGTTCCCATCCAGTCCAGTGACCTCCACTGGGCCATGTTCTCAGCTCTGGTGGGCAACAAGCCTCAGTTTGTGAGTCTGCTGCTGGAGAACGGCGTGAGTCTGAGGGATTTCCTGCAGGACGAGGAAACTCTGTGCGAGCTCTACAAACAGCTGCCCAGCTGCTTCTTCCTCCGCAAGCTGGCCAAGCGGGTCCACAGCTCTCGCCGCACCAGGAGGCCGGCGATCGGCAACAGGGCTCGAGCCCGCTCTGGCGAAACGATCACCATGAATCACGTGTCTGACGAGGTGCGCCACCTGCTGGGCAGTTTCACCAAGCCCCTCTACTCTCCCCCCACCACCATAAACCACTTAAGCATGTCTATAGAGGACTCATCCACATCGGTGAGTCATGTACTTACTTATCTCTGGTGTCTTTCAAGCCTCATCTTAAATCTTTTGTTTTTGTGAAAGCTTTTGGAAATAAAACATTTATTAACTGTTTTTTATTCCTTTTTATTTCATCTTATTCACTCTGTCTTTGTTTCCTCTGGGCTCATTTTGGCTGTTTGTCATTGTATCTGCATTATCTGGTTCTATCTTTTTACTTCTTTAAAGCAGTTCTAAGCATATTTTAATACATATCATCATTATTATTATTATTATTATTATTATTATTATTATTATTATTATTATGTACTTGGTATTTACTCTGGGAAATGAATGATTCAGTATTTTCTCATCAGATCTTCATATTGGGAAATTGACGTAAAAGTGTAATTGAACAGCTAAAAATCCAGCATTTCTGAAATCCTTCCTTTCTCCTCTAGCTGTCTAAATGTGAGGCAGATTCTCACACTGCACTCAGGCAGGACGCTGCTGAAGCTCAGAGGGACCTCGGCAGAGACCTTTTCCTTTGGGCCATCGTCCAGAACAATAAGGAGCTGGCTGAAATCGCCTGGGAGCAGGTGATCCAAACACTTACCTTTAAAGTTTGAAAAGGCTTGTTTATGTGTTGTGCATAAGCGGCCTTGCATCTTCCTGTATCTGTATGTGCACAGTGTAGAGACTGCATGTCCGCCGCCCTGGCCGCCAGTAAGATCCTGAAGAAAATGGCAGTGGAAGGAAGTGATGCAGACGAGGCGGAGCAAATGCAAGAGCTCGCCAATCATTATGAGAAACACGCCATTGGTATAATACCACAGACATGATGAGTGGCTTTACTGGTGTAAAATATACCAGGTTAGCATTCATTGTGTGTGTGTGTTACAGGTGTGTTCTGTGAGTGCTACAACAGTGATGAAGAGCGAGCTAAGAAGTTGTTGGTTCGTGCTTCGCCGTTTTGGGGAAGGGCGACATGCCTGAGGCTGGCACTGGCGGCTGATGACAAAATTTTTATCGCTCAGTCGGGTGTTCAGGTAGAGCAAACTTTTACAGCTATCTTCAGGGGCTTTTAGAACGTATCAGGCTGCATCTTGAAAACATGTGACTTGAAAAATTTGCCATCTGTTTGCACTATAATGATGAATGGGACTTGCATTTTGAGGCCCAGATTTGAGCGTATGAGTACGAATCAGCTGATAACACGTCTGTCTTGAAGGCTCTTCTGACGCAGATCTGGTGTGGCGAGCTTTCAGTGGACAACCCTGTGTGGAGAGTTCTGGTCTGCATGGTTTTCTTCCCACTTATCTACACTGGCTTTCTGGTTTTCAGGTGAGTATAATCTGCTCCCAACTGTCCCATATTTAAGGGACTTGCACACTGGGCATCAATGAAATAAGACAGAGGTCACATGAAAAGGAAATACATTACAAGTACAACGTAAGAGCTTAATTATATGAAAGTGAATGCAGATTTGTACTATGAGGCAGACAAATGCCCTCTTGATGTGTTTCCAAAGCACATACTGACTTCCAAAAAGGAATTTTTTGCTTTCTAAAACCACAAAAAAAACTGCAAACTTATTGAACGCAGCAAAGAGAACATGTCAATACAGTCAAAGCCAAACTGGGACAATCTTGACTTGTTAAATTGAACCAATAAATTGGAACAGCGGTCAGAAACTGACGCTCACTGAGGGGGAGAGAAGCTGCTCCCCACAACTCAATATGAACATACTGATTCAGCACATCTGTAACACAAGCCCAACAAAGCTGCTGCCAGTGGGGCCCTTTGTTCACCATTCTTCTGAAGCCATTGCGCAGAGATGAAACCCCCTGGAACCCTGAGCACTGAAGAAAAGTAATGCTCTGATAAAGATGTCATTTTCTCTTGAGTTCAGAACCAAGATTACTTTTGGAAAAAGAAAAAATATGAGGCCTCTTTCCAACAGTATCCGCCATCTTCACAGTCGGTCTGGCCCATGATTGTCCTGCATACAACAGCCAAGACATCCAAAAGCCTCATGATGTTCCCACATTAACCTAAAATAACAGTGCACTGATGTTTACTGAAGGGAAGTTTACAGCGGCTGTGTGATATTTGGACGAAGTCAAATACTTTTCATGCCTCTTTAATTGTTTTCTAACCACAACTGATTCATGTTGTTTGTCATTTGTGATGCATTGTTAAAAGCAGCTTTTTGGAGGGTTTAAGTTAGCATATCTGAATCTACTAACATACTTGCTTTTGTGGTATGGTTTCTTCTAACTCTCTCTAGACGTGATGAAGTCATCCAGAGAGAAACTGAGAAGAAGGAGGAGATCAAGACGGTGGAGAAAGTGACAGGAAGTACACTTCGAACAAATTGCCATAGCCTGTGAGTAGATCGTTGCCTCTGACAGCAAATGAGTGTCTTCACTGAAAAACCTGGAGAGACTGTGAAAGAGTTACAGACACCTTGATATTTAACATTTTTCACTTGCAGATCAGTTAGAGGAAAGCAAGAAAGGTCACTTGAGAAACATTAGTTAGACAAGTTGTCTCTGACCACAGAGACTTTTCTGTCCACAGCAGCCGCACCAGCCCGAGGCCCCCGAAGCCTCTGGCCAGCTGGACCAGAGTGTCCTCCCTGTACAGCTCCCCGCAGGTCAAGTTCTACTGGAATATCGTGTCTTACTTCGCCTTCCTCTTCCTGTTCGCGGTGGTGCTGATGATCGACTTCCAGAACACACCGTCTCCTTCGGAGCTGATGCTGTACGCCTGGCTGCTCACTCTGGTGTGCGAGGAGGTCAGACAGGTGAGAGAAGGCAGCAAGGACGCATGCACTGTGCAAATAATGAAGCATTTGTCAAACATTTGGAAGGAGCAGAGCTGCTCTGGAGATGAAAATGATGAAATTAGTGGAGGAAAGCCTCAGCGGGCAGAGGAAAGATCCACTGTTTTGAAGTGTAAATGAAAAAAAAAAGCATAGACAGTGGCAGACTGTTCGTCCTTAAAGACTCACAGATTTTTAAAGTGTTCCTGATGACTATGTGAGGTTTTAGGGCCTCTTCCTCATTACATGTGTGTGTCCACAGCTAAGCTACACAGACTTCCGCTAAATGTTGAAGACAGGAATCGGCCTTTGAAGTTTTTACTGCAAGTATTTGTGAAACATCGATTCCACAAGAATGAAATTTATACACCACACACACAGCACCATCAAATATAATGAGGCCAAATCTCCATGTGGAGCCAGGATATGTTCACACACGTTTTGTACTATACAGCTTTGTGGGCAAAGCGCTGCTGGATTTTCTGCCGTTGGATCAGGCTTTCACCATCTGAAGGGACGTGCACAAGCAACTCTATCTGTAGAGCAGCCAACAGGCATTACAATATGCTGAAAGGTTGTTATGGAAATGTTGCCCATTGACGCCAAAAAAACACTGGCTACCCCAAAAATCAAACAAAAGACAACATAAAAACAATGAATAACTATTTATGAGAAAATGAAATTACACAAATATCAGTTTAAATTGCAAGATTATTCTATTGCTAAATAAAAAACAGATGAAAAAACAAGAATGTTAACAAACTAACAAGTGTATGTTAATGTGAAACAGAATATGACAAAAATAATAAATACTACCAATAAAAAATATAAAATTAAAATGTAAATTTTAAAGAGGACTGGAGTTGAACTTTTTCTTTAAAATCAAATGGCCCTGAAAAAACACTGCTGCATGGGGCCCCCTAGTGGTTAGAAGGCTCTTTGGACTCACTAATGCATATATGGAAAAATGGCCCAAACTAATGTTATGACATTATCACACATAATCAGAAAGAAAGAAATAGGAGCCTCTGTATCCAGAATAGGCCTTATTGTAAGGGCTGATTATAGTACAACAGTACTAAAATCTCAAACTGCCTGTTTTAATTTGTCTTTTCTATCTCAGCTGTTTCATGATCCTGATGGCTTTGGGTTTCGTAAAAAAGCCAGAATGTACATCAACGAGCTGTGGAATATGTTAGATGTTCTGTCCATCGTCCTCTTTATTATCGGCCTTGCATTTAGGTAAGTTTCCTTCCTCCTAAACAATCACTTTAGGCCATGAAAGTGCTCTCCAAGTTATCTATGAATCACTGTGTTTTCCTATTTCAGGCTGACGACTGAGCTCTTCTATGCGGGTAAAGTCATCCTCTGCATCGATTTTGTGGTCTTCTGCCTCCGTCTCATGGCCATCTTCACTATCAGTAGAACCCTGGGACCCAAAATCATCATAGTCAGGAGGATGGTGAGGGGGCTACATTCAAATATAAGGAATGCTGATCTGATGTAACGTGGGAGCAACCGCAGAGCACAAAGTGCTACGCTCCAACACACCTTTTATCGAAAGCAGAAAGAGGCTTCTGCCTCACTGGGCCTCCATCTGGTGTCTGCAGATGAGATGTGCACTTTGTGTTAAATATATGGTGTTTTCTGAAGTGCTGCAGCTGCTCAGCCAAGCCTCTAAGATGAGACGTGTGTTCAACTGTAATTCCATTCTTGCTTTTTCAAAGAGCCTGTTACTGCTTGTGCAGAGATTATATCTGGAGCAACAGGGCAACGTTTTAGATACTGAAACTTCTTACTACTCTTAAGACCTCTTAACTCCATATTCTGCTCCGAGACAGAGAATCAAAGGTTGTTCCACAGCAGACTTAAAACAAAGCGGGATCCTGCCTTTACTGTTTTAGCTTCAATAGTTTGTAATAACCTTCCCTTCAACATCAGATCAGCTGAGTCAGTGTGTGACTGTAAAAAGCTTTTAAAAACACAGCCTAACATTTGTATAATGTCTTTCAAATGTCTATTTCAATGTTTCAGTATTGTTCTTTTATATTTTGTTTTATCTCTCTGTGTCTGACCACTTCTTGATATCTTAATAAGTTTAATATTAGCAGTCGTAGTGTTTATACGGCACATTACACACTGGTTGCAGTACTCAGATGTGTCCACATTTTTGTCCTCCAGATGATGGACATGTTCTTCTTCATGTTCCTGCTCAGCATCTGGGTGGTGGCGTACGGTGTGGCCAAACAAGGCATCCTCATCCACAATGACAATCGGCTGGACTGGATTGTCCGCGGTGCAGTTTACGAGCCGTACCGCATCATATTTGGGGATTTTCCCACAAATATTGATTGTGAGTGGAGATTGAAAATTACTTGATTTGTGGTTTTGCCAGTGAAAATGAGTAAATAATCCTCTGTGTGTATGTAGTGTCAGCAGGAAAACACTTTCTTTGCCCTCTGCAGATGCTGCATTTGACATTGAGTCCTGCAGCATGAATGGCACTGACCCCCTGAAGCCCAAGTGTCCTGTGCTGAATGAAAACCAAACACCAGCCTTCCCCGAGTGGCTCACCATCATCATGCTTTGTATTTACTTGCTCTTTGCCAACATACTGCTGCTCAACCTGCTCATAGCGATCTTCAAGTGAGTTCTCCTCCACATCCTTGTGTCTTCATTCAGTCCCAGTCGAGTGAACTCTGTCTCTGTTTGTGTTCCTGCGCAGCTTCACGTTCCAGGAAGTCCAGGACAACACGGACAGAATATGGAAGTTTCAAAGATACGAGCTGATTAAGGAGTACCACAGCCGCCCTGCTGCGCCCCCTCCTTTCATCATCCTCAGCCATCTTTACATCTTCATCAGGAGGATGGTGCTGTGCAGGCCGCCCATCGTAAGCAATGAGTTCAGTAAGTATTGAATCATTCATTCATTTCTGCCTGTGCTGAAAGGAGACTTCATGCTTACATACAGCACTCACTTCATCACTCAAATTATGAGATTATTGTCATTATAGTCAAGTCCTTGAAGAAATAATATAATTTTACTAGATCTGCTTTCTCATTTGAGAACTTTTTCCATGCTTAGGTCACATGATAACAACTAAACCATCTCCACAAGAACCAAGTCTGTAACGGACAGTTGTTGTGTCCATTTATTTATGTGCAGTAAGAAGTAGGGTAGTGAAAGAGCATGTGACACTGTTTTTCAGAGAACAAGCTTCCTGAGAATGAGGAAGAGGAGCTGTTGACCTGGGAGGCCTTGATGAAGGACAGATATCTGCTGTCCACGCAGCAGGAGCAGAGTCAGAGCATGGAGCGACGCATCCTGGACACGGCCCAAAAGTAAAATCCCACAGGAGTGAAGACCAGTGTAGCTGCGTAATAATCCAGCAAAGTCCTTAAAGAATTTAAACTATTTTTACAGCTTATGTAGGATATTTTTCTACCCCTTCAAGGTCCTGCCCTTTAGGCCTGACCTAACCTTAAAGCCGCCCTACTCAGTATTTTTGTGCAAATAATGGATCAAATGACCTAGTGTGATGTGTAAATGTGTCACTCATGGGGGAAAAAAAAGTTTTCCAGCCTTTAGTGTCATTTCCAGCCACAGCAAAAATCAGTCAATGCAGGGTTAAAGGAATAAATTGATGTTTTGGCCAATATGCTTCTTAAGATCAAAACCATTTTCATGGTTGTCCGTCCAATATGAAGCTAGTCAGGAGACAGATTATCTTAGCATAAAGACCACAACAGGGACTTTGTTGCGTTTGGACAGAGCCAGGCTAGCTGGTTTCATCTGTTTCCAGTTTTTATGCTAAGCTAAGCTAAGTGGCTGGAGGCTATAGCGTACTATTTAACAGTCTGTAAGGTCTGATGAGGTTCAAATTCCTCTTTGACTAAATACATACAATATATGACATTCAACAGTCTGAGAGTGATTTTCAAATAAATGGCCGAAACCCACAGTGTGCTTGTTTGTTTCCTGAGGGTTACAACCATAACTGATCGGCTGGAGAGGGAAGAGGAGATGAGCTCTGATGCCATGGTGAAAAGACTGGCCCGACTGGAGGAGCAGGTTGTGACCCGATTTTTTTTTTGAGTACTAATGTTGCACCTGTGTCTGTAGCATTTCACATTAGGGAGCGAGGCACGATGCAGAAAAGAGACGACACACACCCTGATGCACCCATGTGTGTTTGTTGAATTTTATTTCCAGACGTCCCCAGTGGAAAATCTGTCATCTTCATCGTTGCGTAAGCAGCCATCAGAAGCATTTGACCCACTTTGATTTTGTCTCGTCAGGTTGTCCAGTCAGCCAAAGCCCTGCAGTGGATTATGGACAGTCTGAAATCTCAAGGTTTTGCAGCAAGAGAAGCACCATCACTGAGTCAGCAACCAACGTCCTCATTCATTATTCATTTAAAAATTTCTGCCATAATTTTCCAAATATATCACACGTCAAATCTCCCTCTTGTTAGCACTCACTTATATTCTTCCCTGCAGCATTAACTTCAGACGAGTCCCCTGACATGTACGCCAGTACATCAGAGAAAGAGGACAGGTTCCACGTGAATGCCCGTCAGTTCCACTACATGAACAGCAAAGTCACTCGCTTCCCTGTGCCTGAGGAGAAGGTGCCATGGGAGGTATTTCACATGCATTTCCACCACAGCATGACCAGCTGCTGGTCCTCAGAACACCACTGCATAAAAACAATGTTTTGAGTTTACGGGATCCAGGTGGTTTTCATGTCCCCTCTTTTCAGGTCAGCTTCAGCTCATACACGCCGAACTATTACGCCTCTGAAGACACTGAAGACCATGTGGACGGGTATGTTTTTACCAAAAGAAAACCATAATGTTTGGTTCTCATTCGGCTTGGTGTGTGGATATACATCTCCTTACCTCTTTCATTTATTCTTTCCCCTTGCAGATCAGAATCAGAGGCCTTAGATAATTACAGGTACGATGCTAGATAAGCTACAGAAGGCATCAAATACCACTTCTGGTAACCTTACAAGCATGTCTTGATGGCTGATGTGCATCTCATCTGTCATTAGAAACCCAGGAGGGAGGACGGGCATCAGTGGACGAGGTGTACTAAGCCACCTGGGTCCAAATCTGAATGTAGATCTTGTGCTTACACGGTAGGTCATATCATGTCCTTACTTTTTAGAACATTTTAGCACCTCTGGGTTACATGGCATGATGACAGACTTTGATAATGGATTCTTAGGTGGCGAGACAGCAAGTGCTCTGTTTTGGAATACCTGGCAGTTTGTTGTGAGAGCCAGGGAACCGTGGCTTTGCCTTCGGTGAGTCCAGCTGTTTGTTCACTTCAGGGCTTTTGTTTTTTTTTCTAAACTCTCTGAGATGTTCAAATAAATGTGTGTTTCTGTTGTGATTTTGAAACCTTCAGGGACCCGTCCAATCTACCAACCAATTGCCAGTGACTCTAAAGGGAATCATGGGAACAAAACTGTATGAAAAACTAAATGAAAAAGTATTACAGAGAAAAAAGGTAGGTCTGGTCAGCACGTTGGTTTTCACTTGTAGGGTCGAGCTCGAATGCTTCAAGAGGGAGTCAGCAGCGAGTTCAAAACAACAATAGATTCAAAGAAGTAAAGATGTATGCATGTGAATGCAAGAGCAGGAGGAGCAGCAGGAAGAGCAGACACGCGATGGCAGAAAGTTGAAATTGAAGGAGATTGTCATTGAATTATGGTTTTTAATGTCTGTGTTTTATTCCTCAGTGGAAGATTTTTCAGCTCCATTACTTGTTTCAGTGCCAGTCCAACTTTTTCCAATAGATGTGTTTCAATGTTTCCTTTTTCAATCCCCAACTGTATTTTTGATGCCAGCATTTAGAGTCACTGTTGTAGCCCCATACAGCCCCTGTGTTATTTACAGCTGGGAACAGGCCAAGTTACATGTTGCCAAAAAAGCCAGTATTTTAATGCAACAGAAGACCTTTAATACCTGTTGGTATCGTAACAAAAACAACAACCAAAAAAAAAAAAAAAAAAATTAATAATTTCATCAGAAACAAGGAAGAATTGCTGAAATATAAAAACAAGTCTGGTCAATAAAATGCCTTTGACAATGATTCGCTGCTGAGTTTTAAAACACTCAGACATTAATTAGGAGCCATGACAGTAAAAGCTTGATCACAATGAGACTTGAACTTTGAGCGGGACACAACAAGGAACCCTTTGTCTGATGACGTGGGAGGCCTTGAGGTCCTGTGAGGGATTAGGAATCCACCAGCACTGAGTTTGTAGACGGGGAACCTACGTTTAAGGATGAAATGAGTAATGGTTATGATTTTCTTGACACTGAGGGCCGTGTTGTTTCTGACTGTTTTGCTGTGTTTTAGGTGTTCGAGGGTTACGTGGACGACTGCAGGAACACAGATAACGCATGGGTGGAAACCACCGTCCTGAATATTCACCTGAAGAGAAAGAGCCAGGTGATGGCAGATATCAACAACATGGTGAGAACATTATCGTTCTAAAATACATAGAACATCCAATATGCTTCACTTATGAAGAGCTCGACTGATGGACTTGGTTTCCTGATTTTTGGGGCCTAAATTCAGGTCATGATTCCTGCTACACTGAATATATAATTACTGTTTTGTGATTGTCTCCCTTTCAGGTGGCGAGCAGCCACGGCGACCTTCAGTGGCAGGAGGTGAGCGGCAAAACCAGACTTCACCCAAACCAAAGAGAGTTTCTGCGGCAGGTTGCAGAGTTCCACAGCACGAAGTTCTGATGTCCGCTCTGCTGTAGCTGTAAACGTGACTCTCGGTCCGCAGGTTGTCCTCTGCCTGCTCGTGTGGCCTGCTCATGGCTGATGTAGATTAGTTCTGTTGCACTGAAAACACTTGAAAAAAAAAAAAGACTGAAGACAAGACACTATGAAGCCATAATGTCATGCTGCCGCAGATTATTTTTCAATTATTTGCACAAATGTCACAGGACAGTAAACTGAATGTTTCGCCCACGCACTGTGCTGTATGTTAGCATTCATATGCGTTGGGATGTGGTGTAAAGTTTTTAAATTTTGGGCCCAAAAGCAGGACTCAGACAGGGAGAACTTGCAAAAAGTTCAATGTAGTTTTATTGATGATGTGATGAGAGGAGGAGAGCTGACCCACAGTTTGTGGTGATGCCGGTTGAAGAAGGCAGAGGGAGCTGGAGGCTCTAAGCAGAGTTCAGGGAGATGATGAAAAAACTTGTGATGAGCTCCACCAGTGGATGGGTTGCAGGTGCGCAGGCTGATTGGCAGGAGGAGGGACTAGAGAACCACACCTGAACTCACAGCCACACAGACAGAGAGAACAAAGAAAACACAAGGGAGGGGTAAACAGCAGGAACACAAGGAATAAGGGAGAGGCACATGTGGCCATGAGGGTAAATAAAAATACAATCATCAATATACAGTCATGTGTTCACAATGTGGTGGACCTTGCTCCATCCTTGCTTGTGAACGACTGAGCCTTTCCGGGATGCCCCTGCATAAACGTTGTGCTTTTTGCTCCACTACTTTTATCTGATGGTATAGTCAGTATTTACATTCACAAACAAATGCAAACCATTATCTTATAACATATAAAATAATACAATACTATACAAAATAGTTTAAAAAGCTCTCCAGCGCTGCCAGCTGCAATATTAATGCTGCTTAAAGGGTGATGCATCAATAATAATAATACAACAACATGACTAATAGTATAAAATAATATAAACTTATGAAAGGGACCATACTGCATAATAAGGACTTTTATTTTTGATATATTTTGCTACTAATATCTCTGTATTATTACTTAATTTTGAATGCAGGAGTTTCATTTGTAACGGAGCATTTTTACTTTGTGGTACACCACTACTGCTTTTATTTCAATAAAAATTCTTTGAGTACTTCTTCCTCAACTGAAATAACTCTACTTTATTCATCACACAAATACTAATATCTGCACAGTTTTCCGGTATTTGTGTATGTTGCTGTTTAACTCACGTGTTACACAATCAAGCACTCTTTGCCTTAATCATTAATAATAAAAAAAAAGCGACCTAAACTGTATTGTCTTGACTTCTGTTGGTGTTTAATAGTGAAGCCTGTGTTCTCTCATTGTTCTGCAGAGATTCAAACAAACAACAAACTCATGCTGCTCACTTCTGGATTTATCTCAGTACAGTGAACTCATGCGTGCTTGTTTGTTATCTGTAATTGTCGACAGTGCTTTTGTCCACCTGCCAAACATGCAGCCTCGCAGTAGTTTCGGAGCAGCCTCTGCGGGCGCTCATTGGCTCAGGCAGAGGTGGCCAGACGGCGCAGTATCGGTTTCACACCCTCCTTATTCCGCCGCTGTTTTTCCTCATGCAGATAAATAATTACTACCGCCAGTTAATCAGAAATCATGTTCTTACTCTTTGAACAGACTTTAATGTGTAGTCGGTATGTGGCCTCATGAAGTGATCGCAAAGTTCCTCCAGTCACTTGAATGAAGACGTTTAATTGTAAAGACTGAACTGTTAACAGTTCTGCTCATCTGTGAAGTGTTTAATTTTTTCTATCATGCCTGCCCCCTTTTTTTATTGTTATTATTTGTCTTGGCACTGCGCCGTTGAAGATATAAAGATGCTATTTTTAACCACAGCGTCAAAGAAGAGAAAAACGAAGAGGTCTCTCTGTCAAAATACTTCGTGATACCACAAACGGCGCCACGAAGCGGATCTGCTGTTGTTCTGGACCAAAATGTATACAGTGATTTTAACCAGTGTTGTCCGATTATTAGTATATTAGTTAAACACATCAACTGAGTTTGGTCTGACTGTTTTTTTTATCAAATGTCAAAAAACAAATTTGTGCCAATCAATTTTGTATATTTGTGGAGAAATATCTCTGCACAAGTACTGCACTTTCCATTTTCTACTTCACTACATTTCCACATATTGTAGTTTTTACTCCACTATGCTTATTGGATAACTTTCATTACATTGCAGATTATAAATAAAAATATATTCAATCATTAAATTATTATGTATTATAATAGGTTAAGATAAATTAAAAACTTTATTGACGGGGGGTGGGGGTGGGGGGTGTCAATAAAACTTCTATTATACTGTATACTAATACTATACAGTATGCATTATGTATGTTTGTATATACTGCATTACTTTTGTTAGTTATTGTAATAATGAACACATTAATAAACGTTAACATTTTCACTTGAAATGACAAGTTAAAATGACAAAATCAAACTGTGCCAGTGGACTCTGCTGCCAGTTTGCACTGTGAACAAAGCAAACACAAAATGCAGTCAGAAGCAATTGTTGTTCCTAGAACATAAGCACTGGTTTGGATATATGAAATGCAACTGCCTGCAGCAAGCAGACAGTAGATGCCAGCATAATTAAAAATATATAGGCGAATATAAAGATAATAAGTCCTGCAGTCAAACCCTTACTTGAGTAAAGATACAGAAATATTAGCATCAAGGTTTACTGATCCCACCAGTGCTGCATATATTAGAATATATTGTCACATTTATGTTAGAGACATTTTCATGATATAAAGGTAGAATGTGGTTTAATTTTGATTTTCACGTTAAATTATGACCTGAAAAGTAATTAGGAGTAAAGTAAGTAAAGTAGGAGAAAAATAGAAATATTCACCAGTCCACACTGCCGAAGTAACAGGAGACTTCACTATTTCAGGTTGACATTTGACGAGACTAGCTTCTGGTTAGCAAATGCTTATGCCCTACGGCCATTTTTTTTTTTCAGACCGGAAACGGGGCAGCTTCAGCTGCCGCAGGATTCATCTGTTCAATAGAGGATCTTCGATGACGCATACGCTGGGTTTTACAGGTGTACAGAGTGTCCGGAAGTGACGTCGGACGCTCACAAGACTACACCATCGGATTGGACAACAAATATATGGACCGAGAGATAGAGAGAGCAGTTTGACATCTCTGAGGGATTCAGCGGAGTTTAACGGTAATATTTCACGTTTTTAAAATGGCTTTTATCAAAAGACTCACCGTTAAAGTGAAGTAACGCCTCCACGTTGGTAGAGTTTGACGAGAAACGATTCGGTTTGGTTGTTTGATGAAGCTAAATGTGCTGACTGGGGTGGCTGTCAGTGGAGCTCCGGTCTGTATGTAATAACACGACGACGATGGACTGTTAAGCTAACTGTTTGTACTGTTTGTGAGCCGATTTTCAGCCACAAATCAAGACCTATTGTACCCCAGCGTCAACACTGAAAGACCGCAGCGCTAGTTTTAGCCTCTCCAGCCAGCAGGAGTCACAGCAGAGGTAAAGTGGGTCCTGCGCACACTCGTATTAAAAGGTTAGAGCTCCTTTTCGCCTTCATTATATAACCGAGTGGACTGAACAGTTCACATCCAGAAAGAGACTCTTCCCTTGTCTGCTTGAAGCAGGAGAAGGAGGAAATTATAGGCTGCTCTGCTCCGCTGTTGCAGGAAAGGAGGCTAAATTACAGTGGGTGGTGGAGAAATGTTTGTTTTTCAGTAAGATCTTACTCACTGTACTTTTGTGTAGTGTTTTTGACTACGTGGCCAAAACAAAGGAGTTAAAACAAGCTCCTGGCTGTGATACTCAGTGGTCTCCACTCTGTAGACTGTCTTTACTGAGCATATCATCATGGTGTTGCTTGTTAGTTGCACCTGCCTTGAGCTAAAGCAGGCTAATAGCACAGACCTGCAGTAAAAGTTCATTAAGTTTATGGTGTTCACTTTTTGTTTGAACAGTACGGCATCATAGAGATAGGTTTTTCTAATATTTTGTCCACCGAATATACATAGCTGATGGGAGAGTGAATGTAAGACAAGCTGCTCAGCATAATGCAATACAGTCCAACAGCACTGCAAGCCAGAAATTGCACAAAGTCATGTTTTTTTGCAAATCACAAGTGAGTCTCAAGTTGAGTCCTAAATCCAAGTCCTAAAGCCATGTCCTAAACAAGTCACTATGCACCCTTCAACAAATGTAATGCTATTACAAATTCATAAACAGAGTAATAGCATCGGAAAAGAGTGAATTGTAGGCATGAGTGTGACTCTAGTCCACATTTCTGTCCCACACTGCAGCCTCCTGAAGGACCACAAAGCTGCTTCAATGCCTCTCCCGAAACATTTTCAACACAAAACTGAACATTGAAGCTTTTATGCCGCTCTGATTTATTGCAGGGCTGTTGTATCAGAGTGCACCAGCTTTAGCCAGGTGTGCCAATAAACTGGTGATGTATGATTGGATGTTCAGGCTCAGAGGTGAGGCGAAGTGGCCATCAGTATCAGTGTCCTCTGTCAGCTGTGGGACGGGTAACACATCAGCATGCGCGCTCTGTACGAGCTGTGTAGCTGCTCTCGGTGGCCATCTGACACAAATCAGAGACGATCATTCATCCGTCTTTCATGAACACTTGGTGTCACAACAGCTTTATGGCCCGGCTGCTTTTCTCTTGTGTCCCACATACTTTGACAGTCAGTCAGCGGCGGACAGCGTTCCACGCGTGAGCGGTGGATGCTGTGTGCTGTCATGGCAGCAGCATTGTGTTCCTGCCTCATTGTGCTGAGTGGGACATTTCCAGTAAGTGTCCACGTGTGTCACTAATGGCTTTGCTTCTCTTGTAACTGCTTCGGTGTCTGTGGTGCAGTTACAGGTCACGCTCAGCGCCAATCAGCCAAATGTAGTCCCCCCGCTAACAGCATGTTGACGGCTGCACCTCTCAGGTGTTCTTTGTGTTCTTAACTATGGCACAAAGACACCCAACACCAGGTTTACAGCAAATGTGAGCAACTACAAATGTGGGCCAGTTTTGCCTTTTGAAGCTGTTTTAATATGTTTGTTATGGACTCTGCCGTCAACAAAGAATGTGCGGATGGTTTTTCGTTTCAACATTGGCGAAGGTGTGCCTCTTCATTTAAACGGAAACTACAACATCCATTTAATTTCCCGAAACATTACAAAGAGGGGTGTAGTCCTGGAGCTTCCTGCCCTACTGCTCTTCATTAGCAGCAAATGAGATGTGAAAATTGATTAATCAAGCAAAAATGGCAAATATTGTCCAACTTCAGCTTCTCAAATGTAAAGATGTGTCTTATTCTTTTAAATTTGATTTGGTTTTTAACTGTCGGCCAAATGAAATGTAACATTTGATGGCTTTTTTTTTTTTTTCATTTAAGGACTATTGAGTGCCATGTTGAGCAGAGTGTCAGCAGAGATGTGGTGAGGGTGGGGGTCCTGATGCTGGCATACAGACAGAAAGCTGTATTTATGTAATTTACATGTGTAACAACAACAGCAGCAGCAGCGTAGCCTTGCAGCTGGTTTGATCTCTCTAATCCCAGCCCTCAGAGACTCGGCTTGTTTGTTTTCAGTCACATTTATATAGAGGTGCATCCCGTCAGTGTGGCATCCCATCAGGCTTAATGAATAAGCTCATTGCTGTGTTTCATAAGCTGAAACAGCATTGAACATGTAAAGTTTTTATGTGTCATTAGTGGTGTGCTGCCCCCGATGAACATCCATTACAACCGTATAATGAGCTGTAAATCCACTGTTGTCTGATTGAAAAGGTTACATGTTTGATTCATTTGTGCTTTAAATGCATTTTAGAGACTAAACGATTTGCTGATTAGTTGTAAAATGCAGACAATTGTTATTTACAGACATAAAATAAAGCTGTTGGTCTCAAAGATGCAAAAATCAAATGATACGTGTGTTTCAGGTGTGTGTGTGTGTGTGGTGTTCAGTAACGAATGCCTAGCAGCTGTTGAAAATAGACTTCACATACTGGAGGTTTATGTGCTGAGTGTTCACATCGCGTGCAGCGCGGCCATTGAAGGGCAGTTGAGTGGAAGAAGCCAAACAACAAACGCTGGGCTGAGGGAGGCATGTGAACATGAATGTCTTGGCCCCTTTCCTTCTCTCTCCCCCTCTCCCTCTCCCTTCCTCTCCTCCCCTCTCCTCCCTCAGGCCCCCTCCTCCCTTCCTTCCTTCTGACTGACATTTCTGTAATGACACTGTCTAGGCTCCACAGGCCCAGCCTCCATCCCATCCTTAGCTTATTGTGCGCCACACGCAGGGCCAGCTTGTCGCACCGAGAGCCTGCCTGGCTGTCCTCACATCTGCACCAGATATCTAAATGCCAGTAACGACACCTCGGCTTGATTAAGAAAGTAAGCATCTTCCGTCTTCCGGGCCCCTCTGCTCTATTGGTTCTCCAAGGTTGCCAAAGGGTTTACTGGGCACACTGGCAGACACCCTGCTGGTCAGCCTGTTTTAGGATTGGGATTCTCTTGAGAAGTGGGTTAAGCCCCACATCTCTTTATATGTGGACAGTGGTATTACATTCGTGACTGTGAGGGGTTCAGATTTAACTCAGCCTTGTTGAACCCCGTAAGGCTTTACGTACTGGAGCCATGATGGGTGAATTTTGGAGAGCAGTCTGCTGGGTATATGTTAGTTATGAATCCACATATGTGGAAAAATTAGACATTTATCTGCATTGTTTAAAGTTTTAAGTGTGGCCAAACGCCATGATGTGTTTGTGTGTGCTTTGGTTTGAGCCCACGTATGCATGCACTGTATTCACGCAACTGCACATGGCTTTAAATGTATTTCTCTCTGGTGATGTGTCTGCTAGCTGAGCTTCTATAATTACCACAGCCTGCAGCGCCTCATGGGGAGCATATTAACACACACGAGTGGAGGAGCACATGCACAAGTCATACAGGCTGCTTGCGTTTGTGTGTGTGTGTGGTTGCTTGAACGTGTTTGCAGTATCTCTGACCTCTGATGTGGGCATCTGTAGAATAACATATGAGAAGAAAGGGATCCACTGTTACTCGTAGATCATAGTGGTCATTTGATGATGTCATGTGGGCTCTGGCAACTCGAAATGGGTATTTTCTTCACTTTTTAACTTCTTGTAGACTAAATGCTGAATAAGTTAATTGGAACAAAATAATTTCTAGATTAATTGATACTGTAAGTTATTTTTGTCACAGCTCTGAACATAATCTCAACATTTGAATACCTTTTTTTTTTACAAGTCGTCTGTCCGTCCTGTTCTCGTGAATGTGATCTCTCAGGACGAGGGAATTTCTTCAAATGTTCACTTGGACTCAGAGATAACTGATTATATTTTGGTGGTCAAAGGTCAAAGGTCACTGTGACCACACACAGCACCTTTTGCCCATAACTCAAGGATTTATAGGCTAATTATGATCAAATGTTCTGCAAACAGTTATATGGCAGTTATTCAAAGCTATAAGAGAGAGATGGGTCGTTACAGCGCAGTGCCACAGGCGGTTAGGGTTAGGTGCCTTGCTCAAGGGCACCTCTTCGTCTACCAGACCACCTCCATATCAACTCGTCCATGCGGGACTCGATCTGGCCACCCTCCATTCCATGCATTTGGTCAGATACTGAATTAGTAACACTAATGTTTGGTGTCCACCTGAATCTGTGTAGATCTTCTGTGCTGCTGGGTTGAAGATGTGTGTGAAGCATCCACATTTTACAATTTGCAGCTTCTTCGCAGCAACATCCATGTTTGAAGCATGGTAATTCCCCACAAGCTCAATGGTTTTTGGTTGTTGTTGCACCATGCGATGAAGCTTTCCTGGTTGCGTGTGTTTTGGTTATATTTTTAAATCATACAGTTGATGGTGACAAATGTGGAGCCTGTCAGAAGTTTTAAGGTTATAGCTGCACACATTTTTTCCAATAATCAGGCAGCTGTAAACAGTGAATACTTTATGTACAGTGTGTGCTTTGCCCTGCAGTCTCCTCTTGCCTCTGTACAGCTGTAACCTCCCATAATCGTCTAACAGCGCCAAACACCTCCAGCTACACAGTTGTAATCTCGGGCAGACCACAACTGCCTGCCACCCACTGCAGCCCCACACTTCCTCTTATGTCCTATGTCCAGGGATGTGGAAGGCGGAGGTGAAGTGTATGTGAACACGACATCCCAGCGTGTGTTCATTTTCCTCCCACTTCTGTAATTCTCTTTAGTGAAATAATTAGAAGCAAGAAGGCTGGAGAGCCTTCATAACATTTTATGTTATCTAAGACTAGCTGCTGTGTTCTGCATTATAGCTCTGCACGCAATCTCATAAATCACGCTTGGGATTACCAGGTGCATACAGTTGGGGGGGAGGACAGCACAGCACAGTCTGCTGCTCCTCATCTGTTTGCTCCTGCCGTCGACTCTGAACTCATGATAAAGAACGAACCAGGATACATAGATTGTTGTGGTGCGGGCAGAATCCTCCGGGAGCGTTGAACAGTCATTGTTATGTAATTTCCTCTCAGTGCGGATTGGTCAGGCTGTGGGTTGTTGGTGGGCTCAGGACGGTAATCTCACAAGCATTATCTGCCTCTCAGAATCAGGGGTTGTTGTGTGCAGACTCTCTCATCCATGGCTGCCTCTGTAAATCCAACCAAGCAGCCAGCCCGGCCTGTTTCTATCATCCAGCGTAATACCTCAATCAGCACTTCACCGAATCTTTGGGTAGTCTTGAGCGAATGTGAGGGAAAACAGGAAAGACAAACTTCTGCTTTCTATCAACTTTCATTAGTAATTACTTTCAAATCAAAATAATAAATGATTATGAATGTGTGATTTAAAAAGCATCTTAACGACCCCAAAATCATATGAATCCATTAGTCATAAGCTGAGATAACAGTTAATGTTACAGTTGCTCTGCTAAGCTAATGCTACATTAGCTGTCTTTTAGCAGGACTGCTTTAGCTGGTATTGCTCGCTATATTTTTATAATTGCTTTTAGCCCTTTTCATTTATTTGGGCTAACAAGCTAAATTACCAAGATGTGGGTTTCTCAAAATTGGTATTTGTCAATTACAGGAAATGTCTTAGGGGAAAAAAGTTAGCCGGATTAGCTCTGAACTGGGCTAGCTGTGGGTATCCATCAGCTAGCTTTAGCTAGCCTGAACTTGATATAGTTGTCCTTGCTTTCTAGGTTAGTTGGATTTTTAGTTTGCTTTTTTTTTTAACTGTATTTTGTAGTTTTGTTACTGCCAATTTTATATGTTGCCTTATTTGAAATTGTGTGTTTCTATTGTGACATGATACGCAGTTAACCGTACTACTGTAAAATACTGCATTTTGGCTTGCAGGGCATAGTACTACTGTATAATTTGAAGATAGAGTGTGATGTAGCTGAACAGGTAACAGGAGGGGTATATCTTACCAGCTCGCTGTCATGAAAGTGAGCGTGGAGTGAGAAATGAGTCTGAGTTTGATTCACTTTACTCTTCATCTCCCTTCTAGAAGTATCTGGCCTGTCTCTGTGCAGATCAGGACAGACTGCTGCTGTGCCAACAATAGACCTTGAGCCAATCACAGTGGCCAAGATAGACTTTTATTGATAGTCTAATTGCTTTGCACACTATTTCCAAGTTTATCACATTGATTATCTTAGAGGTTGTCTTAGAGGTTGCACTCTGCAGTCAAACATGGAAGACACCCTGTACTCTAATGATGTACATTTACTCAAGTGCTGCACTTGAGTACAGTTTTAGATGTGGACCCTCTACCCAAGAGTGCTATTTCTTAAGACTTTCTACTTTTGGTTCACTTTTAACAGGAAAATATTGCATTTGTATTTTCACTACATGTTTTTTTTGCAGATTCAGATTGTTTAACATGTGATAAGGTCTGTAACTGGATAATAATGCTAATACCTGAGTTTCAGTACCAATACCAAAACTACTTTGTCACTACTTTACTTTGATCAATGTAAACATGTCTTTGTACAAAACCCTCATTTCACTTAAAAAAATAAATAAATAAAAATAACTCACCAAAATTCTCAAATGTTAAGTTTTATCTTAGCTGAGCAGTTGTGCAAAGACTTTGCCAACATAAAATAGTCCAAAAGTGGAAAATTTTGAATTTAAAGCATCAAAGAATATGAAAGGTAATAAAAGTGACCAGATGTTTCCAACTTTCGGTACTTTCTATGGAAACAGATAGCCTGTTTGCTCATAATAACGATAGCTCCAAAATCTCAGCTCTTACAGAAAACTTCCTTGTTTTAGGTCAACAATGCATTTTTAACCGTATCTTCAGAGTTTCAGCCAGTTTTTTTTTTTTTAACTTCAATTGAAATGAGCATAAAGAGTCCCAAAATTGGCAACGCATGTATGAGGTTTTCACAGAATATCAATGTTACCAAGAAAAAAAGTTCAAATGAAAGAACAAAATATTTTAGCTAAACACACAGATTTTACATCTAAAGCCAAAACTTTGCCCTGACATGATAAAACTGGTCACATTTACATTCTGAACCACCTGTGTTGGAGAGGTTTTTTGTGGTGACACAGGCAGATTTGATTACTTCTTCCACTGTGCTTTCATCACAACTTCATGGAGCGCAGTGTGACAACCACAAACCCGAACATGTCAGCGTCCTGTAAGACTGAGCAGACGTCCATGGTGGTCTTATTTATTTGTCTGTAATCGTAGATGTGTGTGTGTGGCCCAGCGTGTCTGTACCTGGCTGCTGCATGCGATGGCAGATTGGAAAGGTAAACCACTGTAAGCTGTGATGGTGCTTTTTCTCTTATTAATGCCGGGGACACAGGAGCTGTCAGTGCTGTTGTTCCGCTGCTGGTGAAATAGTAATGAGTGTGTATAACGGAGCTGAGTCAGTGTGGTTTACAGCTCTGTTGCGCTCAGAAGCGAGGCCGGGGCACATGGAGCGCTGACTGGCTGTACATCATGTCTGCATGGCGGTGATGGAGACAGAACAAGACGCTTTCGACCACTGCAGTGAGTAAAGCTGATTGAGAGACTGAGGTCAGACTTTGGAAATATTTAAAGAAGTGGTCTGGATTTCTTTTTTTTTTTGCCCATTTAAGACATCTAAACCTGCTGAGTAAGGGCATCAATATCTGGTTGTAGCTATTGTTCAGATCAGACAGCCTATTGAGAGAAGCAAAAAAATATGGTTTGGATACAGAATTTTTATGTTATGTTTCAGGGATTTTTTATTTCGATTGACTTAGAACTCATAATGTGGAAATATAATGAAAATGATGATGGATTTGACACTGACCTTAAAGACACTGTGTGGATTACAGCTGAAATTAGTCAGTTAATAACACAAAATGAATCGGCAGCTGGTTTGATAATCGCTGAATCAGTCGTTTTCCGAGAACACCAAACACTCTCTGGTTTCAGCATCTTTAATTATAAGATTTGTTTATTGTCTGTGTTTTACATAAGTGTAGATTTTGGAGTGTTTTCTTAAACAAGAAATTTGGAGATGGCACACCCAATTTTTCCCTATAAAGGGAAGCCTTAAACGTCTGTCACCATCCATTATTGTTGTGTTCTTGACTTCACTTTGCTTGAATTAGATTTTGTGTTGTTTGCCAGAAATGTCCTATATGACCGATGTACTGAAGTTACATGTTAGATTGTAAGTTTGGCTGCATGCACTTTCTTGTCAGAATAAAATCGTAACATAGTGTTTGCAGGTTTTAAGTCCATCTGTTAAAGACAGAGGAAGCCGCCTTCCTGTGTTGGTTAGTTATGACTTATGAATTTATTTTATGTTGTACTTTAACAAAATCACGATGTCTGTGGTATGACAGGAAGTGGCGTGCCACAGAGCGTAGCATCAACCGGCACATTGCAAATTAAATGAAGCAAATGTCGGCACAGCATCACCTCAAGTCGTCAGGCCGGTGGCTTGTCCATGTAATTCCAGCAAAAGTAAATATGGCAGATGGTCGGCTGAGCAGAGGTGCTTTGAGAGTGTTTTTGTTTTCTCATGATCACAAAATAACTGTTGTGTAATCTCAGCATTATGAGCTTTGCTTTTTGTTTTTTTATTTCTGATCATAGAAAACAGCCTCTATGTCTCACACACTGTGCTGAAAGGCAGTATCTACGTGAGAAAGCCATCATCAAGGTAGAAAATTAACAAGCTCAGATTTCAGCTGCCAGGTCTGTCGCCCTCCAAGGTTACTGGAAACTTTTAATTAAAGTTAAACAAATTCAAATATTTGTAGTAAAAAGCACTGCTTTGATGAGTTTAAAGTAAATGCAATCAATGTTTGTTCAAAGCACCACCGCTGAGTTAGCCTTTTAAAGAATTAACTGCATATTTAAAACACTGGAAAGCCTCTTCAGCACCAGTAGCTAATTTCAGCTACAGTCCTGGAAATGAAGCAACCTGATAAATATGTAATGTTATATCACTGCTAATGTTAGAACAGAGAAGCTTCGACGCACATAACCGGGTCATGATTTTGTGATGAGACAGGTAAACATTTGTTGTCTTCATAGTACTTTTTATGCCAATCCTCATGCAGCGTTGTGGTTTCACAGAAGCACATCCTTTTGCCACGTCTCATGAAAATTGTGTCGGTTGGGGAGTGTTTCTGGCTTGTTTTCGTAATACATTGTGGCTGTTGCCTGTTTCCACATGAGCTCACAGGCTTATGATCTGCTGACCTTTGGAATTTCGGCTATAGAGCAGAGCTAGATGTTCCCGCTAAGCAAACAGCTCAGGTATTTGAATTCCGTGCTTGTATGGATATCCAATGCCTCTCTTTCTTTGCCAATAATTAACTAGAGCTGTATATTTGGGAATCCCCCTGCTGCTTTTGTGTGCATGCAGTGTACATGTTTGCAGGAGTGTGTCGTCAGCAACATGGCAAGAATCACAATTTCGGGCTTCCACTTGCTCTTTTTCTCTTGAGGGCCAGAGGAGTGTTTGACAATGTGTTGATTTTGGACTTTGCATCACAAAGGTGTAGTTTGAGCAAATCAGCTAGCACACTCACCATCAATGTCAGTCCCGTTAGAGCCAGCATCCTCGGCCATCTGCACCGTGACTCATTTGACTGTCATTTCACGCCATTTATAGGCTGTGTTTGGATGGCTCCCCCCTCAGCCTCGCCTCCGGGATACCAGACCTCCTCCTCTGGCAGTGTCCCCCCTGCTGGGTGTGGCTTGAGGATGGAGATTGGACAATGCTGCTCCCATCTCCCAACCCCCCACCCTCCATGCATCATTACTTTCCTACTACACCACCCCCTCAAATCAGAGTCTTCCCCAGAGGTTTGGGCCTGTAACGAGAGGATGGGGTGGAGCATCTGTTCTTGGAGCCTTTCCTTTCACCCGCAGGACCTCCCTCTCAATCAGTCTCTTTTGATATACCCCCTCTGGTCGCAGTCAGTCTCAGTCTCTTCCATTACCACTCACAAACACACACACATACACTACAAACAGACAGCCTCCCTCTGTCTGAGTTGCACCCCCCCTTTCTCTCCAGTCTTTTGATCATCTTGTGACTCAACCATTCAGTGAGTTTCTTAATGTCACCCTGAAAACGTTGCAGATGGCACTACCCTTGATGTGCATTACAAACTCATTGCATCATCTTCATTCATGCCAGTCCTCGGTCTGTACAAAGTCTAATGTCTCACTCACCTTATCTTCATCCCTGCTCTGTGTGTGTGTGTGTGTGTGCGTGTGTGTGTGTGTGCATGCAGGTGAGAAGCAAGACGGAGCTGAACCTGGAGCCCAGACTGAACTCAGCAAAACCTGTGAGATGCTCAGAAACCTCCTGACAGGTCAGTATGTGTACACATGTGCATACGAAAGCATGCGCACAAATGTGGTGAGAGGCTGAATGAAGCGGTTTTACTTCAGCACATTCAGGGGAAGTGTGAGAGTCGTTAAATGACCTTTTGGGGAGAGTAAAGAGTGGTTCATCTGACATTCTGACTCTGACCTTTTGATTTTTCTCCAACCGTTGCTGCCCTTCAGCCCCGAAGCTTGAACTTTCTCATTCCCCCTGAGGACGGACTCATGTCATGCGGTTTGATTTGATATTTGAGTGCTCTGCATCATGAGAAACTTGAGGAAAAATCGTCAAATTCAGCTGATAATAGTTCAGAGTTATGTATGAACATGGAGAACACACAGACTCTCTTTGAAAGTTTGCAGTTAAACAAGAGAAAGCAGAGATGTGCAGAGCATTTACACCCTGTGGTAAAAATGTAGGTGATTCAACGTAATTTGATGACAACAATCACTTGTCAAGAGTTTATTCAGCTGCAGGAGCAGGTTTGAACTGTGTGAGTGTGTGCTGGTATGTGTTTGTAGTGTGTGTGGAGCTGGATGTGACCTCAGTTAACTCACAATTTTAATAAGAAGGCCTTGGGTTATGTACTTTTATGTGGGATGAAGTTGCCACTATTGGCTTTATTAGTAGGTAGTGAGTCATTTACTATTACTTAAGAGATATTTATTCAATGTGAACATATTTTTATTGCCACGTTTCATCCTAGAGAAAGACACATAGGCGCTAAAGGGAGCTTGTTGTTCTAATGAATGATTTATAGCTGATTTATAAACAGCCTTTGTAACTGTATTAACCATTGGTGAAGCCTTGAGAAAAAACTGTTTCACCAGATTTGACATTGGGGTCATTGAGGACGCTTCACTCTGTGGTGCCTCACTTCACTTGACTTCAAAGCAAGATCGTCCTTAGTTTCGTTATTGTACAGCGTTTAAAGAAAAAGGAGGCTTTTGTGTTTAGAGCTAAGAACGATGAGTCGAGTATCTAATGAGTGGGTTGGTAGCCAGAGGATTTGCTGCTTTTCTCAGTCATATGATAGTAAACTGAATATGTTCAAGTTTTAAACTGCTGATTGGAGAAAACAAAAGGTGTTAAGCCAGGAGATTTGGCTTCATTAAAATGTAACAGGCATTTATCGTGTAATTTTCTGATATTGTACACACACAAATGTCAGAAATGGATAGTTCCTGCAGGAATACAGGATACAGTGTGCCATCACATGTGGGCTGTTGATACACCTGGCATCGGGAGAACTGATTACTGATTTGGCACAAAGGGATTTTCTCTTGTGCAGAAATGGTCTGTCCTACTTACAGAGACACCACCGCAGCCTAACCTGCTGTTCCCAGCTGGTTCTGCTTTGAAATACACCCCCCTCCCTTCATCCGTCTCTCCTCCTCCCATCTCCTCTTCATCTCTCTTTGCTCCTCCTCTCTGAGTCTGTGCAGAAGGCTCCACCTCTCCCGCACCCCCCACCTCCTCCTCTTCTGCTCTTTGAGCCGCGTCCTCTCTGCGTCAGACAGCTCCATTCATGAAAAGTGTGACGTGAGCAGGTCTTCAGCGACCCGGTGATGCTGCCGGCCACCCACTCACAGCCCAGGTGCTGCAGGAGTTAGAGGAATGTCTGTCATCCTCCTGCCTCTGTCTCCCTCTTTCCCTGCTTTTCATGTTGTTTTTCTCCAATCCTGACCGTCAGATCAGTCTTTCTCCCCTGGCTTTTTTCTTTTTTTCGTCCATCCCTGCCTCAGAGCTGAGAGAGGACCATGAATCTGAGCTCTGTCTGCTGTGAGTAATCTGCTGATGCTGTGTGTTTGACTTACATTTGAGCAGAAGCTGGTGGGATGTGGAGGTACCTCTCCTGCTTGTACATTTGTTTTGCGTTTTCTTTGAATGTACGTATGTGCGTGTCTGCAAGGAGACATTCAAATGAGTGTAAGTGTGTGCTGTTTGTATGTGGATCAGCTGTCAGTGTTTGCTCAGAGGCAGTGCTGCAGGAGTGTGTCGAGCGGTCGTGCGTTGGTGCGTGCAGGAGCTATTTTCGGCTCAGCCGTGATGCTGCTGCTGCTGCTGCTGCTTTTTGATGCAGCACTTCTCCGTGCCCTCTGAAGGACAGGTTGAGATGTAGGTAAAGGTATAGACCAGCAGAACCCGCCCTCCACCTCCTGATGTAGCAGCTGAATGATACTCGGGGCACACGTGTATCACGCACAGCCGCAGTTATTTCAGTATGTGTGCATACACAAATCACATTCTCTGTTCCTTTTCTAGAATTTCATTTTGTCTTAGTTAACTCTCTTTGTCTGTCTTCACCATCTTTGATGTTTCTCCCACACTTTGCAACTTCATCCACCTCTTTATTCACTGGGATTGGCAGCCGGAAAGCTCTGTGTGTGCCCACCTCTGTCCTCTGCTACTAAGCATGTTTATGTAACTGCACTGGATGAGTAGCCGGCAGCCGGGCTTTAGAGGAGAGGAGGAGGAGGAGGAGGAGGAGGGGAGAACTCCGTCCATCCACCCATTCTCCACAGAGCATTTAAAATAATGGCTGCATATTCATATCCATGAGGAGTTTGCCATTTATTGTTATTTATTTTTGTGTGTCTCACTTCAGCTGTTTGGGGCTCAGGATTTAATATTAGAGCATAGCTGAGGTGCATGTTGTGTTTTAAGGGCATGCATGAATAGTATGAACCCAGGGGCTGATAGATGCACTAATGTGTATTGATTTCTTGGCTTTCTGCTGTCTGTCTTTATAGGAAGAAGGAAGGACATGTAGCACAACACCCATTTCCTCTTGTTAAAATGACATGCCCCATTTTTTTTTGCTCTGTTGCCTTGTGTATTTTCATATTGCGGCCGTTAAAATGGTGTCAGTCACAGCCAGTCTCCTGCAATATGCGTATTTGTCTGTTGTGTCACTTTTTGTGTGTGTGTCTTTCTCCTCGGCCCTTGTTGTTGGCGGGCCAGGCAGGCCGTCCCTATTAAAAGAGCACAAGGGGGATTGTTGTGGCAGCAGCTGCTCTGGTGTGCGGTGTTGAGTGTGTTTGTCTGTGTGTGTGTTTGTGTGTGTGTGTGTGTGTGTGTGCTGTCTCCTGGCCGTGCAGGGCAGACAGGCCCAGTTCACATGGAGCCGGCTCCTCTTGTGTCCTTTGTTGTCGCTCTGGGAGTCTTTCCCATTGGAGCGTGGTCGGTACAGTATCATGCCGCAAGCAGCCACAGCAGCAGCAGCAGCAGCAGCAGAGGAGCAGTTTCTCCTTCTTGCCCGTCTCTCATTCATTTTTCTCTACGCTCACGCTTTTCTGTTTCCAGATGCAAAATGTTCCTCCCCATCTCCCTCATTCATAACCCTCCATATCCTTTTCTGTCTCCCGAAGCTGCCTCTCATCCTCCACTTTCACTGGGCTGTTCTTTCCCTCCACTGTCTCCTTGGCCCCTCCGTCCCTTTCTGTCTCTTTGCATTCATCATCTATCCGGATGGATCTGGTTAGCATTCATAAATAGAGCTCAGTAAAGCTTTACCGTTAAGCATCGCTGAGGACAAAGTGTTTGCTCGACTGAAAGGGCCGATATTGAAGCTTTTCAGGGCAAAGTGTGCGTTATAGTTGCAGATTTTTCCGAGGCTGTGTGTCCTGGTTGCAGTGCTGGCTGCAGCCTCAATGAGAGGCTGGGAGAATGAAGCTGGAGGGAGAGTGTGTGACGTGTCGATGGCGCACACTCTTTTCTTCAGTTATTTATTTTCTCCGATTCTGGCTGGTACTGGCTGAGGCTATTTGAGGCGCACAAGTTATGTGTGTGTGTGTGTGTGTGTGTGCGTGGAGTGCTAATTATTCACAGGCATGTCAACCCTGTGTTTGAATTTTGGCATCTTCCTCCAGATCGTGTCGGTCAGCTGGGTTCCACAAGAATGAATATGGTTTGTCAAACCACACAGTCAGACTTTGATGCTTTGGACTTCAGAAGAAGAGGCCGAGGTGTAACTGTTTTGTTTTTACGCTCTTTCATCCTCATATCAGTCAACTCTCTCAGGCGGTTTCATTCATCCACCTGACTGCCCTCCTCCTCCTCCTCCTCCTCCTCCTCTCTGTGAGAAATCCAGCCTTCACAACAGATCAGGCATATTCCAGATGATCCCACCTGGCACTCTCCCTTTGGCAGCAGCTTTGACCTTGTTCCTATTTGCCCAGCAACACCAGTCAAACTCTGAGCAGGCAGGTAGGCAGGAGGGCAGGGATTATTGTTCTGTGGCCTGCTTTCCCCTCCAGCCACCACCAGGTATTTAAGTCAGCCCAGGTGAGTCACCAGAGGGAATCAGAACATGAAGAAAAGGGGATTATAGGGAAATGTCAGCCATGTGACGGCAGATGCCTGAACGCTGTGCCAGAATTTGTTTATTCTCCCCTCCACCGCTGGGCCCGCACCAGCAGATTATTACTTTCACCCACCTACAGCAGGCTGTCCAATCCCCTCTGGCAGGACTCGTGGCCATGGTAGGGAGGGAAAGCTGATTTAGACATCGGCCCACATCCCAACAATCAAATCAGGACTTGGGCGACTCTGTTGGCAGAGTCACATTTCAGAGGTCTCTGAATTTGATGTTCTTATTGCTGAATATCATTTTGTGTACCTCAATGACCAGAAAGAGATCTATGAGCAATGCGTTTCCAGATTTTACAACAGGGGACGCTGTGTGAAATGGGGTTAAAAGCAGAATGCAATCATTTGCAAACAAACTCTGTTTACGATTTTTACAGTTTTGCAAAGTGTTCCTGAGCCCATATAGTAATATGATTCATACGATCATGTGTTCACAAAAAAGAGGTCTTGTATAACATTTTTTACTCACATGATGAACACTGCCTGTGAAAGTCCATAGTCTGCACTGACTTGGGAAACAAGTACAGATACCAGAGTTCAGCTGTTCAACTGTGACCCAGAATAACGGACTGTGTAGACTTTTGAGCTACAGATGATAACAGACTCTTGTGTCTGTGCAGACTATTTTGTTTTTATACTCTAAACTTTCCCTTTTATTGGTCACTGGACATGAGTACTGCTCTCACCATTCATTTTTGTTCAAAGAGAGGACGTCAGGGGGATAGAAACAGTCTAGAGCAGGTATTTATCTTTTCCTTCCAGCAATGTGCTCTCCAGGATGGGACGATCTGGACAGTATGTGTGAAAAGGTTTGAAACTGACTCGCTGTGCTGCAGTCATATATCTCTGTATGCTCTAGCTGTCCAACGATGTTAAAATCAGATTTCTCTTAAATGTCTAGACAGATGTTGAGTATCATGAGGCTGAAATTTGTAACCATCTAATTTTGAGGTAAAGAGCGATGGCATGTGCTCTGTTTAAAAAAAATAGCAGTAAAGATAGTGAAGACCACTTCTCTGCTTTCCCTGTGTGACAGGCTTAGTGGATACAAAAGCAACCTCCAGGCTTTTTGGCCTCTCCAAACCTGAGTGTCGGATGAGAATGAGTGTGACTGGTAGCAGAAGGTCAGGATGGATGCTGTGTTGACATGGTAACGTGTGAATGACGAGGTAGGATAGGGGCTAAATTGGTTCTTTGTTGGTGGCGCAGCTGTCACCTAAAGGGAGGTTCCCCCTATGGGGCCCAGCAGGGCTTCCCTTAATGAGGAGCAGAGTGATGGAGACACAGCTGACACTGCTGCTACTGTGTGATGCTGCTGCATGACTGTGAGCATGACTGCAGTGAGCGCCTCCTGTATATGTTGCAGGTCTGTCTGTTGCTGCATTGATATGTGGTGAAAGGTCCAGCTGCTTTTGTGAGGCTACAGCACGATGAAACACAATCTAAACAACCTTAGCAGCATTTGCTGAGTGCCACAGAATAACTCCCTTCCCCAGTGGATTGCTGGGAGTAGTGGGATTATTGGATCCTGCCAGACACGCCCCGGACGTGTATGTATGTGTGTGTGCATGTGTGTTCTCTGAACCTGATCCCCATGCACCGCCAGCTGCTGTGCGCACACACACACACACACACACACACCCGCATACTCATATAAAGTAACAGTAACTATACCAGTGAGGTCTGTCTCTGTTCATTTACTAAAGCTATGCTTATCGTGGTGTATTGTGCTATTGACCATTGACATTACGTTGCCTTCAGAGAGGCAAGAAATGAAAGAAAGTGTGTAGAGGATACACAGAGGGGGAGGGCTGAATAAGGTCTGTGTTTGTACAAGCTTGTTTCTAAAGGCCTGTAGAGGGATTAAAGGATCAGCCCCTGATAATTTCTCTCTCTCCCTCCCTCTCTCTCTCTCTCTCCATCGCTCTCTCTGTCCCTTTCTTCATGTATCCATTCTGCATAGCATATGCATTGTTTTCTTCTCTACTTCATGCAAGCATGTAATCAGTTTTTTTCCCAACATCAGAGGGACGGTCAGTGTCTTCTGTCCAGTCACGGTCACTTTCGGAAAGTCCTGTAAATAAATGACTGTAAATGAAACCCTGGGCCCTTCTTGATGAGGCGCAGACATTATTCATGGGATTCTATGCGCATAGAGATCTTCCATTAGAGATTAATGGGAAAGAACGAGAGGTCCGTTTCCTATTCTTGGTGTCAGATACAGATGCACGGACTCAGTCCTGATTCAGCCTGGTAGGGAAGCGGAAAGACATTGTGCAGAGGGAGTACAAATGGGAGAAAATCCTTGAAAGTTGAAAGGCATCAGATTGTCTGACAGACTGTGCTCTGCAGTCATTATTTGGGCAAGATAATTGTGCAGTTTTAGCTCGGTTATAGGGGTTACTGTGCGTGCAGGCTGGCGTCTTCATGTGCGTGTTTCTGCCCAGCCGACCAGATCCACCCACCGCGGCCCACGTCAGAAGCCCAGCTCTGAGAATCGTCCATGGGGTGGAATTACAGCACGGGCCTCTACTCGAACAGCTCGATTGTCTCGGCTGTGGAAGGGACGGATTTATTGGATACCTGAGAGAGCATTCTCTCCTTCCCCTGCACTCTCAGCAACCTGCTTAGAGACAGGCCTGCATTATAGATGAGCTTCTGGCAACCACTACACTCTCACAGCGCTCAGGTTACCCCCAGTAGATACACACAGATACAGTACATGCATTGAGGACCATGTAACTGTAAGCATCTCCACTTTGAGTCCTGTCAGGAACTTTTAATGTCCCCTTTCTCTTTGTATGTCTTTTATATTCTTCATTCTATTAACAAGTATCCAAAAAGGCGAAATGCCAAATAATAAATGTATGATTAAACACACACATGCTTGGTGTTGTAGCTTTGCAGCATTTCAGCAGCAAAGTTATCTGCATCAGGATTGTACTTTGACCAATGCCGAGACGAAGAGCGGTGCATTTGTGCCAGTATTCCCCCGCAGAGATCATAATGTGTAACATAACATAAAGTGCGTTTTAACTGGACTTCATGGCTGCCCTCTCCCCCTCAGAAAACTTCCACGTAACACAGAGCCACCTCACTGCTTTGCCTCTGTCTCCACTCCCCTGGACTTTGTTCCCTCCTGTTCCCGACTGTACACGCTGTACAGCCTCTCACTATCTCCCTCTTTCTGTGTCCCTCACTCTCTGTTTTCCGCTGCCCCCGCAATTGGATTTGTAAGGTTGTGTCCTCATGGGGTTAAAGGGGGGACAAAAATCAAGTGGCATTTACAAAGCAATTGATTCACTGCTTTGTGCTGTTTTTTTTTTTTTTTTTTTTTGCTAGGATTGCTTAACAAGCACAGTCAGACTGTATAAATGGCCATCTGTTTGTCTGAAAACACAGTGTGTGTTACAGTTGCAACAAATTACAGCCCCCATGTGTTGGATTTGGAGGTTCCAGAGTCTCAGTGGTAGTTTTGAAAAAGAGACTGACAGTCACATCTGACCTGAGGACACTGAAGAAAAAGAAAGAAATGCATACTCTGATGGTTTTCTTCAGGATTCTCTCATTTTACTACTACAAACAAAATGTTTTGCCATCAGAATAATGTAATATAAAATGTTCAAATCATACAAAAATGCTACATACTGTGTAGGCTCTTTTAACAACATACAAGCAAGTTTGGATTGACCTCATTGGATTGTGTTGCACAGTTCAGCTGTTATCTTAACTACATCTATGATATAACTCATAACATCTTTGGTTAACATTCTTCATTAAAATGCTGAGGATTTTGCACCATAAGATAGAAATGGAGCAATGCGCAACCAAAAAAACTGTACTCAAAAAATGTTCTTAAAGGATAAGGCTACCTTCAGTAAATGACATGACCGAAAATAATTTGATTCTAACAAGCTACAACTAAATATGGCACAGAAATGAGTTGCATTGTAGCACTGGATGACATGTTTGTTATAAAAATAGTATTTATTTTGGTTCAGTCCTGTATACACTGTCCTGGTGCTTTAAATACTCACCCGAGCACCAAATGTGTGTTAATCCACGTCTGAAAATAGTCCCCAACAAATGCACTATTTGCAAATAATTGGAGATATTACTGGTCCTCTTTAAAAAGTGTATTTTAATTCGACTTGGAAGATAAAGACTAAGATCAATTCCAAGCTTATCGCTGTAAATATGTTGTGTTATTCAGCTGTTGACCTCCACACATTTTTAACTACCACTGCTGTAACTACTAATAGTATGACACAGTGAGACTTTTTACTACATGCTCTAACTCTCTGACCAATGCTAGCATTATCCTTAAGCATGGACGGCGGGTCTTTTTGGGATCAGTATGAATGACAAAATGGTCTCAACTCGAAGGCTGTTCACTAGCTTCGTCTGCGCTTTCTTGTTATCACGACTGAAGTTCCACACTTGATGTGATGTGATGGATGACTCCTGAGGGGCTCACCATCACGGATTAATACTGTGAGGTGCTATTCGATAGCTCAGAAGAAGGTAATAGATTAGTTGAGATTTTCTCCTGGTGATTCAGTGACTGAAGAAAGCTAGTCGGTAAGTTTGCTCTGCGGCTGTGAAGGCCTGGCCTGTGGTGTCCAAGGCCAGCCCTGATGGTTCAGCAGTGAGAATGGGCTGTGTGTGCCAGATGTTTCACTCTCAGCAGTCCTAATACACAACAAGACTTTTAATCCCTGCTATACTGTTACTGCTTCACGGAGAACATACTAAAGCCCCAGTTGTGTTTGTGTGTGATGGGTTTAGTCCAACAGTTTCCCAGAAATTTCCAAGAATCGCATTATTATAAGTATCTACTCTGCAATGTCTTTCATTTAGCAACTGTGTCTCTTATGCGCTGATTCACAGCCTGGTTGGTATTTCTGACCTCCTCCATCCTGCAACGTTTGCACTCCATAGTTAAAAATAATCATCATTAATGTAAGCTCTCTCAATCCTACATATATGAGGGGAAAAGAGAAGATTGCATTTCTCTTTGTGGGAGTAATAGGGCCCCACTGTGACAGTTATAATCATGTTTATGTTGTATCATAGGTGTCTACAATCATCCAAATGGATTTAACTCATCTTTTTATTTTAATCTGTATTTTATTTTCCATGTCCTGTACTTTGGCTAACCTCCCTCTCTCTCTCTTTCTGTATCTGCCTCCCCATTCTGCAGGTGATTTTCAGAATATAGACAAACCAGTGTGTTAGGACGCGCCCAACTCATCATCACTGGGTAGCCCATGCACATGCACGACACCATGGGTAGCTCCCCCGAGGTGCTATCGTGGACTTCCTGTCCCAGTCTGCTGGTGGGCAAGCTGAAGGAGGAGCTCAAGCTCACCGTGGTCGGGGATGCCATGAAGAAATCAAACTCACCCAACTCCCAACCTCAGCCTCCTCAGGCCCCTCCGTCCAATTTACCTCCTCAGATTATCACTGACCTGGCCCCGCCGACACACCTGCCCATTCCCCTGCAGACGCTGCAGACACCAGGCCAGGACGAGGACTCCATGCTGGGGGGTGTAAGCCCCCCAAACACAGCCTTGAGTGTGGACTCGACACGGAGCGAGGGCGGGCACTTTGACAACAGTGTGCTCCAGCTGCAGGAGCAGGACCATGAGGAAGCCGGATCGCCAGCCTCCTGCGAGCACGGCGGGTGTGGCAGTGGGATGGAGGAGCAGATGGGAGAAGGGGACTGTCCCATGGACCACAGTGGAGAGGGGAGACAGGGCCACCCCCATCACCCCGATGACATCAAGCTGCACTTCCACAGAGCTGGGCCTGGGTCGGGCGGCTTCTTGGAGGGGCTGTTTGGCTGTCTTCGGCCTGTCTGGAACATCATCGGGAAGACATACTCGACAGAATACAAGCTACAGCAGCAAGGTTTGTTCTGTGTTTTTTTCTTTCTGCATGGCATCTGTCTAGGAAGCTAAAATGTTCTGTTTCAAACAGCCCTGCCCCTTTAAGGCTTCTGAGAAACAAACCTCAGATTCTCCTCCCGTTTCTGCTAATGTGGTCTGAAACCGTAATTGAACAGCCACCCCTAGCTCCACCATACTGTTGTTGTGGGTAAAGCTGTCAGTTTGAATTGAGGTCACGGTAAAGGTAGACTCACCTTGCTGCAGGGCTGCCTGTGCAGGCTGGACACAGAGGCTGCAGGATGTGAGTCGAGGTCAGGCAGAACTGGACGGGGTTTTGTGGTTGGTCAGCTAATGTCCAAATGTGGTGGGCTGGAGATTTTAAGCAGCAAAGCTTCTCTGCTGGTTTCCAAACCACATAACAGGGATGGAACAGCATATGACTCACTGTTTGAACTGTTTCTAAGACGTTTATAGCAGCTGTGCACACGGCTGCAGGTTTATTTTTGCTCAGCATGGCTAAAAAATATATTTAGTGTTAACCATGATTTGTGTTGGGGTTTCTTGTGCTGTGCCACAAATCTTTACCTCTGCGATGCTACCCTTCGATGAAGATGGTTCTAGGAGACTTAAACTGCATGACAGTTATTTTGAAGATAGAGTTTCACTCTAGGAGGAGTCGTTTTGTCATATTTACTTTTCTTTTTCGCGTCCTGGAGTCCTGGCGTCACTGTGAGGTTGACAGACGACCAGCAGAGACTCCAGGAAGTAACTGCTCCCTGCCAAGAAATAGTCCAACAAAAATAAACCTCTGTAAACGGCAAATTGTTGTTTTTGTACTCTTATAATGCATCAATTTGTGACCTTCAAAGGTGCTGGTAGGTGGATTTTGTTATGTTTGGACAGAGTCAGGATTGCTGTTTCCCCCTATTTTCAGTCTTTGTGTTAAGCTAAGCTAACAAGCTGCTTGCTCTAGCTTCATATTTTCTGGACAGACAAGACAGCAGTATCAATCTACTCATCAAATGATCAGCAAGAAAGTGAATATGTATATTCCCTGTGACAATTTAAAGAGCAGATGTGACAGCACAAAGAGTATAGATAGACAAAAACAACGCTAAAGATCAAAATGTGACTTTTATTTTATTTATTTGATTTGCTTGTTTCCAGACATGTGGGAGGTTCCATTTGAGGAGATTTCAGAGTTGCAGTGGCTGGGCAGCGGCGCACAAGGAGCTGTCTTCTTGGGCAAGTTCCGCTCTGAAGAGGTGGCCATCAAGAAAGTGCGCGAACAGAAGGAGACGGACATTAAACACCTGCGGAAACTCAAGCATCCAAACATCATTAGCTTCAAGTAAGTCTACAACCATTTGCTCGTACATGTTGCCTGATTCTGATTGTCAGGATTTGTTGATCTATAAATATGTTTCCTGTGTTTTGTCCAACTTAGGGGTGTGTGCACCCAGGCACCTTGTTACTGCATCATCATGGAGTACTGTGCCCAGGGCCAGCTGTATGAGGTGTTGAGGGCGGGGAGGAAAGTGACGCCCAGGATGTTGGTGGACTGGGCCTCGGGCATCGCCAGCGGCATGAACTACCTGCACCTGCATAAAATCATCCACAGAGATCTGAAGTCTCCCAAGTGAGTTTCCTCTTTTACTGGTATTGTAAGATAAAAGATAATTTTTGGGGACTCACCACTCTGTATTCTGCCACTATGAAACTGATCAGCCTCTAGTTAACTTCCAAAATGCCTCCAGAATGCTTCAGTATGTAAAGCAGTACAGTTGATATTTCCTTGTGATCTACAGGAGAGCACAGAATATTTTCCTGTTTTGTCACTAATATTCAACAGCTGATCTTTAAATCTCAGCTCAGTAATCGTGTGTAAGATTTCTTAGCCCACAGCAAGAAGGACAATTCATCCTTTCAGCTCTGAACAGTCTGACATTAACCCAAATGCCATTCTCAGAATTAATAAAACCCAAAGAAGCCTTAATATAAGAGTAAGACACAGTGTCCTGTCTCATCCTCTGCACACTGTAGCACTGTTTCTCTAATCAATATCATCATGCTGCAGCAGTGCTAAACACTGTATTAGTCAGCAGAATGATAGCAGGCTGAATGTGCTGGAAAGGTCAGTCTCATTCGGCTAATGGGATGATTCAGATGCAGAAATGTGCTTCTGTAACCTTTTAGGCTTGAAAATTGAAATGCTGCAAAAGAAACTCGTACCGCTTTAAAACCAGCGGAATGTCACAGGAAAAACTTGGCGTCGGTTTGAGTGGTTTAATCCAGGTCATCTGACCTGGATTAATGTCAGTCTGACAGTGCTCATCTCGGACATGAAAGTAAATGCAGGTTTTTATAATAAACTCGAAAATTTCTGTACCGTTGATATCGATCATCATAGGACTGCTCTCTTTTTTAGTCCTCTTAAAGAGACAGTGTGACCTTGGTAACAAGACTGTGTGTCTTCTGTTTGTCTGTTTCAGTGTTTTGGTCACCCACAACGACACTGTGAAAATCTCTGACTTTGGAACGTCCAAAGAGCTCAGTGACAAAAGTACAAAGATGTCATTTGCTGGTACGGTGGCCTGGATGGCCCCAGAAGTAATAAGAAACGAGCCTGTGTCTGAAAAAGTAGACATCTGGTGAGTACTGTAAATGTTGGTTAAGTACAGTTCAAGTTTTATTTTGGCATAGAGACATGCTACGATCTGTTGATGGTGCTGTAGTGAGACCTGACTCTCTTTACTTGTGTGTTGCAGGTCATTTGGAGTTGTGTTATGGGAGCTGCTGACCGGAGAGATTCCCTACAAAGACGTGGACTCCTCTGCTATCATTTGGGGTGTTGGTAGCAACAGTCTCCACCTTCCTGTCCCCTCCACCTGCCCGGATGGCTTCAAAATCCTCATGAAACAAACATGGTGAGTGTGGATCATATGTTATGTTTAGTGGCATTGTTGTACACCATGCCTGTTTAAGTATTGTGGTTAAATGCTGTGCTTGTACTCCAAGATAAATGCTAACGATGCACCACGCAGGACTGCCCTTAAGTGCTATTTAAAAAAGGAGCATTTTTACAGCTCTCAGTAAATCACATCTCCTCCTCCTGTTTTTTTGCTGATTCCAGGCAAGGCAAGCCCAGGAATAGGCCCTCGTTTCGTCAGATCCTCCTGCACCTTGACATTGCCTCTGCTGATGTCCTAGGAGCTCCTCAGGAGACCTACTTCAAGTCTCAGGTCGGCACTATAGCTGCTAAACACAATAATCTTCACTTTGTTTAAGTCACAGGATACTATATATTTCTTTTCTAAAGATAACTTTGATATACAATGAGTGCAGCGCTCAGGCCCTTAGAGAGTGTTTCTAGATGATGTTATTTTCTTTGTCTTTGCGAGTGTCAGCATTTTGACTGTGTCCATCCATATAACAGTCAGAATGGAGGGAGGAGGTGAAGAAACATTTTGAGAAGATCAAAAGTGAAGGCACCTGTATCCACAGGCTGGACGAAGAGCTGATCCGACGCAGGCGGGATGAACTCAGGTGCGTACAAAAAACATGACCTCATTTAGTAAACATGTCGCCTGTTGATCACATGGAGTCTTTCTGTCTGTACATTATTCCCTTAGAATGTGTCTGACAGATTTTTCATGATAGGCCAATGTGTATTTTAACTGCACTTTAATGATGTTTGCATGGATGTATTACTTGGCGTGAATGAAATTGAAGCAGAGGTTGTTGTTAACATTTGTCTGCATTTCCTGCACACTTTCAGGCACGCTCTGGACATCCGGGAGCACTATGAGAGGAAACTGGAGAGGGCCAACAACCTCTACATGGAGCTCAGTGCCATCATGCTGCAGCTGGAGGTCCGAGAGAAGGAACTAATGAAGTATGTAAATAAACCATTTATCAGCATTACTACTATCCTGCTCCTTTCTTCCATTGCAGCCCTTACTGGTTTCCAGTATACACACGTTTCCTCTTACTCAAAGGCATTTCCAGTAATGAAATATTTGACAATCGCCTGGCAAGACAATGGGCAGTATATTCAGCTAGTGAGAAAAACAGAGGAAGAAAAGTCCCTGTTTTGGGTCACTTTGTATTCACTAGAATAACAGGGCATTTTTTTGAGTCACACCACATCTGCCTGAGCTTCTTCGGTATTTATCTGTCTTTGCTCGGGAATGACTTCCCTTCATTCAGTGCCAATGTCTTGACCTAATTTTTTCATCTGAGAGGATTTCTTTCCTTTTCTGAATAAATTCTCTTTATTTGGTCCTGTTTGTTTCCCAGAAACAGACACTGTCACTGTAAGATCACCTGAATAGATTTCACAGACATGTAAATAGATTTGTACAATTTACTTGAAATCTGTCCTGTGTCTTGTAAAATCATATCTGCTCTGAGTTAGGAGTAATGAAAGTATAATTGTCCATAGAACTGAATGCGAACGATGTTAATTGTCACATAACTCCAAACTAATTCAGCCATTCCTGCAGGAGAGAGCAGGCAGTGGAGAAGAAGTACCCCGGGACCTACAAGCGCCACCTGGTCAGGCCCATTGTCAGGTCTAACGCTGTCGAGAAGCTCATCAAGAAGAAAGGAAGCATGTCCCACAAACCCGGCATGCCCTCCACCAAAAGGTACAAAGCTCAGCAAATTGAATGGTAAAAGAAAAGACAATAATTCCCTGCTATACACCATTAGCATTTATGTTAATGTAGATGCTTGAATTTATCCATTAAATAAGTGACTACCCTCAGTAAAGTGAAATTAATTACTTTCTGATTAATTTGAAGGCGAGAATTTGGGGAGAATAAATTATTTTAGATGCATTATGTTAATGCTGCTAAATGCATTTCCCACAGGCCAGACTTGCTTCGTTCTGATGGCATCCCCAGCGTCGATCCTCTCCCCTCCCCCTCGCCACTGTCAGCCAGCCCTAAGGTGTCCACACCTCCTGGCAAAGCCCGGTACAGAAGCAAGCCTCGTCACCGCCGCGCCAACAGTAAAGGAAGCCACAGCGAGTTCCCAGGGCTGCTGAAGCCTGTTGCTGGGGTGCTAGAAGACACCCAGTCTCTCCAGGAGCAACAGTTCCACCATCATCACCACCACCACCCAACGATCGAGGGGCCCTTCCTCCCCTTGAAGGGCCGTGAGGAGGCCGTCGTCAACTGTGCCAACAACCTGCGCTACTTTGGCCCCGCCGCTGCCCTCCGTAGCCCTCAGACTGACCACCTGCAGCGCCGCGTGTCGGGCTCCAGCCCTGACCTCATATCCACAGCTGTGGATGCAGACACGCGACAGCGGACTTCGTCCACCAGCTCCAATCCTCTCCCGGGTGCTGGTGCTGGTTCTTTGTGTCCCTGCTGCCAGGCTCACCCCTTCCCTGGCTGCCTACATTGTCAGGAGACCCCTCCTGCATCAAACCACCCAGAGTTGCCCCACTACTCACTGCTCAACACCCAGGAAACTGCCCCGTCTTCTTTGGTGGTTCCAGGCAAAGATCTAACCTCAGATGGAGAGGCTGCAAAGAAGGCTGAGCCACAGGAACAAGAGGCATGCCAACACACTCATGCCCTGCCCGCTGCACTGCCCCGCACTCTCAGACCTCTCAGGAAGGTGAGCACAGCCGGTAGCCAGCCATCAGTGAGTCTGTGATATGTGTTTGTGTGAAGGAAACTGTGAAAGATAATGGATTAACAACTGTAACTGCTTCTCTTACAGGGTGGGGATGAATCATCTGAAGAGGAAGAAGGGGAGGTTGATAGTGAAGTGGAGTTTCCAAGAAGACAGAGGTAAAACACAGTTGGTCATCAAGTTTACCACCTTGACTTCCACTGTGTTGTAGCACTGTTTCATTATGTGGTGCAACAAAAGAAAATTACAGAGCATTCACCACACCATGATCAAAATAGTCATTTTAGTTTGCAGTGCTGTCGTATCTCAAACGCAGCGACTCAGGTCTGAACCATTCGTGAAGGAGACTGCTTGATGAAACTTGTATTCTTCCTGTGCTCCCTCACAGACCTCATCGCTGTATGAGCAGCTTCCAGTCCTACTCCACCTTCAGCTCAGAGAACCTGTCGGTGTCTGACGGAGAGGAGGGAAACACCAGCGACCACTCCCACAGCGGGCCCCTGGAGCGGCTGAGCGCCAGTCAGGAGGAGCACCTGGATGAGCTGCTGTCGCACACACCGGACATCCCCATCGACATCTCCACCCAGTCGGACGGCCTCTCTGACAAGGAGTGCGCCGTCCGCAGGGTGAAGACCCAGATCTCACTGGGAAAACTGTGCTCCGACGAGCACAGCTACGAGGTTAGTGCTGTGGATGTGTGTAGTAGAGTTGGACTAGCTGAGAAATTTTAGCCAAGCTATTCTGTGGATTCACTCAATACGTTGGCCTTTATTTTCAATCACAAAAGTCAATGATCATATTATAAAACTCATATTGTAAAGTTGTTGCCCTTATACTGCATAATGATGTTTCTTTGTCTGTCTCTCAATCTTCTTTCAGAATCCGCTGCAGTTTGGGGACTCAGACTGTGATTCATCAGAAGCAGAGTGCTCCGATGCCACCATTAGAAACAACAAAGTCGGGGCCCCATCCTCATGGTGAAACCCGGACTGGGGCTTGCTTCTGTTTTTGCCTGGAGGCCATCATGTCCCACTCTGCCCTGCAGAAAATACAGCAATAAGAGGACGTCATTGTAAACAAAGCTCCCTATAGCAAAGCCCCATGCAGTCTCTCCCAGAACCCCCTCCACCCCGAACCTTCCCCTCATAAAACCCAGTCTCCCTCATCTCTAGCACAGCATCCAGGCAACCCATGGCAGGGATTCCCTTTTGAATGATAATGTACAGTAGATAGTGTAACATTCATAATTTATTTTTGTCTGAGTTTTGATGGAAAATTCAGGACCTCTGTATGTTCTCTGATCTGAACAGAGAAAAAAATGACATTTTGAAACTGAGCACGGGCTAACTGTGGTGGGGGAGAATGAGATTAGATGAAGATGCAGATGATGATGATGTGAATGAGGATGTGTTGGGGTGCTGATGTATCAGAGGCGGACAGCTAGCAGTATGAAGTTACATCACTGCTATTGTTGGTCTCTCAGGAGACTGACGCAGACTAGGATTTGATCAGTCGCTCTCAGCATCTTACTGTTGTAGACCAAAATCCCCAACCAAGGACTCCCTCTAACTAAAAGTAAGACCAACCTGCTTTATCATGAGTTTACAGTGCAGAGCCCCACTTACCCCGCCTCCCCCACTTCCACCCCATCCTCACCATAGCGAGTGGGGAACAGGAAGCTCATGAAAACCATGTGAACACCAGCATGAACAACCTGCCTCGCGACCGGACTCCCTCCCTCCGTAGAAAACCACCACATGTGTCTAGTCATCAGGATCCCCGCTGAACTGTCCTAGCATGCCTGTGCAGCTTGCAGAATGCAAAAGCTGCCAGAAGACTGCATGAAGTGGATGAGCTAGCAGAGCAGCAGAGATGAAGACACAGCTGACAGCTAAGGAAACGATAAAACAAAAAAAAAAAAAGAGACTCTTTCTCTGTGACCTGGCTCATCTTTCCCCAAGACACGCCACTGTCATTGTCATCATCAATCAGATGTCATGACCGGAGTTGTTAAGGGAGTTATTTGTGTGTGCGAGTGCGTGTGAGTATGTGTGTGTGTGTGTGTGTGTGTGTGAGAGAGAGAACAAAAAGCCCTTTCCTCTCCATTAGACATTACAGTTTCAAGTCTCATCTCAGGATTGTTCAAGGACTGCAAGAAACTGGACTGGACCAATTATTGAGTGTAGGAATCTCCTTTGAGTGGCACATATTATGGACCATGCAGGAATATTAAAAAAGCAGACAGCCTTGATGTTCAACCCATTGTTGCTGTAACGGACATTAACGCTACGTAGAGATGTAGAGCGTTTTAGTTGCAATCCAGGTGCAGTGTCCCATTTCTTGAAATCACAAGGTGCAGCGTCTCCCATGTACAATTTTCTAGCAGGGTAATTTATACTGTCAATGAAGCAATGTCCAAAAAATGCTTTTTGTTTAACTGTGCTGTGGTGAGTAAAACAGCAATAATGTAAGTTGGCGCTCAGGTGAGAATGAAGTTCCTTGCTCAGGATCCGAGGCGTCTAGCTGGCTAGACACCAAGGTAGCTAGAGGAGAGCAGCAAGTGTCAAACAGCTTAATATAGATGCTATATTTTTAAATTGTCCCATTTTTGTGAACTTGCCTTTCCAGATATTTGATGCTCAGGTTTTATGTTGCGGATTGACAGCAGGAGCAATATATCAGCAGCCACTAGATGGCGACAGTTACAATGATTTACTTTTCCTTGTGTTATGTAAACGTCCTGGTTCAGTTCCTCTTCTCTACCCAAACTAATTTATCTGACATTTCCCATGAACATAAAAATCGAAGCATCCCCAGCAATATTACTTTTTTTGTCTTGCTGTCTTTGAAATGGGACACTGCATCTGTGAGAGCTTTATTTTTTATCTCTGTTCGAGTGTTTGTCGTCTTTAATGGCTTCGCAGTTGAAAATTAGCCAGCCAGGGTTGAATTTAAAGATAATGATGTCAAGACGTCAGCTCAAGTGTGTGCAGACAGCTGAGCTTCTAAGTTAGGAATATAAGCCAGAGACAAGGCCACAGAGCAATTAAGCTGCTCTGGGTTTTCAACAACCTCATCTCAGTGTTAGTTACCCCTGTATATAAACATCTGTAAATGTAATGTAGCCCGTTTTTGTCCTCTCTCTGTTTAACGCGTCGCACAGCTCTGACAGAGCATTGAGCTTCTGCCACCAACGACCAGCCGAAAGGTTGAAAATGAGCAGAAAATCTGTGTTACATCAGTATTGAACACTGCAGGAGGGTGTGAGTCATTAGAGCTGAGTAGCAGAAGGTGAATCTCAAACTGTACTGATGGATAATTTACCTTTTGCTTGAAAGGCTTACACCTGGTATTGAAAGCAGCTGCTGCCTTTCCTCGAGCCTCCTTCAACCTTCTTCACTCTGTTTACGTACATGTGAAGTAACTTAGTGTATTGTAATGGCTGGGTAATCCGATCAAGCTGTTCATAACATTGTCTTTCTGGCATATATCCTGTGAAGTATGATTGTTGTAAAGTTTTAATTTAATTTTGATTCTTTTTTTTTTCTTTGTAGCTGGCCTACATGATTATTGAATTAATTTATTATGAATGACTGGTAAGGTGTTGTATTCTTTTTAATTTCTGGCAGCTTTAGACATGTCATGACCTATGATTTCTCCTGAGAAGTATTATGTAAAGGAAGCACAATGAATTGGTGCGGGAAGAGGACAGTATTTGTATGGCAGAACAAAGGCATTTTCATATCACAGGAATCTGATGTCATTTTTTGTGACCCTGCAGGGGGCCATTCATCATTTAGATCATCACTGCAGATCAAGTATTGATTTAGTAGACTTAACATCAGCAATTTGCAACATTAAATGTTCCTAAAGCTTTTTTTTTTTTTTTTTTTTACCTTGACATAGGTTATAAGGAATCACTTCTAGTACAACCAAAAGCCAGTCAGTGGACTGTCACAGCAGGGTAAATGAGACATTAAGCCTGATGGCATGTGTGATGCCGATTTCTGTACTTCTGCAGAGATCCCTTCCTCTCATTTTTAATCAAAATACCAGTTGCTTACATACGAATTTCTGTGAAATTGTCTCTAACTGTGGACATCATGTCGCCTCATCCCATGTATCAAACATCTGTTTCTTTGTTACTCTCATTTCCAACTCCCTTTCCTGTTGAATGGCGTTACGATCAACCAATCCTGTCAGTTTCCTGTATTATCCAGTGTACAGTGCAATGGGTATCTGGGAGAATAAAATTGGAGCCAACAACTGCATGGAATAAATGCTGATGTACTGTACCCAACACACTGTGGTCTGACTCTTCTGTGGCACCATCGATTGTTTGTGAAGTTCATCTCATTAACAGTGTCCTTGTATCTCTTGAATTAATACAATCTCGATACAATCAATTCCTGAGAAATAGATTTTTCACATTACTAGTGAAAGTTGCAGTCTGTAATTGTATGTGTAAACTCTACAGATTGTTAAAATACCCAAATTCCCAGGAACGGTACCGAAGATTTTGGATTTAAAATTTAAATTTTTCTAAGTAAAACTTGGGTTTCGATGTTTTCTTGCCAGGTTGAGTGTGCACAAGCTGCTGTAGAATTTAAGATGTAAGAAATGACTGAATTAGGCAACATAAAAATCGAAGCCTTAATTAAGGGCCCTCAGATTATTTTACCCCTTAAAATAGTGATCTTTGTGAAAATGATGGCAAAATTCAATACTTTTCTGTGTATCTCCCTTTATTCTATATATATACACTTTATTTTACTATGTAAGTATACATACTGTGTAGTGTGTATACACTTATTTTACTGTATATTGGCGCACAGATATTCTTTGGGATGAGTAGAGCTACACTTTATCTTGAAATAAATTAAAATTTTACGAATTGACATCCTTAACTCTAGTTCTACAGTTGCAAGTAATTCTAGAGATAAGAATAAATAAAAGTTAAAATTGGTTGGTGAAGCTTCTTCTGGTATGAGTATTTGCGCATTTACGTCTGATGAAATTAGATCGGGTTAAACTAGCTGTTGCTAAACTTTCTTGCTGTATAAATTTCAGGGCACGGCGAGCAGGCGGGTTAATGCTATGACACGTGTCGATAAGGGAACAGAGCTCTGCCGGGCGGTTCGAGATTGCAAAATAAACGCTCGTCGTTCTACACCCCGCGTGCCCCTCTCCTTTGGACAGGGGCGGAGTCAAGCTGAAGAAGTGTCAATACTGAACGTGTGCTGAGGCTTAACCTGCGAAAAACAAGGAAGCGACATCTGGAGCAGCCCTTCTTCACCCAACCGGACACTTTTCTTTGCTAGGTGGCGATTATTTCTTCATTTTCGCTCAGTTTCATTGTTGTGCTGAGCGGGTCAAAATGTCTTCGATGGACTTAGAGAAACTGAAGATGACGGGAGCGGGGCGGGCCATAGCAGTCCTGACCAGCGGTGGAGATGCACAAGGTGACTTTAAAGTCAGCCAGACTAACATTAAATTGCAGTTAGCAGCCAGTAAATACACGTAGATACTAAGATAGAAAATTGGCAGGAAATAGCAATAGTTTTAGTGAATAGCTCCGTTAGCTAACATAAAACTGACAGTTGGGTCGTGCTAGCAGGGGGTCAAAGGTCGTGGATATATACATATACTGTACCTTCATATACTGTACCTATATTGTACGTGGCTAATTCAAAATGGCTGAAAGTGTAACACTCACTCAATTACTTTATTCAAGTATAATTTGGGGTGCTTGTACTTCACTTGAATATTTACATTTCCTGCTACTTTATACTGCAAACGTTGCACTTTAACGTTTCAGAGTGAGATTCATAATACAAATTATAATGAACAAATAGACTTTATTGAACCCAATAAATCTGTGAAGCTAATTAAAATGATCTCCACCGTCACCAGCTGCAGCATTAAAGTGATCCACACATTAATGTATCAGTTATTATTATCAATAATCTGCTGCAGTACATTATTCTGAGACAGCCATTCGGCATAATGAGTGCTTTTGCTTTTGATACTTCAGGAATATTTCGATGCAGTACTTTTGTACTTAAGTAAAATATTGAACACATGGGTTTTACTTGCAACAGAGTATTTCTAAACTGTGGTATTTCCACTTTTACTTAAGTACATAACCCATATAGTGTCAGGGTCTGTTCATGTAATTGCTTGTCGGCGTCTGTGATTGGTGTGTCTCCACAGAGCGGATGGCACCTTTGCCCAATAACAGATAATGAAGTCATATCCCTCGACAGGGTGTGATTTCCTCAAGCAGCATTATGATGCAACAGCTTGTGTGCACTGACTGACTGAGCGGAGGTGAATCTAATATTTTTGTGCAACTGTCCTCAACCCAGGGATGAATGCTGCTGTCCGAGCTGTGACCAGAATGGGCATCTATGTAGGGGCCCAGGTGTACCTTATTCATGAGGTAAACAAGCTGTTTGTATTAATACATTGCTATTAAACAGACACAATGAATTAGGTCTTTATTCTCACTTAACGCACCCACTCTGTTCTTGTCATTAACAAGCAATTTGGAAATGCTGTTTCTTCTCAGGGATACCAAGGCCTGGTGGATGGGGGAGACAACATCAAACTGGCACACTGGCACAGTGTGACCAACATCATCCAACAAGTATGTTAAAATAGAATTGTCACCACTAGTAAAGGAATCTATAATAGGCATTTTTCATAGCAGACATTTTGACTTGTCATACTAGGAAAAGTACATTAATTTCATTATTTACACCTCTGCTTTTCCTGACTGTCACATGTCAGAATATCTTCTGTGAAAAGGGCCTATTGTGCCTTAGTTGTGCCTTATTGTAAGATTTAAGATTTACGTTGTTTCTTTCTGGTCTTAAATCTCTTTTCTCTTTCTTTGTTATGGATTAAATAGGAATTTTGTTATTTCATCCATCTCCTCTCATCTCTTCTCCCCCTGCCTGTCTAATACTGGTTATAACCTGGTAAGGGGCCTTGTTGCATGTACTATAAACCTTATCAGTTCAAGAAGCAGCAAGTTGCACTATTCGGATGACAGTTATAAGCAATCCTGCTGCCTGTTTTGCATTAGTTGTCTTAAATTTATGCAGGAAATGTGTTGAGGGGCATGTGCTATTTTTGGTTCCTAACCTGCTTTGCTTAAAATTGATTAATACAAAATTAATACAAAGCAATGTCTACAGGTCAGCCCTTAGCTCTGGATTCCTGCTTATGAGTTTTGAGCAGTTCAAACAAATGCTGATTTTCTGACCTCAGGCTGTGCATTTGAATAATTTTTAGAGAAAAATCTCAGCAATTAAAAAAATCTTACTCTAATAAATATCTCATGACCCCTTAGATTGATCTTGTGACACAAGTTGGGAACCACTGCTGTGTAGGAGTTAGATTGTAGCTCACATTTGGCATCAGAGTGTATCACAAATATGTCTCGAGTGACTGCTTGTGATTGGGTCCTGGTTCCTGATGCAAGAGCAAAAAGAAATGTCTCTCTCACTGAGCATGACATTATTCATTGACAGACCACAATGTCCTGATTTGGTTTGTGACTCGTTATATGACCACAGGGTGGGACTGTGATAGGCAGTGCCCGATGCAAGGCCTTCACAACTCGCGAGGGAAGGCTCGCCGCTGCCCTCAACTTAGTGAAGAAAGGCATCACCAACTTGTGTGTGTGTGGTGGAGACGGCAGCCTCACAGGAGCCAACATCTTTCGCAGCGAGTGGAGCAGTCTGCTGGCTGAGCTCGTACAGAAAGGTACAGTCACTGAACCTTAAAATGCAGTTTGCCATCATTATAAACTCATACTGGCTATTGGGACCAATAAGGTAGATAAAACTTCATGCTATGGTAAAATACTTTTTTAAGGTAATATTCCATTGTCCAGGGTGTGGGGTTTGTGTGAGTCCTCTCAGATTTATGATTCATTCTCTATCTCCCTCTGTAGTAGTATGCTGATTATTTTATGGTGTATTTACTAGTAAGCTTCTAGTATAACATCTACAACAATGTGCGTGCATGTGTGCCACTTCAGGAAGCATCACAGACAGTCTGGCCAAGCAGCACGACCACCTGAACATCGTGGGGCTCGTGGGCTCCATCGACAACGACTTCTGCGGCACTGACATGACCATCGGAGCTGACTCAGCGCTGCACCGCATCATGGAGATAATTGATGCTATCATGACTACGGCACAAAGGTCAGACACTCCGTGAGGCTGAACAGCTGCAGCACCGAAGCAGCTGGTGTTTACATCAAAGCAGTGATCATGAGGTCACTGACAAAAGTGATTTGTCATTTGTTTGTTAATTCTTTCCAAATATGTTAGACCATATGGAGATAAAACAGAAACACAATGCTACTTTAATTGAGAAAATGTAAACAGATATATTTGCATCAGACTACAGCTGAAATGGAAAACACTCTTTGGTTCCAGCTCCTTAAATGTGAGGATTTGCTGTTTTTTCTTTGTCACATATAATAGTGAACTATCTCCGGGGTTTGGAAAAAACATACAATTTGAAGATGTCACCTTGGGCTAAGAGATATGATTATGTGCATAGTTTATTAATTTATAGAAAAATTATGGATTGCATTGAAGTTATTATCAGCCGCAGCCCTGTAATCCCATTTATCTCGATATGTATTCATAGATGCATAATGTGATGATTTATCATTAATGGAATGCAATCATATAAGCCAGGTTTTGTTATAACCCAGTGGGGGAGTTGAGTTCTGACAAAACAAGGCCTTCTGGCATGATTTCTGTGATCCTGCCCAGACTCGCCCCCTCGGATCTTGGCATGTTGGAGCAATCTGAAAATACTCTGCTAGTGTTTGTTCGCTTGTTTCAATATAAATGTTGTTTACCTCCTACAGCCACCAGCGCACTTTCGTTCTGGAAGTCATGGGGCGACACTGTGGGTGAGTAACACTCTGACCCAGTTTGCTATCCTTTATGCGCTGCCACTGAATAAAGCAAATTGTTGTGCTGTTACTCTGTGCTATCACTCTAGATATCTGGCCTTGGTGTCAGCACTGGCATCTGGGGCAGACTGGCTCTTCATTCCAGAGGCTCCTCCTCAGGAAGGGTGGGAGGACCGCATGTGCACCCGTCTAGAAGCGGTGAGACACAAAACTAGTCTAGACTGTGTTTGCCCTAAGGTGATTTGTTAATTTTGTGCAGGTGGAATGGTCCCAACACTTATCCTGTTGTCACGTCTCCACTAAAATACTTTGTCACAGAGGTGGCTTGGCCTTGGGGTGTATTTTCAGCAGCACAGATGCTACTGAATGATCATAGAAATATTATAGGAATACTACAGGCAGCAGTGTGTCTCTTTGACTTTCTCGCTCTTGTACGACTACACGTTGCCACTTGTCACTGTGATCATGAAGGTGACACTAATCTATTGAGTTTATAGGCTAGAATTGAGTATTTATAGTTTAGAAAATATGATAGATCCAAGATGAAACTAACAGAAGGGTACAAATGAAGTAAAATCTGTTATTTCAGCACCATGGACAGCAGCATGGATTTATCAATACGCAGCAGTTAGTCTAATGATGTTTCAGAGCCATCGTCAGGCACCTAGATTCTAACATGGACAAACCGTCAGACAAAGGATCAAAAGGTCAGGCAGACTAGACTAACATACTCAACTAAACACCCGCTCTGCCCCTGCACTCTCTCTCTGCTACCAGGGGATGGAGAGGAGGGATGGCATCTTCCCTTATCACCCCTCAAGTAGACACATAGAATACATACTGTATATGTGTATTCACAGGAGAGGTCATGTAGACATGCTCTTTGGCCCACAAGCATTTCAGGAACAAAGGAGGCTGAATTGATTCAAATATTAGATTTGATTAAAACTTAAAATATAGTACTCAGGAGCAGGATTATTCTTAGTGACTAACCTTTATGTATCCGTTTACCTCCAGAGCCGCATCAGTGGGTCAAGACTCAACATTATAATCATTGCAGAAGGAGCCATCGACAGGAATGGCAAACCCATCTCCACAACTTACGTGAAAGAGGTACGTTTAAAGATTTAAGGACCAGGGATGACTGATGGCTGTTTGTACTCATTGATTCATATCAGTGTTTAAATGAAGGATAGACATTTACTCAGAATCAGCAGACAGTGCATTGTGACATTTGTGCCAGTTTTGTTGATGATGGAAAACAGGAGGTACACATCAAGGATAAGATCTTGTTTGTTAGTCTCTCAGTTGTGTATACCTGCTATGTAACAAACCCATAATATGCTGAAATGATATCACGTCTATGTGTTTGAAGCTGGTGGTAAAGAGGCTGGGTTATGACACCAGAGTGACGGTGCTCGGCCATGTTCAGCGAGGAGGAATTCCCTCAGCGTTTGACAGAATACTGGTGAGTCGATCAACACTGATTTTTTGTATTTTATAGCACAGAAATGCAACTGGGACACACAAATGAAATGTTGAGGTCTGTGTTAGACAAACATGGAATTGCAGATCTAAACTGCCAAGATGTCCCTTAATATAATCATTTTAATTGTACTTGCGCAAATACTTGTTCCTGATTGCCTGGCTTGTGCACCTAATAAGGTGGTACTCACCAGCATTTATGTTGAATGTATTGATTGTGTTTCCAGAGCACTAAGTTGGGTGTGGAGGCAGTGATAGCCCTGATGGAGGCCTCTCCTGAAACCCCAGCCTGTGCCATCGGCCTGTCGGGTAACCATGCTGTTCGTCTGCCTCTCATGGAGTGTGTGGAGATGGTGAGTGGCTCTTCTCCCTTTTTTAATTGGTTTTAATGGACATACTCACAAGCAGTGGGAGACTGCTGTATTTTTTGACTGTGCCATCATTCACAGACTAAGCTGGTGCAGATGGCCATGAATGAGAAGAGGTTTGATGAGGCTGTTAAACTGCGTGGAGGGTGAGAGCCAATGTTAATGTTGGTTGTTTTGATTTCTGTGCAAATAACAAACAAGATCGAGCTAAAAATATTGTTTTTCTTGCAGGAGTTTTGAGAACAACTGGAACATCTACAAGCTTCTTGCCTTCCAGAAGCCAGCCCAGTCTAAGGTGAGCACACACACAGGCACACACATGCAGTATTTGCCTTAACTCATGTAAAAGAATCCCAAAAGTCAAACTCATGTACTTATTAATGTCTGACTCGTGTTCTCCCTCAGAGCAATTTCTCTGTGGCTATTCTGAACGTTGGAGCTCCAGCCGCAGGGATGAACGCAGCGGTGAGGTCTGCTGTGAGGGTAGCGCTCGCTCATGGACACAAGGTCTACGCTGTTCACGATGGCTTTCAAGGACTCGCCAGAGGGGCGGTGAGAGCTTCTACCTCTTCATCTTTACCACACTGCAGTAGATTTCAGCAACACATAACCGACACGTCTGTCTGCAGGTTACTGAGATGGAATGGCACGCTGTGGCGGGATGGACAGGCCAAGGGGGCTCACTGCTGGGGACGAAACGGTGAGCAACAGCACACTTTGGTTTCTATAATGTTAACAATAATCAGGCACTATGACAACATAAATGTACAACACTGCTATTTATATTGTGACAAGAGTTGACAAAACTTCCTCCAGAGCCACATGAGAAATTATCCCACTGCTCTCACAGGCTGTGTAAACTCCCAGTGGACAGAAAATTGTCTTTGACATGTAAAATTGATGGAGTGCTTCTTTAGGTGATTTTCAGTCTCTGTTCCATGTCCTATTTCAGAACTCTCCCAAACAAACACATGGAGAAGATTGTGGAAACCATCGCCAAGTTCAACATCTCAGCTCTGCTTGTAATCGGAGGGTTTGAGGTAGAGAATAAGACGCAACCCTTCAAAGAACCAGAGCTGAATTACTTGTATATTAATTTACAGTGTCAGTGTTACATCAAAGAGGTTTTCAATCTACCTCTTGGTGACTTTCAAAGGGGTACGAAGGTGTGCTGCAGCTGTTTGAAGCCCGGAGTCGCTATGATGAGCTCTGCATCCCCATGTGTGTAATCCCTGCTACCATCAGCAACAACGTCCCTGGAACTGACTTCAGCCTGGGAGCAGACACGGCTGTCAATGCTGCCATGGTGGTAATGCTGAGCAGATGGCAAATTAACTGTGTGACTTTGATGTTTCAGGATTAACATGAATAAAGACTGAACCAAGCCAGAAAACATCACATCTCGTATAAGCTGTCGTATTACGAAGATACACTTTGAACTCTTTAGTCTTAGTCAAAACATGGGTTACAGTGAGTATTTAGAGCTTTAGTTTTTGTCTTTAAACTTTGAGAAGAAGGAGATAGAGACAGGCAGACAGGCACTAGTTCACCCGTGCTTATATATAAAGCACCACACCTGGAAAAGGCACATGAACAACACACCGGCTTGGTCTGTATACACTACAGTGTAGATGAGGGTTAATTAGGATTAAGTTAACGCTGACCCTATCTCCACTTCTAGACCTGCACTGTTGACCGCCTTCAATTACCACCGTCTCCTTTCACGCTGCCATTTCGATTTCTTCTTCAGGGTTGTGACACAATAAAGCAGTCTGCCACTGGGACCAAGAGGCGAGTGTTTGTGGTGGAGACTATGGGCGGTTTCTGTGGCTATCTGGCGACCTGCACTGGTATCGCTGTGGGTGCTGACGCAGCCTATATCTTTGAAGACCCCTTCAACATCCACGACCTGAAGGTATGACCAAACACAAACCTGCTGTTTTTTTTTCTTCTGTTTCTATTGTTCACAGCTGTCTGTCTGTTTAACTATGTGCCCTTTTCACAGACCAATGTGGAGCATTTGACTGAAAAGATGAAGAAGGACATCCAGCGGGGTCTTGTGCTGAGGTACATAACCCCCAAACACCTCCATGAATTCAATCATCCATGCAGAGACTTTTGTGTATCTTGCATCAATGTTTTTTCTGCCATCATGCGATCTGTTCTGTCAAAAAAGGAATGAAAAATGCCACGAAAACTACACTACAGATTTCATCCATAAGCTGTACTCATCAGAGGGGAAGGGCATCTTTGACTGCAGAATCAATGTGTTGGGACACCTTCAGCAGGTACAGAGCCACCATAGCTTAGCAACTTACAAATGATATCAGTTAGAGATGATTTAAAATGACCCTCATATACTGTGAAGCATCGTGCAACATATTTATACTTGTGTGTTTGTGCTCTAGGGAGGGGCACCCTCTCCGTTCGATAGAAATTTTGGCACCAAGTTGGGTGTGAGGGCCATCCAGTGGATTTCAGAGAGATTGACTGAAAACTTCCGGCAAGGTAGAGTTACTGTATGAAGCCATAGTTAGTTAAATTGCTCAGAAACCCAAACCACGACGTTATGATCACTCCCCTTTTTCCCCACCAGAGCGTGTGTTCGCCAACTCACCAGATACAGCATGTGTGCTCGGCCTCAACAGGAAGGTCGTCTCATTCAGCCCCATCGCTGACCTGAAGGCTGTGACTGATTTTGAGTAAGTAAATTCAGTTTTTGTCAAATAACAAGCATTCATTATTGATCAGTCTTAATATGTGAATTATGTCCTTCTGTTAGGCACCGGATGCCCAAGGTCCAGTGGTGGTTTAAACTTCGGCCGATGCTAAAAATGTTGGCCAAGTATCAAACCAGCTTCTGCGAATACGTCCCAGGAGAGATTGAACATGTGACTCGACGCTCCATCAGCATTGACTCTGGGTTCTAGGATCTCTTGAACAGTATATTCTCTGCACTTTTTAATCCTTATCTGTCCATCCTTTGTTCCTACAGACTACATAGTTTAAGAACTGGTTTCACTCTGCTGCTATTCATGCATGCAGGACTGGAATTCTGAAGCCAGCATTGGTCTGTTTGTTGTCAGTGTCGTAGTCACTACAGTATATTTAAGAATGTAAAAATGTACTTCAAGAAGTCATATATTGAGTGATGCATTCAATACAGATCAGGTTTTGCTATTCCTTGTACCAAGTGAGCCTTTGTATAGTCAAATCACTGCCATAAAAAGGCAACCAAGTGTGCCCTTAAACTAAAACTTTATTAATTTACCACTGGATACAGTATATAAAGCAGATTGTATGTGGTGTGATATGAATGGTTTACTTCCAAAATCCTGCAGGAGAAATATGAACTTCTCTAAGACAAATACTCAGCCAGAAATGATCTGATCATGAACCTGAGTAAAGTAAAAGTAAAGTAAAAAGTGTATGTATGCATTTTCTAACATTTCATTAGCAAAGAGCTTCTGAAGCTGTGGAGCCCCTCTATAATTTGCACAAAAATAAAAGTTTAGTGCTCCAGTGGTTGGTTGGAAATACTCTTCCGATACATTTTAATGTCAAAATGTGACTCATGGGACAAGTGAGATGTTATTTTCCTTTTATTAATACACTGCATTGGACTGAAACATCACTTCTGTCATTAATTGACGCAAACTGAATGCAAATCAACACACTGCTTATCACACTGTGAAACAGACTTCACAACTACTGCACTTGCAAGAGAAGTCAGTAAAGAAATATGAACATGTGTTGTGTATGATTTGGATAGTAAAACTGTAGTTAGTGATAATCTTAGAAAGATGTTCATTGTATACTGAATAGCTTGTAAGTTTATGATATTAAACAGATAAATACATACCAACATTTAACAGAACAAAAACTGAAAAATTGTGTTAGAAAAGTCCTGCATGGCAAACATTTTTCTAAGTTTTATAATGGTGGTAAACTATGAACTCTTACCTAAGGTATCTGTCATTAACTCACTATGAGAACATTACTGATGAAAAGAATAATGAACTGTGCTGGTCTTATATAGCACTTAGGATGTTTCACTCATAACACTCAAAAGTTGAATGAAAATGGGAAATCATCCCCAGAGTCACCTCTGTTAGGTGTGTGAGGGCTCTTAGGGGTGAAGGCAAACTGGAAGTCTTCACTTTGCTCTGGTTGGCCAAACAAGAACTCAGGGCCTGCAAAATCATACACATACCTACAGTTCAACGCAGGTAACAAACATCACACAAACAGATCTTATTTGATACTTACAGCTAGAAGACTTTGATTCTGTGGTTTTCTGCAAAGAGATGAGCATAGTTTGATGTTTTTGTTCTAATCATACTGTGTGTAATAGAGGTGAAGAGGAGTTACAATAAGAAGGCACTACCTTCTCGTTGAAAAAAGAGCCGGTGAAAGCGAAAGATGAGTCCTGTAAAGGAACTTGGAGGTAAATCCAAAACCAAAAAACTGATTTCTGTCAAATCATGCACTCTTTTGCTCACACCTCACCTCATCCTGTGCTGAGCCCACGTCAAATCTAAATCCAGAGAAGCCCGGTGTGCTGGGATCAGAGTCCAGAGAGAACAGGAAAGCTGGAGATTTGGAGGTCCCTTGATGTGGGGAGCCACCCGGACTAAAGCTGAAACATGAAAACACAGTTCTCAGAAGCTGTTTTGACAGTGATTCAAAGTGTTGGCGAACTTAGACAAGACTTTACTTAAATGGCAACACTGGGGTTGAAGGCGCAGCTTTCACTGTTGCTGGGGAAGACTGAGGATTAGTTTCTTGCAGTGATGACTGAGGAAAAGCAGTCAGTCCCTCTGTGTCCTCTTTGCCTGGCGTCTGCTCTTGTGCTGGAGCTCCTCTTTCTTCCATCTCCTCCTGCTCTACTGCTTCCTCTACATCTGATACATTGGATTGCTGTTCCCATACAGGAAACACATTACATTAAGAAATTAAAGGTAAAGTAGGAAAAATGTCCACTTATGGTCAGTTCTGGTATGGTAGACAAACATGACAAAGACCTGGTCCTGTGGCCCAGTTTCCTGGTCCTGCTCTTCAGTGTGCATCACATCTTGCCATATTTGTTCTGAGGAAATAAATATTCTGCTGATAAGGTTTGAAGTATAAACATCCAAATATGAAAAAGTAGACTGCTATAGTGTGTGTAAAGTGCTGGCGTTAACTGAAATACTGTACATATCAGACTTTCCTCTTCTTACCATCCAACTGCTGACATGACCACAGCCTATTGCTGCCTTCTTCTGGGGGAGGGCTGCAGGTTGTTGTATCCTGGCCCTCATTTTCCTCATAAATTTCTTCAGCATTTGCCTCAACAGAAGTTGCGTGACCATTCTGCGAGATATGTTCAGGCTTATCAAAATGGTTATGACAGCGCCAGCTTCAACTTCTACGTTTCATTGAATGATTGCTAGAATTTCATCAGCTTTACAATTCCATTAGTAACAACTGATGCATCAGAGTACCTTTGTCTGGTTGAGATGAGGAGAGGAGATGTCAATGGAAGAATTGCTGTCCTCCACTGTGTGAGGATCTAAGTGTTTCTCTGGTTCTGCTATGGACTGCTGGCCAGACACACTAGGAAGAAGGGTGGACTCAATCAGAGAAAAGTGAGCTTTGCTGGAGGCTATGGGTCATAATTGTTATCTATAAGATTCACTGAAAGATACCTGTCAGGTAGTTTCTCTGTGGAAGAAGAACAGACTGTTGGACCTGGTCAGACAGAGATTAAATTAATAGTATAAATACTGTAAATACTTCAGCTCTACCAGAGCAAGTCGTGATGATATGAAAAGTGTATCACCAGTGAGACAGTCCAGCTCCCTCTGTTTCACTGCTATTTGAGCATCACAAGCGTTGATCCGAGACTCAATCTCCTCTTTTTCAGCCTGCAGCATGAGGAGCTTTTGAGCAGGAGGATTCTGGCAATAATACTCTTTCTGGGTCTGAAATATCTTCCTGTAGCTGGCAATTCTCTCTTTGTAGACTTCCCTGGTTACAAATGAGGGAAAAACATCAGCTTTGCTTCTTTGAAAATGTATGAAACACAGTTAACCACAGCTAAGTGAACCCACATGTCATGGTTGTAGCTGGCGTTTCTGCTCTCCAGTTCTTCTTTCAGTGTCTGCTCATACTGATGAAGCTGGCTGTTAGTCGCCTTCATGCTAAAGTTACATATATGACAAGCATTAATATCTGAATATCCACGTTGGACTCCACTGCTTATGTTAAGTTATATGTAAGATTTGATTCTTTGTGGTGAGGTCGGTGTGTTACATGTTCATCATACCTTTTAGCATTAGCTTTATTATGTGTAACGGTGCTCTGCTTCAGCCTGATTTCTTCCTCGAGTTTTTTGGTATTTCTGTGGATTGTTTCAATGTAAGACCTCCTCTCAGCAATGTTGGCCCTGTAAACTGTTGACACAAATGCGGACACTTGGTGGACACCATGTCACCATAAAAATCATGGTTAACTACTTGCCTGTTAGCCTGTCTGTCATATCTGCCTGTCTAGCTAACTATTAGGCATACCTTTAATTTGTTGGTTGATTTCATTCTTCTTTTGGGAAAGCTCCCGAATCTGAAGAGCTACAAAATACAAACAACAGTTATCTTATCTGAAAATAACTATTAGCTTCTATATATTGTTATTAGTATAAATGTGATTAACACCTCACCTAATTAAGCTTAAGATCGGTTCGTTAGCTAACACCAAAACTAGCTAGCTAGCTGGTTAATGACGTATGTTATTAGCTAAAACTTAAAATTGCAAGCCAAGCAAACGTCGAGTGACAACAAAACTACAACTAAAAACTTACTATAAACTTAATAATTGAACTCACCAAACTGCAAGAGGAGGCTGTCGAAATTATTAAATGAGTATTGGTCGTTCATTTTTCCACCAGCCTAACATTAACGACTTTTGCCGATTCAACCATCAAGCGCACAGACTGCCGGTTGTCAACGGTTCAGGCATCAGGAGACAAACGAACACCCTTTCAACATAAAACAGCGGTATTGGTCCTGTATTGGTCCATATTGGTTGGAAGGACAACGTATTATTGTTGTCATCTCTTATTTTAATGAAGAGAGACGCAATGAGGGTTAACTCTTAAATGTCACTTGGATGCTCTGTTTACGAAGCCTGTTTATTTCAGTCAAACTGATATTAGCATAGTTAGCTTTGTACGTTTAGCAAACGTTTCTAGCTTTATAGCAATTACCCGTAGTTAGCTAGGTATGCTAATCACAGCAGGTGGTATCATCATAGTAAATGTTACCATGGCTCTATAACATATTCAACCAACATTTTATTAATGTCTTTGTTATTAATCTGTGTAACCATATGCAAAACATACAGCCCATATAAATAGTGATACATGTAACATTTTAAGGCTGTAAAACATCACATCATATATTCAGCAGAGGAGTACATGCTCATACTGTAAAAAGTTAAACACTTCAGTTTATGATTTTCTTGTTTATTTTGATGTATGTATTTGAATTGATGTTGACATGTTAGTCATTCATTCCCACGTCCCAGTCTGACAGATGTGCTTTTATTGGACATTGGTGGAGCCGTTTCTTCGTGTTCACGTGACTGCCGCTGGCCTCATTAGTGGCTCAGGATTGGTGTGACAGAGGTTAGAGGGGCGGGTTTTGTGCTATTCTAGAAATCATCTTGCGTAGCGCATCTGTATCGGCACAAACACAGCGCTGTGGTGTGTGGGCCCAGCCAAATTCAGTGATTTATCCTCACACGGTATAGTTTATCTACCCGGTGCTCGTCCAACCTATTCAAGGTAAGACTGAATTCCAGTTGCAGTTCCAGTTAGAGTACATGTTGTTCGCCGGCTGGCGTCTGCAGACAAAAGAGCGGACATGGGTGGGATTTAAATGGGAGGGGATCAGCTGTGTGAAGAAGGGGTTGCATTGTTGATTGCACTCCTCTTATCATATCATGCATTCTTTCGGAAAATGAATTGTACAGTTTTTCTGTCATTATGTATGTTAAATGGAAAGGATGGTGGTAATAAACTGAGCACGCAGCATATCCACTGAGAGTACCGTTCCGCTGTCATGCAAGAGAGACCCCCCCCCCTTCTGAGCTGATCTATCACGCTTTGTTTGTGATCTATCTTGAACGATTTTGTCTCTGTCTGTTCCTAATGCCTAATGCCATCAGATCAATGATAATGTGACATTGGGTAGATTTTTATCATTCATCGTCACAGACAAACCGTCAGTGCAGAATCTAGGCCAGGATCATAGAGGATTACATTAATGTGACTAAAAAAAGCAAAGTTGCCTCTTAATGACACTCTTTCTCTGATGTTTTTTTATGTGTGTGTGTGTGTGTGTGTGTGTGTGTGTGTGTGTGTGTGTGTGTTTATCATTTTCACTCTCTCTTAGATTTAAAATACTAAACACAATGGGTGGACATGGTTTGTGCTGCTCAGGACTTCACTATTAGTCTCCACACATAACCAATCAAAACAGTCCAAGAGTTTGTGGATCAGGTGAGAGCATGGCTCAGGTTGAGGAGCAACAAACTGAAGGAGAGGGCAGCCCCCAGATGATCTCCTTAAGATCAGACGTATCAGGGAACCATGTAGATGATGGAGAAGTGGGACCCTCCATAAGGAGGAAGAGGAGGAAGAAGAAGGACCCGCGTCCAGAGTCCATTATTGTCTACCGATCGGAAATGGAGAGGGCGCCTGGAGAGGACCAAGGTGGTGAGGATGGAGCTGAGAGGAGCACAGAGGAGGGAGCTAAATTCCTCTGCACACCTACAGGCGAAGGTGAGACAAGTGTCAGATTCTGTTAAAATCGTGAAGCCTCATGTCAGTTATGATTACTGAAGAAAAGCATGTCTCAGTTTACCACTTCAGTCATGTGTTTGATATATAACATGCAATTTACACCATGTAAACAGTACATATGAACCAAACTAAAGAAGGATTCAAGGTTTAGTCATCAGTATAGGACCATGCAAACGATGCAATGCTAAAAAAGGAAAAATTAACTTTATCACATTTTTGCATTAAGGTTCAATAGACAAAAAATAGGGATTTGATTTAAGGGTTGCTTTTTTCTTTATGAGCCTCCAAACAAGAATATGCATAAGGAAAGGGAACTTTATTTCTTGTTGTGTGTCATATTGGTAAAAGTCTTTTGTCGTGTCATCTCTTAACAGGAGGGGGCTGGAGTCTTCCTCCAGACAGCCGCTATGTGACCCTCACTGGCACCATCACCCGAGGAAAGAAGAAGGGTCAGGTGGTGGACATTCATCTCACTTTGACAGAGAAGGAACTCAGAGATCTGGCCAAGTCAAGGGAACGTCTTGACGCAGAGTGTGAGGCGAGGGAGGGCTCTAAACGCACCTGCAGCTTAGGTGTGTGCCAGGGACCCCATGTCGTCTTGTGGAGCGTTTCCTGTGCCCCTGTGGTTTTCCTGCTCTCCTTCATCACCTCCTTCTACTACGGCACTCTCACCTGGTACAACGTCTTCTTGGTGTACAATGAGGAGCGGACGTTCTGGCACAAGATTACAATCTGCCCCTTCCTTATCATCTTCTACCCCATGCTCATCATGCCCATGGCGCTGTCCCTGGCTCTGTACTCCGCTGTGGTGCAGGTGTCCTGGGCCTTCAGTGAGTGGTGGATGGCTGTGAGAGACCTGGAGAAAGGCTTCTGTGGCTGGGCCTGTGGGAAGCTGGGACTGGAGGACTGCTCCCCCTATAGCATCGTAGAGCTGCTTGACTCTGATACCGTTTCTGGCACTCTGCAGAGCAAGGCCCCCAGTGAACTCGCCCAGACATCATCAGTGTGAAGTGGGGGGGCATTGAGGTCCGAGGCACATGTTGTTGTTGACAAATGACAAATATGTGCCAGAGAGAGCAACTCGGTCACAGGAAAGTATACAAAGGCTATTCCATGATACTTTTCTGTTAATGACAACTTATCAAACACTGCCTGAGTTGTGCTGAAATGCTGAACTACTACTTCAAATTCTGTAAAGCACTATGGATGATATCTCTGAGCATGTTTGTCATTTTTTTACTTTTAGGGTCTCAAATCACTGACTCCTACTCAAAGACCTTTTGGAGGCCTCTGTGCGTCCTGTAGTAAAGTTTAGATTAACTGGTTGTGGACACTTATGCATTGTTAGAGGCCTGAAAATTAAACCAAGTTTCACTTCCTCTGTAAATATCTGTAATTAAAATGTATGGGATCACTGTGCTGTGCATTGACATCAAGAACAGCATTCATTTCAAAGGCAATGCTGTCCTCTATGTGGCGTGATCAGAATCACTCTGTGAAGCTGTATTTGACACAAGGCTGGACATTGGAGTTATTTTCTATATTGTGAAATGGTGTCTGTCAAGTGTTCACATTTGTATCAACAGTTGCATTGCTGAGAAGATAATCCAATAGGATATGAGCACAATACTGACAAACATATATCACCTTAAGAATGGCAATGTCTTGTGAAGGGTTTCTGTGTCCACAGATCAATTGAAAAGACCAAAACCAACAATTGTTACTCCATCTCATAAAATTCTGACTGCCCGATCCTATTTCTACTGACGACATAAATCTTTCATAAAAGGCCACAGATATATGGTTAATGTTTTAAAAGAGGCGCATAGCTGTCCTAAAATATCTGGGTTCTGTCATTTTAAACAAATGTTAGTCAAACTGGAGTAAATGGTACATTTGTGGGGACTATTTTCAGTTATGGAATAATACACATGATGCTGTAGTGAGTGTTTTCAGCAGCAGGATGATGTGGGATTGACTCAAAGTAAACTACTGTGTGTGTGTGTGTGTGTGTGTGTGTGTGTGTGTGTGTGTGTGTGTGTGTGTGTGTGTGTAAGACCAGGTATTTATCATGTTGTGGGGACAAAAATCTGTTTACATGGTCACATTGTGTTGACTCACCTGTCACAAAATGCAGGTCCCCTTAATGTAAATCATTAAATTTTAGGGTGAAGACTGAGGATATGGTTATGGGTTAGGTAAGGTTAGGTTAGGTATAGGGTTAAGAATAGGCAAATAGTGGTTATGGTTAGGGTTAGGGTTAGGGTAAGGCTCCGGGAAATTAATGTAAATCTATATAATGCCCCCACAAGTGATAAAGTGTGTGTGTGTGTGTGTGTGTGTGTGTGTGTGTGTGTGTGTGTGTGTGTGTGTGTGTGTGTGTGTGTGGTAATGAGGGAACTTGTCTCCAGTGCAGCAGTGTGGCTCATTGATGTTGATAGTTTTTGCTCATTTTTGCCCCAGGGCCCCTTAGCAGGTTAAACCAGCCGTGATTTAAAGCCATAGTCAGGACACGCTGACAAATCCAACATTTCTTTGGTGAACCTGTTTTTTTCAGTCATGTTTTTCTATGATTAAGACACCACCAACACAGATGTTTGTGACCTTAAACTTCTTGTGTTGTCTTCACAATTGTGGTCCATACAAGAGTAAAATGAAGTTCTCCACCTAAAAATGCGATGTTAAATTTCCATACAGTCATATTTTTTATGTTGAATTAATTTATTTTAAATATTTAAGTCTAGTACACTTCCTGAAATTGTTGTAGCTAGGTGTTGTATACACTCTGGCACTTTCAGGTAAATGTGTCACAAACAGACTGACTGAAATACACAGTGGATGGAGTTTAAGTAGATCATATGGTTTTGTGATTCAGGTGTTTATAATTAAACCTGGCTGGGTGACATTTCACTTTTGATTTCATACAAGAAAAGTTCAATGTTAACGGAGTGGGACTGTATGCCACATTACATGTTGTGAAACTGCAGAATTCAAAGTGAAGAATTACACAAATGAAATAAAGTATTATGTCATTACATCGCAACTGTGCTAATTTTGTACACTGAGGAAGAGAAAAGAGCGTCTTGTTTTCAGTCACTGTTTTCTGTGTGGTTTCTAATGACCCTCAGGAATATAAGTCGGCATATATTTCTGCATGGTACGCACTGATGCAGATGGCTGTCTGGGGTTTGGGTGCTTTGAGGTCTGATTATTAGCACCCCATGGTGCTTTGGGTACTTGGTGAAGGAAATCCATATGTCTCTTGACCAAGTCCCGTACATGGATAAAAGCATTGTCAGGGCCAACAGAGCCTATTTACCAACTTGTACTGGCCGTTCTATCCAGTTTATTAAAATAATTTAAGGTTAAATCATTCCTTAGTAATTCCTCAGGAAATTCTTCAGGGTTTTTACTATTTTCTCCTAAGAATTTTACTCCCAGCAGTGTGGAGAGCACACCTAGACCTTTATTTAGGGCAATTAAACGTATGAAATTAAACTTATACGATCAATAGATGAAAAATCCAATAAAACATTTTACACTTTGATGGGAGTGGGTTGGGGTTTCTTTGGGGTGACTGAGTAGTTTGTGTTTTTTCTGTTTGCCCATTCATTTTTCTTACTCGTATCTATTCATCTATAGTTAGTATTTATTTAGCATTCGTTTTATTTGACATCAATACCCCACGCGCGGCCATCAGTTCACTTAGCGCGCGAGGCCATTTGAACGCTGGAGGGCGTTTGACCTACATCTGACTATTGCACTTCATTGCACTGACTCGTCTCAAGCTCAAGAAACACCACGAATAACACTATCACAGCTTTTTCAGGTCCAGTTTGTTCGTGAAGTGGCTATGTCCTAACTTACGGTGAGCACCAAGAGAAATAGATCGCTTAAGAGAACAGCGGAACAAGTGTCACTACTTCCTGATGTTCACAGTTTCTTTCCGGAACAATAACAGAGTGACACACAGTTACTGGAAGAGGGAAAGAAGAAGATGGCAGGCTCTAAAGTAAGTTACTCTGTCTTACATTTCGGAAAAAACTCTACTCTCGTGTACAGCTTTGTTAGATAATGTTCGTTGTTTTAAAGGGGCGTTAGAAACAAATTCCAAATGTTAGAAACAAATTCCAAATGTTAGAAAGTCGTTCGTTGAGTTTCAGACGTCCAACGTTAGCGACATGTTGAGGCATGTTGGCACTGAGGCAAACGCCGTCACGCCCCCATTCACTGTGTACAAAGCTCAACCTGCACCGGTTTTCAACCCAGATAATACGTCTGAAAAGTGTAAAAGCTGTCTTGCTTGTGTCTGTGCTCATCGCAGCTCTAATGTCGCCTTGGCTTAAAACTGAAGTGTAATGTTTGTTTGCCGTAGTCCGCATTGGTGCTGTGCATGGATGTTGGATTCTCCATGTCCAACTCCGCGCCGGGTGAGGAGCCTCACTTTGAACTTGCTAAAAAGGTCATCCAGAAGTTTGTCCAGCGCCAGGTAAATTTCCCCTGCACGTTTACAAAAACAAGAAGCGAACAGACTCTACCAGGGGGTCTACACTGTAAATGCCTGTGGTCTTTTGACAGGTTTTTGCAGAGACCAAGGATGAGCTCGCTTTAGTTCTGTTTGGCACCGACTCCACCAAGAACCAGCTGGACCAGGATGGCCAGTACCAGAACATCACCGTGCATCGTCACCTGATGATGCCTGATTTTGAGCTTCTGGAGGAAATAGAGAATCAGATCCATCCAGAGAGTCAGCAGGCTGATTGTATCCTTTTGCTTTACAAAAGAAAAAATAAAACCAGATAAGTCAGATAAAAGGAGACGAAGGCTGAGGAGATGAGGACAGAGGAAATAAAGACAGTTAAAATGACTAAGATCTTATAAATAGGAATAGAAACAGTATCTGAAACATTTCTAATTTCACAAAGACAAAAGTTTTAAGAAGAGATTGAAAAGAATCCAGAGACTTGGTGTGTGTGAGCTCAGAGAGTTTCATAGTGTGTAGGGCTCATATAGTAAAGCCCAGATCAGCATTAGTCTCAAACTGTGACCTGGGAATAACCAGCAAGACTTAATCCTCAGATCTTAATGACTGATTTATTGTGTAATTGAATAATTATTTTGTAAATGATATACCTTACCTTAATGACTTGTGAAATTAGATCCAATCAAAGGATCTAGATGATCTATTGTATTGGTATTGATTATATAAAGTGGGCTCTCCTGTTTGTGTACAGGTTGATTTCACTGCTTTTAATGTATAATAAAGCAGACAATGTGAGAGTTGTGAGGTAAAGACTGATCCTGTTTGTGTACAGAAGATGTGTGAGAATCTGTTTCCTCCTGAACTCCTGGTCAACAGGGATGGATGCTCTCGTTGTCTGCATGGACCTCCTTCAGTCAGAAACAAAGTAAGAAGCTGCTCGTATCGCATATTTAATTCTCACTGTTACCAGCAAATACAAACTGACACTGTTTTTTTTTTTTCCCAGGGGGAAGAAGTGTGATCGTCTTATCATTGCCCTCCTCACTGACCTCAACTCTCAGGCCAGTCCGGAGCATCTGGACGTTATTATTGAAAACATGAAACAAGCGGGCATCATCCTGCAGTTTTTGTAAGGTTCAAACACTTTCACCCAGTGTGATTTTAAAGCAAATAAAATCAATACAAGTGTGTTTGCCCGTGCACAGGCCATGATGCACAAAAATAATTTTTGTATCGGTCACATCAGTGGCGGCCAGCACTAATAACAGTCCCTCCAGCTGTGTGTATTGTTGCCCTGTCTGCTGCTCTGAAATCACTGAACTAGTATGACGTGCATGTTTTTTAATTTAGCATATACTATACACAAAACAGCTCTTTTCTTCATTGTTAAAATATTGTATTAGAAGTCACCCTGGAAATAGGCATTCTGATCAAACCTTCAAAGGTAAATGGGTACCTTGTCAAGTCCACAGAGTGTAGTTTCATGGCATTTACTCTCACCTATGTGTCCGTCCTTCCTTGTGCATTTTCAGTTTGCCTTTCCCTGCGGAGGACAATGAAGAGGGAGGAGGGGATGCTGACAGGAGAGGCCCTGGTCATCCGGGCATGGGCAAAGGTCTGTCCAGGGAACAGAAGGCAGGCCTGGACATGGTGAAACACATCATGCTGAGCCTGGATGAGGAGGACGGCCTGGATGAAATTTACACCTTCAGGTTGGAGGACTCCTATTAAACACTGGATATTTCTCATGTCTCTCTTCTATCTTCTGTATCTTTTTCTCTCTGTAGTTCATGCTCTTATTGGATGATGTTGTACGACTTGGCTTTCCATGTGCTTCACTCATGCTGTAGGAATGCAGTTGAGCAGCTGTGTATGTTCAAGCGAATCGAGAGGAGACCCATGGCCTGGCCCTGCCAGCTGACCATCGGCAGCTGTCTGTCCATCCGTATTGTTGGCTACAAAGCAGTAAGTTTACCTTTAAGTAAATATACACTACAACTCATTACACAGAGTTCTGTCATGTCTGACAAATGGAGTGCTGTTCCTCATGTAATCTTGTCACTGCTGTTACTACTAGTCAGGTTGCTTGTCCTTATTCTTTACTCTGGTCAATTAGTGACCTCTTGTGGCAAAAAACAATTCCACACGTTGGCCACTGCTGACTGTTTCATGATGAGGTGTATGTTTAGTTTAGTTGGAATAAAATGACAAGATATCACGTATGTGTATAACTTAAAGTTATATTGCATTAGTATTGTGCCATGTAAATATAAAGATGGCAGCTCCTCAGTAACAGCCAGTGAGGCCAAATGCTTTCTCATCCACAAACACTGCTCACCGTGTGTTTCAGGTGACAGAAGAGAGACTGAAGAAAATGTGGATGACAGTCGACGCTCAAACCAACCAGAGAGAGGACGTGAAGAGAGAAACTGTCTACTGTCTGAATGATGACAATGAGACAGAGGTGCAGAGGGACGATACCATCCAAGGTAGGAAAGTTGTTTTGAACTCACATTGATAAATGTTGTTGTACTTATCACTTATTAAAAAAAAAAAAAACTTCTTTTTTGCTGACAGGTTTTCGTTATGGAAGCGATATTGTTCCTTTCTCCAAAGTAGATCAAGAGCAGATGAAATACAAGCACGATGGGAAGTGCTTCGCTGTTCTGGGCTTCACCAAACAGACCACGGTATTCACTGTCAATGTGTTCAGATAATGTAAACGTAAAACTTTTAGACTGAGCTGCCAGCTATATTCACTGACTCTCCGTTAACATGCAGGTGAGTCGCCATCAGTTCATGGGGACTCAAGTCATCAAGATGTTTTCTGCCAAGGATGATGAGGTGAGAATGGAGAGAACTGCTGTGTTGCGGGTGACCACATGTTGATACTGACCTGTTTCAGTTTCTGCCTTTCTGTCTGAGCAGCACGCAGGAGTTGCACTGTCCGCCCTCATCCAAGCGCTCGATGAACTCCAAATGGTGGCCATTGTACGTTACGCCTATGACCGGCGCAGCAACCCTCAAGTAGGAGCAGCTTTCCCGTGCATCAAACAGGACTATGAGGTGAGATCACAGACTCCTGGAGGTGTTCAAGTGTATTCACTGAATTTGTGTCAGATAGCACAGAGCTAATGGTCTGTCTCTCATCCTCAATAGTGTCTGATGTACGTCCAGCTGCCCTTCATGGAAGACCTCAGACAGTTTACATTCCCTTCTCTTGAAAACAACAAAAAGTTCACTCCGTCAGGTACTGTCTCTGCATCTCAGGCTTATTCCAAGTTTGATGTGAGTTATTTTCAGACCCAAAACACTTCAAGGAACTGACTTGTAACTAACTCTCAAGCTCACACATTCATCTTAAACTGACTGCGGATTCTCCACAAGAGGCCTGCTCATAATCACAGCAGCCGCTACAGTCTGTAGACCTGCAGGTGCAAACATAACACTATTGCTACCTTCATGTGCAGAAAGTAAAATCTGCTGATATTTTAACAGGTTCCATGCACACAGGTAGTACACACATCACATACATCATCGACATTAACTACCACTGTTTGTACTTCAAGAAAAAAATAAGTTGGAAGACTTCAGTGAGAGGTGGAGGACTGGACTTTTATGTGTTTTGTGATTCCTCCAGACACCCAGCTGTCTGCTGTGGACTCTCTCATTGACTCCATGATGTTGGTAGAGGACGATGATAATGCAGGACAAAAGGACATGTTCAAGGTCCACCACATTCCCAACCCTGCCTTCCAGAGGCTCTTCCAGGTACTGCAGTCCACTTTGTATTTCAGAGATACAGCACTAGTGTTACTTATTCTGAGCTGAGGCAGATGAGGGTGTAACTTTCAAATCGGTAACATGAGGGGAAAAAGAGGTTTCACTCAGGCTGTTGATATTCGACCAGCGTTTCTTTCTCAACCCAACCTTTCTTTCAGTGTCTGCACCATCGGGCAGTCAGCCCCGGCACCCCTCTTCCCCCCATGGAGCCATGGCTGAAGGCTGCTCTTGAGCGCCCTGATGTCATTAACGAACGTTGCCAGGCTCCACTAGAGGAGGTGAAGAGCAAGTTTCCTCTCACAGAAGTGGAGAAGAAAAAGAAACTGAAGACTAGTGCTCAGATTTTTGGCAAAGAGTAAGTTCGGTTCAGCGTGCTGGTCGGTCTTCGTGCAGAAAATTGTATGAAAGCACTGGAATGTAATTTATTTCTCTAAAGTTTACAGAAGTGTTTTGTAAGTGTCCGTGGTGTGTGTGTGTGTGTGTGTGTGTGTGTGTGTGTGTGTGTGTGTGTGTGTGTGTGTGTGTGTGTGCGCACGTGCGGGGGCTTCACTGATTTTAAGAATACATTGTTTTCAGCATTCTAACTGACCCCCTTTTGCCATTTACAGCGCCGAGGAGCCAGATGCCAAGAAGGCAAAAGGAGATGAAGAAGAGGAGGATTTTAACCTGGCTGACATTGCTGAAGGCTCTGTTACTTCGGTGAGAGTTAGCAGACCTGGATGGTGTAATAATCCTAGAGAAATAACCACTTTCCATAAACATCAGCGATTCCTAATAAAGTACTTCACCACTGGTTTGAACAGGCATACTTTAAAATTTCCATTTCACTTTTTTAAACACTTCACCAGGTGGGAAGTGTGGATCCAGCCCGAGACTTCCTCGCTCTGATCAAGCTGAAGACTCTTCCGTTCGGAGAGGGTGAGGTCCAGTTTTTCTTCTGGCGAGCTGGCCTGATAAACATTTCAGCAGGTTGTCTTATAAACCATCACCGCTCATGTTCAGTCCTGGTAATTGTGTTTATCTCTTTGTTTGGATGCGGTGACCCCCGTGTCCTTTCCAGTCTGTCAGCAACTGACTCACAGGATAGAGCAGTTGCTTAGCAACAAGCACACACAATACTACATGAAAAGCATCACCTGTATCCAGGCTTTTAGAGAGCAGTCTGTTAAGGTAAATAAACATCCGCTATCTTCCGTTTGGGAAATGCATGATGATGTGGGGGTTTCTTTCTCAATCTTAAGATATCAGAACACATACTTTTGGCTTTACCGTGGAGATTATGAGTCAACTGTTTCGTTTCTCCAGACTTGAACCGAGGCCAGTTCTTGTGTGAGTATGTAGCTGTGAGCTTTTAGGAGACTCATAAATGGATTTTGAATGTGTCTTATCTTTCATTTTCCAGCTGGGGAATGCTGATCTGTACAATAGCTACCTCCAGTCCCTGAAAAGAAGCATCCCAAACAGACGGCTAGAGGTTTTCTGGGACCTGCTTGTTCAAGGTTTGTTAAGCCTTATTAACTCTGGGCTGCAGGATTTCTCACATCATTCCTCCCTTGAGATGAGATTACATTTCCACATAACTGAGTGCAAAATATGTAAATAACGCACAAATGGGAGCTGACTGATGCTTTATAATGTACCGTGACCTGAATCACAAGTCGGTGTTTGTGGACTTAATTCTTGCTGTTTGATTGACAGATGCCATAACTCTGATCAGTAAGGATGAGGTTGAAGGAAGCACCATATCCAAAAATGAGGCTAATCAGGTGACTTATTTTTTTTAATACCTGATGGTTTTAGTTCGTCTTATCCTGCTTTTAAGTTTTATCATTAATGTTAGGATTATGTGCTTTTATGTCAAGCACTTTGTGTTACAATTTATGCATTAATGGTGCTGTATAACTAAGGTTTATTGTGCCTGTATGTAAAGCAATGTGAGCTGTGATCTTGAGACTGTACTCACACTGACCGAAATCTGTTTTGTCCTCAGTTTCTGGCTGCCGAGGAGAAAAAGGAGACGGCTGCACCACCAGCTGAAGATACTGGAGATGTTGATGACCTGGTACGTACTTCTGTAATTTATTTTCTTCCTGTGACTCCACTTTCCAGGTTCTAAATATTTAACTGATGTGCCTCAGACTTGTGTTCAAGCCATTTCCTGTATATTTGCAGGATGTGCCTCATTGTGTGCGTGTGCATGTGTCTGATGATGTGCTCGGGCTAATGAGACCTTTCATATAAACTCCCTCGTCTTGCATCTTTTTTTTTTCTCTTCCTGTGCAGCTGGACATGATGTAAGAAGGGAGGCAAAGGGCGCGTCTGCAGTGGACATGCAGAGAAATGAAAAGAATGCGATCATTCAGCCCGGCCAGACCAAACCAATTCAGCCGTCCATTGTTCTGCCTCCCACTTGGAGACCCCTGATACTCAACTGGTGATACTCAATATGCATACACGCATACTCCACAGAGCAATGTTTGACTTATGTTTACACTAGTACTGTATACAAGATTATTCTTTTCTGTCGAATCCACAAAAATATTTTAAGTACTGTATATGAGGGCTTTGAAATGTCAATGTTTTTTACTTTTGTGAACCTCGTTCTAATTTCCTGGTAATTTTCAGTAATGCTGAATACAGTGAGTTCTTTAAATCTAAAGATTTATGTGCACTAGAAACCCTTTGTGACTTCAGAGAAGACAGCATTGCAGTGTCCAACAAACTGCAGGTTTATTATCTGACATCAGTAAAGCTTAGTGGCGGATGAAGAACGAGTGACTTGTACTGTGTTTTTGTGTAACAAAATATGGAAGATGAATACAGTTCTCCTGACAAATATAGTAAAGCACAATGTTGTGATGTCATTCGTGAGTTGCACAGTGCATAGTAGAATTATAGTAAACCAGTATCTCATGTTTAAAATGCTAGATTAACAGCAGTAGCACCAGTATGATGTTCACGTCCATGTGGTGTCTCTTCAACATATCCACTGGATGAAACGGTCAAACAAACTGGATCTGGACAGACCAGAGACGTCATTTACTTTAAAGATGGCATCCCGGTCGCCAATTGCCAGCTTTGTTAGGACTTCTTCATCAACGTCACTTCCTGTGGCTATCACCGTGGTGACGGCCTGTGCCCCGCGCATGGCACTAACCGCCTCCTCCAGGTTTCTTTTGTCAGTGACGCCATCCGTGATGAAAACGAATGAAATTTCTGCGTTGCGTCTCGTCTGGCGAACATTTCCTCTGCCCAAGATGTTGTCGATGGTGTGGATGATGGCAGGCCCCACGCTCGAAGAAGAATCCAGATAAGGCAAGCCAGCTATACCTTCAGAGATGACGACGGGGTTGTGTGTGAGAGGGAAGGCCACGTGGTTCTCGTTCTCCTTGCCGAACTCTATCAGCGCCAAGCGGGCTCTCATGCGATCGGTCCTGCTGCGGGCCAGTCCCAGTCTGTCTGCCACCTTCTGCAAAAATTCCTGGACATGGCGGAAGTTGTTCAACCCGAGGCGCTCTGAGCCATCCAGCAGAAATACCAAATCCACCGGCCGCTGGACACATGGAGCTACATCAGGTTCTGTAATGAAATAAAACAAATCACTCACTGAGCTGCACTCATGACATCAAACAAATAATCTAACCAAGAATAACACCTACTACTTTTACAGGGGAGATCAGGGCACACAATCACTGGCTCTGGAAGAGAAATTAGATGGACATAGGTTAGACAAAGGGCCTGAAGAACCAGTATTTTCATCCTGCTGTGTGTACTGGCACAGGCTTACCAGGACAGAGGACAGTCTCCATCGTTTCTATGAAGTCATCAGCCACCAAGTCAACGTAACGCTTCATCTCAGTGACACGTTCCTTCTTTCCACACGCTATCGACCCCAAGATCTCATCATCCTGCTCCTTTTTAAACATATCACCAACCCCAATGGCGTTCACCACCACGTTGTCATCGTCACAAAGATACTTGAGCAGATCCTCGTCGTCTCGCGGGTCAAAGCGGCCGTCTGTGATCACCACCACAGACACGCTGGCTCGGGTTCTCTTGCTGTCCCTGATGAGGTGATCATAAGCGAATTTGAGGGCTGAGGGTGTGAAGGTGCCCCCGGCAATCCACTGCAGGTTCTTCACTGCCGTTTTGAAGGCAGACATGGAGTTTATGTTCGGGTCATCGAGACGAATGGCCTCAAAGGTCCCGTTGTGACTGAACTGTACAACTCCGACCCTTGTTCCTAGAAGAGGCAGACATGTCAGGTAGTGCGTTCCCAAATTTGTGAGTTCAGGTTTAAGAGATAAGCCTGGTGGTTCTCAAGTTATTACTGGAAAATCCCATGAAAACACCAAAACCAAAAATGTGTTACTTGATGAATTCCTTACCCTGTTTTTTTTAAGCAGACGCTGCTGTGCTTTGTCGGGGATCAGTTCCTGTTAATATTAATACAGGTGGTGCTGTATACTATTAATGGCAGCAGGATGTTGTATGTGGAACTACAGTCCATGATTCTTTGTAATGAATGAACCAGCATGTACTTGTTTTTCATAGATTTTAGACAATTAACGAACACAGAACATTTTGCATGTTTCAGCTTTGTGTTCACAGTAGTTTGAATGTGACACTGATTACAGTATGCAGTTGGAATATTAACTGGTAACACAGAAAATATGCAACACTGACTATCTGTGCTTTGTTGTTACTGTACTGTCAGTGTTAATAAGGAGTGCGCTGCGTAAATGGGGCCCTGTCCAAATATTTTTGGCTGTAACTGTATATTCAATGCTGGATTAAGTGAATCACTCATTGGAAATGGCTAATCTTTTATGGCAACCTCTACTTCTTGTCACTTGAAACTGTCTGCGAAAGGGACATCTGTGCTGTGTTTTTGCTCAGCTGTACCGGTTGGTGACGCGGGGTCTTCGGCCATTGATCCCAGCCTGTTGATGGTGTTGATAACAAAGTTCTTCTCCAAGGTAAAGTTTGTCAGCCCGACGCTCTCTGAGCTATCAATGACAAATACGATGTCCAGAGCTCCGCAGCGCTTCTCACAGTCTGGAACAAAAGACAACAGCAGGGTCAGTACGTTCACAGACACTGAAGAATGGAGCTGTGTTTGATCGCTGATATTTGCTCACCACAACAACCACACGTCTCCCTGATGTAAGTCATGACATCACAGTCCTGCAGTGACAGGTATGCAGGTTAGAAGTAATACTACCACGGAAATATAATTAATATAGTATTTCCAAAACTGTAATGCTTTTTAAAGACAACTCACAGTGAGCCCAGGATCGCCCACTGGTCCTGGATCCCCCTGCGCGCGCGCACACACACACACACACACACACACACACACACACACACACACACACAGATTAATGCAACTGGATCTTGAATTTGCATGCATGGTGAAGTCATTATTTGAGTGCTTGTGCTGTTGCTTACATCAGATCCAGGGTCCCCTCTGGGCCCTCTCTCTCCTGGCTCACCCGACTGACCTGGTTCCCCCTGCGTATAAACATTTTTCAGTGGGAGTCACTTCTGTGCATAATATTGCCCTTCTATTGAAGTCATATTTTTCTTTCGGTTTTCCGCCTCCGATTAAACTCAATAGTACATAAATGTTTACTTTTCTGCAGAAGACTGAAGCAGAATGTTCCAAAATACGCTTTTCATTAGTTTTATTGTTTTTCGGAGCATTTCCTAAGAACTGAACATCCTGTAGGTGCTCTGAATGACTCAACAAAACATCTTCAAGGGATAGTTTGGGGTTTTTTTTGAAGTGGGGTTTTGTGAGTTACTGATCCATATTCAGTGTATTACCCATAGTAAATGACAGTCCGCACACCCCCAGCTAGAGAAGCAGCAGCAGTAAGAAGTGTGTAGTGTAGCAAGCTTAACAATGTACTAATAAATAATATAAATCCATTTAAAAGTATATATTCTACATATAGAATATTTTCAGTGCTTCACCTTGCCGACAGACAGCCCTTTCCTTTGACACTACATTTTCATATCCATAGTACTTCCAGTACGTGTGTGCCGTGCACTGTGCTACCCTGCAGATCAACTGTTTGGGTCAGAGAGCTGCAAGATCAGATTGTCATATTATACTGAATATAGACATTAACACTAAATGTGCAAGACTGAGACAACTCTGTGTCTGCAGTGATCATTTCTCTGAAGAGGATTATGTAAAAACCACCAGCAAATAAGCCAGATAGACACTTACTGAAGAGCACTGCTGTACTCAACCATCAGATATGACAGTGCTGAATACCTGAAAATACCAACAAATAAGCCAGTCAAGATATGCACAAAAGTTTTGGTTTCCATCTGCAAAAGCTCTTCTGTGTACTCTTCTTCATGAGGGTGTCCTCTCGTCTCCACAGTAAATTTGTTGTTTCTTCCATAAATGTAGTACCAAAGGAAAGGACTGTGACGGCAAAGTAAAGTGGTGAAAATACTCTAAAGATAGCCTTCACTTAAAGCGATATAGATTTTTTTAGGTGGATAAAATATGCTGTACTGCTGACCCTGTGCTCAGCAGTACATTGCTTTACATCCATGCCGGTAAATTCGGACAAGACGTACACTATTTTGTGTACCATGCTGTTTTTTCAGACACTTAACTTCCAACAGTATCTGACGTGCATTGCAGATGTTTTCAGTTTCATCAGCTGAGGTTTTGATGTACTGTATCTTCTACCTTCTTCTACCTCAATCCCAATACAATTGAAGTGAATGAAGCTTCATTTGTGGTGGATAGAGTGACCTTGTTGACCTCAACAACAACTCAAGACTATCCACATCAGGTCTTGTCAATCCACCAGTCCCTGGCCAGAGCACAGTTACTCTAAATGAACCCCAAATTCCATTTCCACTTCAAACATTACGTTATAAATCTTACAGGCTCTCCAATGGGTCCTTTCTCTCCAGGTTCTCCTTTGGCGCCACATTCACCTCTGCCCCCCCTGGGTCCTCTTCTACCTGGATCACCTCTGTCTCCCTGGAAAGACGAGTGTCACTTTAGACTCAAGTATGCAAGGCATGCACGAATTTTGAGAGTAAACGGAAAACCGCACAGTGGGCCCTCTCGATCCAGGATAGCTGAATCCGGGTCTTCCCATGTCACCCTTTAGAAGAAGAGAATGAAGGACATCAGTCACCAAATCTTATTTTACATGATGCCATGATGAAAGGCATGAACAGAAAAGTTTTACCCACCTTTGGTCCAGGGAGCCCAGGGTCTCCCCTTGGTCCAGAATCTCCAAGATTTCCCATGGTGCCCTGCGACCACAGAGATCATCTACCCTTTATTTCACACTGATACTTTAAGAATGCACCCAAAACATAAGCTCAGACAATGAGGAGTCACTGTTGATGTTTATGATGCTATAAATGACACACATTTCCTCCAGGGCCCCCTGGTTCGCCTGGCTGACCCCTTGGTCCTGGTAGTCCTTGGTCTCCCTGCAGATAGCAGCAGAGAAAACATCCTTACTGGACGTCACCTTCACTCCATCCCACATACACAGAAATACTCATGCTGATGGACAAGACAATTTTTTTAAAAAAGCAATTTCCCTGTAAAATGTGCTCTTATGATAACAGGCTCAGCTCAGGCTATTTTGGCAGGACACCCAGTACATGAGGGCCAAACTCCAGTATTGGAGGTCTAAGGAAGACTTACTGAGTTCTTAGGAAGCTGCTGAGTCATCCCTCTAAAATCCACCCACAGCACGATCCCCTCACCTTTGCGCCCTTGAGTCCATCTTCTCCCGACCGACCTCTGCCTCCCTCTGGCCCCCGTTCTCCCTCGAAAAATAAATGAATGTGTCAGGATTCCCACCACACCATTAATCATCAACAGATGTATACAAAACACAGCAGTAACCAAAAGGCAATAATTCTATTGCTGTGAAATATGTGAAGAATTTTCCTGAGAAACTGCGTAGAAAATGCCCTACAGCAACACAGAGCTGGATTACACTGGCCAAGGAAGTGTTTATGGTCTTCCTCTGGAAAACTGAAACCCAGCAGAGACCTAAAAGCCATGGGTCTGTCTCACGAACTTGAAATCTCTTGTAAGGTCAGAATCCACTGGGATTTGTCAGGGTTTCACAATAACTTGTTATTTGGCGTTCAGATCACCAGAATCAGCTGTTTCCCTCATGTTCCTCTCAACATGTTTTCAGTAACAAATTACACTAAGTAGAACTGTATTTTCTGCAGCTTTTCCAGGGAACTCTTTCAAAGAGGCAGCTGCTCCCAATGAAACAAACCCTCCCCACAAACAAAACTAAAAATGGAAATAGAAAAAATGCAGTGATTAAAGTCTATATGATGTGACTTATCTGAGCGTTGAACTTACCTTCTCTCCTTTTGGCCCATCAGGACCTTGTGTTCCCTTTGTTCCAAAGTTTCCTCTCCTTCCCTGTTAGTGGTTAATTAATGATAATTTATAACAACAAAAATTCTTAAAATGACATATTGTTTAATTAAAATGTTTGAAATACCCTTTCGCCTTTCGGTCCAGGTGAGCCAGGCAAACCCTGCGAGAATGAATAGTTCTATGTCAGTCTCATCTCTCCAACATTAACTTACAGACTGGCATATAACAGAAGTAATTATAATAAACAAAATTAACGTTCTGTACCATAAGTCCTTTGTTTCCTGGTGGCCCTGGATTTCCAGCATATCCTCGTTCACCCTAAGGAACAGAGATTCAGTTTTGAGATTGTTTGTTTGTTTGTTTGTTCTGACAATGTTCTGTTGTGTTTTAATTTAAAGTTCACCTTTGGTCCTGAATTACCAGGAGGGCCAAGGGGTCCCGACTTTCCAGGGAGACCTGGGTCACCCTAAACAAACAAACAAGCACACGACTTAAGACAATAAATAATGCACATTTGAAATGTCTAATAGTCTACGGTCCCCATAAATAACGATCCAGTCGGTTATGAATCATGCAGGCCAGTAAAAGTTTTGATCTGTTGGTTATACATGATGAAAACCAAAGTCACTGAGTATGTTGGTACCAAATTTCATAGGAATTGTGAATGCTGCGCTATCTTTAGCCACATTCGCGTGTTGCTCCAGTCAGTCCACCACTTTGGTTTAGACTAAATATCTCAACAAAGACCGAATTATTTGTTTGTACAGACAAACACACCGGGGACAACGAAGACACATCAGGTGGGGACAGGAAAGGCTTCATGTCAACCAAACCAGAGTTTGTGATTGTTGGAACAGTGGAAACACAAACTAAGACGGCTCGGGTGAGTTTTTTGTTTGTTTGTTTCTGTCGAGTTTCAATGAAACGTGTTTTACGATGAGTTAACTTCTGGCCAAATCTTACACATTATCTATTTAAGGCTAAATACCCATCAAGCTAATGAGATTCCCATCAGCCTCAGCTGTACGATTTTTGGTGCTAATTAGCAATTATCAGCATACACGCTAAACTAAGATGACGAACATGTCCGTGTGTCATTGTGAGTATGTTAGCATGTGGATGCTAGCGTTTAGCTCAAAGCGCAGCCTAACAAAGCTGCTAGCATGGCTGTACGTTAAAGGGCAAAGAAATATCCTGGCTTTGCAGACCTTGCCTCCCTTGTCACCACGTGGCCCAGTGTCACCAACATCTCCATGGTGGCCATCTGGTCCCTTTTAGAGACAAAAACAAAACAATTCAGTTCATCAAACTAAACTTTACAGCTACATGGTTGGACAATTAACCTCCAAGACATAATAAAAATGATCTTACCATTGACAAAATATCTCACCTTGGTCAAAAAAATACCACATTTAATATCTGAAAGTAGCAGCTATAACTCATGTCAGTGATTACCATCACCTTTACAGCAACAGGTGAAAAATTATTTTGTACAACTAATAGACTTACCCTGTCACCTGGATCACCTTTGCAACCGGGAGCTCCAATTCGGCCAATTTTCCCCTGCAGATTTCCCATAGACAGTTCCATCAGATCAGTGCACTGAACATATTAGAGTCATGGCACACTGCACATTTTATTTTGTCATATGAAGACTCACCTTTTGACCATCAGTTCCATTCATGCCAGGTATGCCTGCCACACCCTGAATATGGACATCAGCGAAGACAGAAAGTAAACTACAGTGTGCAAATCGTGTTGGATGTAGTAGGATACATACAGAAGATACCTATGTAAGCATTTAACGTTATGTACCTTTGCTCCAGTTGCTCCGATTTCACCCTGTCGGGGTAAAGCAGAGCCATTAATGCCAACGGCATTTCATTTGACATGTGAACAGAAATGCAGTAACAGAGGTTTATCTCTCACCTTCTCACCTTTCAAACCAGGCTCTCCCTGTATCAGAGCACAGACAGACATGTTATTGAGCCAATTTAACCATGCAGCACACAAAATCATCATCAGTGCGTCTCAGCAAACCTTTGGACCAGGTCGTCCGATTGGACCTTCAATGCCGGGATCACCCTGTAATATAATTATTATATTAATAATCATTAAAATGCTAAAATATTGTTTTTACAGAACTGCAAGTACTTTAATGATGTTATTTTCCACCTACCTGTTTACCCTTTTCACCTTTTGGCCCAATATATCCTCTGTCTCCTTTTGTGCCCTAGACATAAGCAGGAATATTGACATTTCAACAAGACCAGCTTTGGTATAAGCAGAAATATACATCATTTCTATTCTTCTATATTTCTACAATTTCGTTATTCAATACTCACTTTTGGACCGCGACCCCCTTTTGGTCCAGGGATCCCAGGAGTTTCAAAGCATTTAGGCTCATAACACTACAAGATCAAGAGGGAAAACAGAACAATATTAAATGCAGAAACACATAAAAACATTGAGATCTGGAATAATTTCCAATGGCAGAAATGTAAAAATCTGTAAAGTTTTTCTCACCTCTAAATACGCTTGATATTTCTGCAACAAAATGAAAAAAATAAAATAAGTGAAAAGTGCCTGATAGTGATATTGCAATTTAAATCTGAATTCAAGCATTCGTTGTAAGACAGGACAAAGATTTCAGATCACCATGGCTTTTATGATTCGATCGATGGAATCAGTCTTTATTCTCGGTCGCCCGCCGACAATCTCCACAGCAATATAGTCATCGCGGTACAGTTCAGAGGGAGAGCTGGCGATCTCCCTCATTCCTATTTCATCGATGCTCCTGGACGCTGCCACTGAGAAAATATGGATCCCTTGCTCCCGGGCCTTCTCTGCCATCGCCTTTATCCCTCCACATGGACTTCCTGTCACATGCCCGTCGGTGATGACCACAGAGAAGAGGACAGCCTTCGTCCCTGAGTAGTGGTGGGTCATTTGGTGGGTCATGCTTTTGAGGGCGCAGTCGGTGAAGGTGCCTTTGCCTTTGTAAACGATCCGACCGAGATTCCTGATGAAGTTCTCCTTGGTTGTGAACTGGCTGAACACCCACTGCGTCTGGGAGAAGTTCAGGCCTCCTATGGACCAGCTGATCTGGATCTGGCCCTTGTATTCTTCATCAGCCAGCCTCTGGACAAAGATCTTGGTGAACTCCTTCACGTTTTCCACCAGGATCCCAGGTGGGGACTCCTGCAAGGCGATGGTCTCTGAGGTGTCGATGGTGAAAAACAGCTTGATGGGACATTCAATTATCCCGGCTGGAGGAGAGAACATCGACAGATGTGTAAGGATCTGTACTGCCTGCGTTTCTCTAGACACACTTTAAACAGAATACATGCACTGCTGTAAAGTGACTAAGTACATTTACTCAAGTACTGTACTTAAGCACAACTTTGGGATACTTTCACTTTGCTTGAGTATTTTCTTTTTTCTTCCACTCCACTACATCTCAGCGTGTACTAGTGTACTTTTTACACCACAACATTTATCTGGTGACTTTAGTTACTGTTTACAAATTAATGTTTTTGCATATAAAACATACGAGGAGCTCAAAAACACGATGCTTTGTTTTCAATGAAACTACCCAACAGCATGTACAGGTACAGCTGATGTTATACAATACACAGTACTAGCACAGTTAAATACTGCTTGCACATTAACACATGAGTAATATTGTAATGATATGTAACAGTATTAGTCACACTTCCTGCATGCACTACTTTATATTTTCCTGATTATACATTTTACATCTAAAACATATTTTTTCTTAAATACTTTTACTCATGAATGTAATTATAAAAAACAGAAAGGAATCATTTCTGCATAAAGATTAATTTTACTTTTAATTTTACTTGTAACAGAGTATTTCTACATCACAGTATTTATACTTGTACTTACGTACAAATGTTCCTTGCACCAGTGAATAGAAATAAAGGGAAAATCAATAATTAAATGAAACTCACTCTTACAACCTTGAGGTTCTTCTGGCAAAGGCTCGAGTGGAGGTGGGGTCGCTTCTGGACTGTCACCTCGCCCAGGTATCGGTCTGGGTCCACGAGGGTCCAGACCTTGAGGGAATACAGCTTGGAGCATGCACAGAAAGATGAATCCTGAAATCACCGCCATGTTTCCTGCATAAGAAAAAAAAAAAACAAGATAGTGAGGGGTGAATAGAAGAGTTGTCGAAGGCTTTCTTTTAACTCCAACACTCCTTTTAGATGCAGGAAATAGCTGTCACACAAGTGAGCGTTCACAGAAGGCGTCTCCGCAGAGCTTAGGAATGTTTATCGTTGTTTTAAACAGTGTCGGTGAATAACCACACTGTGTGGAAAAAGAGGACAATATCTAAATTGTAGCTGAAATGGAAATTTTTGTTGTTGCATTCCACCTGTTCAGCGAAATCCACAGCGGGGGTTCACAAACCATTTCATGTAAAGAATGATAAAACATAAAGAAACACAGCAGGAGAACCAAGATGAGGAAATCACATCCAGAGAAGAGTTGTACTGATAGGACAGTGATGTGCGGTAGGTGAGGATTACTTGACAAGCAGAAAATCCCTGTGACCAAACATCAACAAAGAGCCAACCAATAAAACTCAGATTCAGCTGCTGGTTTCACCCCAGTCCACAGCAGAGTTGAAGGAAATCAAATCCAACATAGTTGGACTGGCATGTAACTCGCCTGCAACTAATGATTATTTTCAGTACTTAAGAATCTGTTAATTATTTTCTCGATTTATCAATTAGTAGCTTGATGTGTAAAATGTCAGAAAACGTCCATCATTGTCCTCAAGTGTCTTGTCCACAACCCAAAGATATTCAGCTTGCTGTCATTGGAGGAGTAAAGAAACCAGAAAATACTCACATCTAAGAAGCTGTAATCTGAGTATTTTTACTTTTTGCCCCTTAAAAACTACTTAAAATGATTGATTATCAAAATAGTTGATAATGAATCGATTAATCGTTTCAGCTCTAAATATCACTAAGTACAAATCAGTACTGTACTTTTGAGGTACTCTGTACCTGAGTATTTCCTTTTTCTGCTACTTATACTTCTACTCTACTATATTACAGAAGGAAATACTGTAGACCTTTTTATTCCACTATTGAACGTTTATAGTTACTAACTTTACTTCACATATTAATATGTTACAACCAAAACATACAGTCAGTTAATAAGAAACAAGCATTGCTTTGGAGTACTTATAATATACAGTACAGGCCTACTACTCGGTATACAGGAGATACAGTTTACTCCACTCAATCAGCTACAAAGTGTAGCCCAGTACTTCAATATGGAATAATATAAAACTCTTGAGTATCTACTTTTATTTAAGCATAATTTTGAATGAAGGACTCTCACTTGTAACAGTATCTCCCACAAGGTTTGGACCAACTTGCCTTAATTTCACTCCTCTTACTTATTTCTCCCAAAAACAAAGTCAAGCACAGATAACCAGAAGACTATCTGCTTGTTACTTCGAACTGCTCATCTGTCGGACCTTTACGCACCACACTGCGACAAAAGAAACTTAATAAAAGCTTAAATAAAGTGGACTCACCGCGTCGACTGGACGGAGAACACACAAACCCAAAGCTGCGACTCGAGTCTGCCAGGAAGTTCGACCAATTTCCAGAGACTGTAAACCACAGATAATCATCTCTGTCGGAAAGCTCCCATATCAGCGCGCTCAGAGAGGGTCAGTTCGCGGTCGAGGAGCCGCCCGTGCAACCGACGCACGAGCGCGTCCGGGGCGCGTGCGCTGATACACGTGCGCGCAAGTGGGTTTCATTGGAAAGCTGATGTGTAGATCATTGGCTGCAGCTGGAGTCAAGAGAGACAGCCGCCACGGCGAAGGTGGAATTCTGGGAAATAAAGTGACTTTAAATAAACACAGCATGATCTATCCATCGATGAGATCTGACAGGATAAATGTGAGAGTCACACACTGATTCTCTCCAGCTTTACAAACACTTCAGCTGCACAGCTCCACAGCCTTACATGGAGAGAGCTGCACACACACTCCAGTCTGTTTATGTTTCAGGACTATACAGCATGAGAGATGTCATGCTGTAATGGGACTGCTGCTTCACAGTTTGCAAAACCATTATTGCATTCATTGATTAGTTGATGTGCAGGAAATTTATCTTGTTTTGACGCTTCAATTCAGTCATTTATCAAGCAAAAAGTCCAGCAAAATTTGTTGGTTTCACATTCTTAAATGTGAGGATTTGCTGTCCAGGAAGCTTCTTCAGGTCTGACTGTTGAAGAGTACCAGGTATTCAACCTCTGTGGGATCCTGATAAAGCCCACTGATAACAACTGCTTCATTGGTGCTGCTGGCTGTGTAATGATCTCGGAGTCAGCTGAGGCCAAGTGTGTACAGTTTTTCACACTGTACACACATTTGGCCTCACATCCAGTCGTCCTAGCTTCAACCTTCCTTGGGTAACCATGACATGGATGATTGACAGTCTCCACAAACATCTGAGGATTTGCTGCTTTCCTCTGTTTATATCATTGTTAATCGAATATGTTTGAGGTTTGGACTGTTGGTCAAAGAAAACAAGCTGTCTGAATACCTTTCCTTGGGCTGTGGGAAATGTTATCTAAGTAAAATACTAGAAATACCAATATCACACTTTAAAGAAAAAGGGCTGCATTGAAAATGTTACTTAAATAAAAGTGCGTAAGTATGATCAGGAAAATGTAAAAGTATTCAAAGTAAGAGAAAAATGTCCTGTGTGACTGTAATACTATGACGTATTGTGTAAAAGCAGGATTTCATGACAGGATCGTAGTTGGTTGAAATGCAGCTCATTCTGAACTCATGATTATTGTATTATTTTCATGATTGATGAATCTGGTTATTTTCTCCATTAATCAATTGATTGTTTGGTTTGTAAAATTGTGAAAATGGTGAGAAACACTGTCACAATTACTCAGATCAAACATTAGTCCTAACTGCCAAATTATTTAAAAAAAATAAATAAAAAATAAAAAATTCAATTTATTCCAATAAATAAAAGAAAAAGCAGCAAATCCTCATATTTGAAAAGCTGGAATCATGAAATGTTTTTTGCTTGAAACATGACTGAAAAAGCATAAAAATATTTAAGAATCATTCCATCTGCACTTGTATATACTGCTGGGTATTTAATTTTTTTAACAAAGCATCATATTTCATCTTGTTTTGTATACATAAACCTCATTTGTAAACAAACTAGAAACTAACGCGGTCAGATTAATGTAGTGGAATAAAAAGTACAAGAGTTCCCTTTGAAATTAAACAAAAAGTGGCCCAAAAAGAAAAGACTCAAGTGAAGTACAAGTACCTGACTTGAGTAAACGTACTACTCAGGCGTTGTAGCCTACCTAACTGCAGTTTTGAGGTACTTTGAGGTGATCTATCGTACTTGAGTATAAACATTTGAATAGTAATACTCAAAGGGTGATTTGTCTATATAACAAGTACTTTGAATTTGATACTTTAAGTACATTTTGCTGTCAAAACTTCTTCACTGTTCTTACTAAGATTTTGAATGCAGGGCTTTTACTTATCGTGGAATATTTTCTGAATAGCTCCACTTCAAAAATGCCCCGTGGAGTAAACAGAGTTTCTGTTTACATTCGGTGTTACTCACTAGCACACACCGTCTTTATCCTTGAGGCCTAACTAATGTGTTGAATGCATTTCTTTGCTCATAAAACATTCTGCAAAGATGTTTTTTTCTCAAAAGTTTGAAACCTACGTTGTTAATATTTTCATGTCTGGTGCGAGCAGACTTCTTCCTCACTGCGTTTTCTGGTTTCTCGGTGCAGTGCTTCCACCTGTGGATCTATGGAGTGATGTGAAACCCCTGGCAGAGCTGTGTGGTCAGAATCTTTTCCCTCTTACTGAGTCTGAATATTTGCTGGAAACAAACACACACAAGTCCCCTGAATTTGATGGCACCATGGACGCTGCAGCATGAGCTTAGTCCTCACTACCACAAGGCATAAAATCAATTTTTTATTGTCTCCTGAAGGACGTTTTTCCTCTCAGAAGCTGCAGATAGATTAATACAGATGACCTGCCTGTCTTTTCATGCCTCCATGATTCTTTAATTTTTGAAATAAATCAAGGGGAGAGACGTGTCCTCTCTGCCTTTGTTACTGTGGCAAGGTCACTCAGCAGTCCTGATGAATGAAACTTTATGCGTCATTTAACTTTAGTATTTAAAAGCAGGTGCTGATATGCTTTGGTGAAAACGTTATGTGAGGCACTTGACTTGACTGTAAGTTTTCATAGAGCTGGCCAAGCACTCCCACTATTAAGATGGATCGATTATGTTCTCATACTGGGATGCATTCAGTGCTGTAGTTGATCTGAAGGGATGGAGCTTGTTGATATAATGATCCTTTTATTTACACTATAATTTGCTTAAAATGCTTAAGATTTATTCCCAGTAACCTCACTTGTAAGTCCATGTTGCAGCAAAATAAGGCTAAAATCCTACATACAATAAGGTATCAGGAGCGAGGTAGCTGCAAGCTCAGAGACGAGGGCATGTAAGGATTGGAGAGAATAAATGAGAAGACCTGACCCCTGCATAAAGCATTTAATGTTTATCTACTTCTTTCATCATGCACTTTCCTTTGAGGATGCAGCTACCCGTACTTGGAAATACCTGATCTCCATCGGCACTGAAATATGACCCTTTGATCCTCAAGCGAATGGCGAAATCTTCACCATCAAAAGCAAAACAAACAAAAGAAAAACATTAAGAAGGCGCGGAAAGTGGGCCATTATCAGCAAGCAGGATCACTGACTAAATCTAGGAGTAATATTATAGGCGATCCAGATTTTACTGTCCAGATGCTGATAAAGCTTTGTTGTTTAGAGCAGATTCCAGTCCGTCACAGTGCGAACAAAACAAGGCAGCCATGTTCAGCAGGAGGAAATTTGGGAATACTGCACGTTTGGGATTGGACATTAGAGGCATGTGCCCTAGTTTGAGAGATGTATTTAATCAGGTCACACACTGCTCTGACACTGTGTGACAAGCAGCAGGAATGCATTAGTGTGCACGGCTGCCTGTTTATCGACGTTCAAAGGCAGCGAGCGCAGGAAGTCCTTCATCAGGGGCTCAATTAGAGAAATGCAGGGATACTGCTATTGACCTGCTCACAGAGCGCTGCTGCTGTTTTTAGAGCACCCAAGTGTGTCTGTGTGTGTGTGTGTGTGTGTGTGTGCGCATGTTGGGGGGGGGGGCATTTCTAAAGAGATGCTGAGCGAGCAAGTGAGCGATTAAGAGAGAGGCAGGCAATCTGAGATTGTTTCTCCAGGGCAACACACTTTTTAAATGCCTGCAGCATCCAGATGAACATTTACAGGTTGAGCAGCTGTGCAGCATGAAAAGAGGAACGAGCAACAACAACCACAGCGACCTGCACCCGTGTAAGCTGAGAACAGAGAGATACTGGATTCTTTTTCTGACAAACATGGTTTGCTTATGATTTTTTTTTTGACAACTAAATTGCTCCCACACTTCATATTTTGCCAGTTGAGTGTGGACATCAAGCTGATTGTACTCAGAGTAGCCACTGTTTTGCAAATCTTCCAGAGCAGTACATCAACGAGCCACTGGGAGGAGAACACAAGCCACAAAGAAGGTGTCACTGAGAATCACTAATACTGCTGATGATCACTTGACAAGTCTGAACATCAAATACAAATCGCTTTTAAAAGTCTAATTCTACATGACCGAAGATAAGTTAATGACTGGAAGTTTAAAGTCTCTGTAGTGTGTGGGGTGGTGGTGGCTAAGTGGTCTTGCTGTCTCACAGAGAGAAGGTCCTGGGTGTGAGTCTCCGCTCTAAACTTCCTGTTTGGAGTCTCTCCTCACGTACTTCCTCCCACAGCCCAGAAACATGCAGCTCATTTGAACTGGACCATCTAAATTGTTTGTTTTTCCGTGATGATTCACCCAAAGAATTCTGCCCCTGACCCTGAACAGCTATAGGTGGGTGTAGAAGAGGGACAGACGTGTGTCTGCGCTCAAAAAGAGGAAAAATCTGACCAAGGCTGCCTCTCCCGCAATTTCTTCCTGCATTGTCACTGACCGTCGATGCTTTTAGCTTCCCTATAATACCTATCATTTCATCTCCGCTCTTCAAAATGCTCCTTTTCATTTTCAAAGGCAGAAGAAGTTGCAGGGAATGAATGCGATGCTTTCTGCCAATGTGCTTCAGACTTCAGACGACCTGCTTGAATAACACATTAGCTGTATGCAAGTTCCCCAGTTTCAAAGGTTCACTGCTCTATATAGTCTGCAAAAATCCTTTTTTTGGGTCAGTTTTCTGCAGATGAAAGCAATGCGGACAGCGGTTTCATTACATTGTGCACCAAGCAGGAGAAGAATAACCTTCGTGAAATCACTGGTTTGTACCAGTTTCACACAATCGGGCTTTGCACAGTGCCTCAATTATTTGCTTTAGCAGAAATATTAAAAGCTGTAAAATTTGATCGAAAATCTGATTGTTGAGTTTCATAAAAGACTTCCTTTTTGTCCATCAAGGTAAAATGTCCAAAACCTCCGCTGTGGTTCTACCTTGGTTTTGACTTGTTTTATGCTAAAAATATAATTATTTCAGTGCTGAGGTTATCCAGTGATGACATGAAACCTGATGACTATTCACATAAATGACACTAAATCCCACTCTGCAGCGGCTGGCGCATTGTTTAAGGTGTTAAGAACAGATATAAGTTTAAATTGAAAATACGGCATCAAAAGTGAGTGTGACATCATGCTCCCTTCAGTGTTTCTTCCTCAGCATGACATGATCTCCACATATGCACCAGAGCACAACCAAACATTTCACCTGCCAACACCGTGCTCCTTATTAATCCTGCAAGACGACATTCAGGTATAAATTCCTACGCATTTAGTTGTTTTGTGAGTTGACTTTTTATCAAAGGCAGGTGTGTGCGCATGTGAATTCAAAGAGACAAGGTGTGAAGGGAACTGAGGCAAGCAGATTCATGAACTCTCTGCAACCTCCCAGCTTCTTGCAAGTCGGTTCTATACAGCAGCTCCCACCCATTGATATCAGCACTTCATAGCTTAAATAATTCAGCAGAAAAATCACAGCACTACCCGATTCTCTGCAGATACTGTACTCCTGACATTTGATTATGATGAGGAAAAGCAGAGTTGCAAAATGGCTCATCCACCTGGTAATGTGGAGATCAATTAGCCAGAACACTGAAGGCTGAAGCGGGCAAAGCACTTCACGATTATGCTCTTTTCCTCGCTGAATTTACAGCACGTGGATTATTTTGTTGCCCTTCAATGCAGCAAAGAAATTCTTTAAGTTGTCGTGAGTCAAAACAGCGTGCTGTAGTCAACACAAGCTTGCAGTGTGCTGCTGCATCGCCGAAACCTACAGGAATAAATATAAACCGCATGACATTAAGCTCCAGCATCATTTAAATTAACGCAGATCATCCATATCAGATGTATTTTTAAGCTAATGATGTGTTTTAATGTAATGCATGTTGGAAAAGGCTCAAAGGCATCTGAGGCAGAGCTCGGGAAAAATGTTTCACACTATGATCAGCTTTGGCTTTTTGCTTGTAATGGATAATATTAGCATCAGAATGTTGAGAAACTGTAGAATAATGCAGAGTGCCTTCCCTGCACGGCGTCAGTGTCAAAAATGGGTAACATCATCTCCACCACGGCTATGAGCATGTTTTTAACTGTGTTTCTTCCCTCCCACAACATGCTTTAGAGATCTGGTGTCCTCTGGGATAAAATTGATCTTTCATGGACATGAAACAAGAGCAAATATCAAAGAGCATATCTGAATCTGAGAGCCAAAGAGGCGCGGAGATCACTGGCTTTGTGAGCCAAATGTGAACATGAATGTGTCCCTAATGGAGAACTAGTGACACCGCTGCTCTGGAGCAGAAGCTAGCTTTCATATGTAGAGGTACTGACAAAAGCAATTAAGCAAACTAGCTGATGACTGTCCTCAGTGAAGGTCTTCTCCATTGTTCAGATGTATTGTTTGAAATATTGTAAAAGATCCTATTGAGGAGGCACAAAACTGCTCCAAAAAGAGCAAATACAACCAACAAAATCACAGAATGGTGTCTGAAAAGAAACCAAAAACGTTGCTCATCAAAGGCAAAGAAAAACAACTCTCTGTGAAATAATTGCATCAAACGTGCATTGATTTCGTTGTGTAGTAAAACACAGGAAATAAGGTTTACAGATTGTTTACTGCTCCATATCCTGTCATTTACAACAGGTCATAGACTGAATTCACATCAAAGCTTCTGTAATATTCTCTGTGAAGCTTTGGGCCGTTGCATATTTTCATGCAGAAATCATTTTTATTCATTAGTAATCTGTGAATTCAGTGTGAAAAGTGAAGAACTGAGTGAAGGAAAGAGACAGAAGTGATTAAAAGTGAATGTGTTTGATGGCTGCATTTGCGGAACTAGTTCAGGAAGACAAAGTTCTTTCAACTGTTATTTTTGGATCTACGTTACGTAATACAGACAGATGCCCAGGTAGAAATGGTGAAGAGAATCTAAACTCGATGTAAAACCTCTTCTGAATGATAAGTTTTCAACAGCACCTCAGAGTCTTCATTCACAGAGCTGACTGAGGCGTCACCTGAGGTGTGGTTGAAAGCACTCAGTCAACAGTAAGGGGACCTTTGAGCTTAGATTCTCTTCAAAAGACCAGGAGTGAACATCTGCTTCCACCTCTTTACCCCAAATATACCAAAAGAACAATTTTCCACCCAATTCTGCAAATCAAACAACTTTGACTTTTATTCAATCCATGTAAGGACATCAGAGATGCATTTTGAAACAAACAACAACATGGTATTAATCCAGTGCAGTTAAGATAAGACTTCTTTTTTTTTCTTCAACTGTCAGCTGGTTCATAAATCGTCCATGTGAGATAAGGCCTCAACTGACTCTTCAGACTGTAGTGACTCTCATGACCAGCTCTCGTGTGCTATTGCTGGGTTGGCTGCGGGCCTCCGGCTGCCTCAGGTGGCTGAGGAGGTGGAGGATGTTGTAGGGACAGTGTTGGTCTGGCACTGTGCTGCCGCTGTTGGGGTCCACATGTGTTCCCAGTCCCCCAGCGGGCGTCACCACAGTTGTAGAAGTGGAGCCGGCGGCTGTGGAGGCAACCACCATCAGCGAGGAGGTGGAGGTGGACACTCCTATCCCAGTCTGATAGCCCGGGCTGGGCTGAGACAGAGTCCTGTCCACAGTGGTGTTCTTCAGGTCATCGCTGTCCATAGACTTATCATAGTTCAGGACCTTCCACTGCTGGTTCACGGCCTGCCAGCGGTGGAAGATTCGAAACACAGAAGGTCCCTCGTGGACAATTAGCGCTGTGGAAATCAGAGCATCAATTAGACAATGTCACTGTCTGGCAGCAGTGTTAATGACACCACAAAGTGATATATATCTCTGCAGTGGTAGATTCACTGTGTTCAAGCCTGCAGAAAGTATAAACTGAGGAGCAGCAGAACAAAACAACTCATCTTTAAAGTATCGCACCATAACCCCGAGATAAGATCTTTATTTCTTAGAAAAACTGTAGACATGGCAGAAGTTACAACACAGCAATACTCACAACTTTTGGATTTGGAAAAATGATGCATCAGTTCTCTGGGGTTGTTCGATAACATCTTATCACAGCTTAAAATTGCTTATTGATTCGTGTTCATTGAACTCAGTATCTGGAAAATTGAAATCAATCTGTAACAAGAGACGCTTGGACCCCAAGACTTTACTGCATTTTCTCCCATATTAAAGTCATGTAGAGGGAAATACTGTATGGATGGGATGTTCTCTAGTTTGCTTAAACTGAGCTGATTACCTTACACCTTCATCACCACGACATACAGAACTGTATATAGAATCTGTGCTCATCACACAGCTAGTTCTCCTGATGTAAGAAGTTACATATAGCTCAAATACTGCAACAACTGTAGTGATAGCAGTCTGCCAGATATGGATTTTAATAATTCCCAACCTCTTGTATATTTACAGAATTTATTCATAAAATCTTGCCTCTTCTCTTCATCTCTGTTTCCTTCCCACTCTAACTTTGTGGATAAGTGAAAGTCAGGTCTTTGCTCTTTAATGTCTGCCAGGTGACAAGTTAATCTCTGTAAAGTACAGAGTTAATGACTCCACACTCAATCCTCGCCACCAAACCGGAGACAATCAATCTCCTCTTCCACTCATCCTGCTGTCTGCTGCAGTGGCAGTTAGACTTTCCTTAATGTGAGATGCCATCACACACTCATCCAAAACAGGCGGGCCCCCGGGCTCCACAGAGGGGACAGCAGGCTTAAAGCGGATGCTACAAGTTTCAATTTGAACACCCACCCACACAAACCCAGAAGATGCTTAAAAATGCTTCAGTGTACCTTTTTTTCCCCTCTTTCACTATATCAGCACACACACGGTCTTCAAAGTTTGCCTGAATTTGGTGCTGCAGCTTTTATTATAGAGTGGAACGGATTTCAATAAAAGCTATAAAAACCAGTTCAGTTGCTCCAAAAATGGAATTTTTTTGAATGTTCATGTTTTATTAATCAAATAAGCTTCAAGCAATTCATTATCTTTAATATAGAAACTGTAATGCGGTGAATATTGCAAAAATATTAAAAGTGGCCGATCATGCGTGCAATACAAATTACAGCTGGTGTGACGTGACAAGACTCCACACACTCAATATTGAAGCAGTTGACAACTTGGTATACATTTATATTTGTATTGATTGTCAATAGGTTAAACTATTCATGGCATTCACAATCCTTTATGCACATTTGGCCTGTATTTAATGACCCTGCTGAACACCTTCGACGTTGTTTGCTTTGCCTGTTGACGGCATTATGTACCTGGATCAATGTGACACACACTCTTTATCATTCTCAGTCTTAAAATGCACACGCTCATTGTAACAATCAAATTAATGTAAAAAAGAAATAAACCAGTGTAAAATCTAGCACCTCACCGATGCAGACGACATCCATAAAGCCGTACATGCCGTAGCAGATCTGGAAAAGCAGATCTTGTCTCTGCCAGCGGGCTGACGGGCTGAAAGACGACCACACCAGCCAGGAGATACTGGCCATCAGGAACAGGGAGCCCAAGATGGCTGCTGCTATCTGCACTTTCTCTATCACTGTCAGGGAGATGGCCTGCCACTGCAGGAAGACACAGACCACACTACAGCTTAGCTCTCTCTATTTCATTTTCAGTTCTCTTTTAACCTTGCTGAATAATTGGAAAACACTTTGTGAGACAAGAATGAGAACAAGTTCGTAAAGAGAAGTACCAGCAAGGGAAAGATACAATCAAAGGGCACACTCACTGATTAAAAAGCATGAAATAAACACTTGTAAATTAATTGTGCTGATAATCAGAATCTATTCCACCAAAACAAAAGCATCAAACTTCAGGGACTGCTGCCATGAGCAGGGAGGAAACGGGGGGGGGGGGGGGGGTTGGTTTGCTGTTTCTGTAGCCGTCATTTTCTTAAGCATTTGGAAATGAAAATTTGTTCTCTCTCTCGAACACACACACACACACACACACACACACACACACACAAACTGGAAAAACATCAAAGAAGTCTGTCCACTCACAAACGACCCTATCATATTATCAAAGTCTAAAACTGAGGGAAAAGTTGCTTCTGCAATCTTTCTGTTCTGGAGATCAGAGGGGAAAAGCCTTGTTTAATTCAAAAACTTTCATTTTTAGTTGAATTCCTCGGTTTATGATCAGAGCATAGCTAGAGCTGCAGTTAAGACAGTGTGATTCCTGAAAATACTGTTTTAGGTGTTTTGTCCTAAATAAATTTTGATCTGAAAACTTAAAATGCATCCTAATGAGTCCCAGAGGAGAAGGGCCTGGGGCGATTTAGCCCTATCCCCATAAAATCCAACAATGCTCTGAATGACACGGCAAAACAGCCATTTTAGCACTCAGAATTTGAGTTTTTCATCAGACTATTGCCACAACCTCCTTGTTCCAAGAACACACAATAACTTGGTCATTATGTCCAACTTGTTAATATTTTCACACACTATTTTCCTAGAGCGCTTCCCTTTACACCTACGGCTCACCTGTAGTGGGTTCTTGGTGCTGATGGCAATGACCTGATATTTGTAGTAGCAGAGCTCACAGGCCCAGGAACCTCTCTCACTGATCCATTTGATGAGGCAGGGCTGGTGGGTGCAGCGGACTGACCCACTGCACCGGCATGGGCTCAGGAGCTCCCCCTGTGGGAGAGAGGCAGAGTCTGTCAAAGCCAGCAAGTTTTTCATAATTCAGTTCATTTAAAAGCAAATATGTGTTTTTTTCCTTCATATTATTACTTCCACTGGGCTGTTTGGACTGTGCTGCTGGTGAAACATGAACCTTGCTACCTGGGCAGCGCTGTGACGTAAATAAAGAAAAGGTTCCGCACTGATGCATACTGAATGAATGTATTTATGAGTATAACCAAACATAATGCAATGAAAAATTGCAAACCACATCAAGATGACAACTGCTAAAATGTCCCACTTCATAAAACAGGACTCAAGCTTAAGCACAGTAGCAACTTTCAGAGGAAATATCTCCTTAGTGCAATCATTGACTGGCTGACAATCCTTTGTTTTCTCATTTTATTTACCCCCAGCAAATAACCCATACAATATACTGCAGGTTAAACTATACATACATTTATATTTCTTTGCAGTTCTTTGTGCTTGCTTATTGATTTTCTGAGAGCTTTGCATGCATAATCAAGCAAGCACACACACGTACACACAAATAATACACAGCACTGCACATATTACAGCAAAACACCAGTTCAGGTGTGAAATGAAAGCTTTGCAACACATCTGGTTGACAGGCAAAATGCTTGATTACTAGTACAGTTGAAAGGTGGAGGATTAATCAATGAAGCCTCTGTCAAAGAGTGAACAGCAACAAAGCTCAGCTCAGCAAAGCACTGCGCTAAGGATTTGCTGTTTCTGCAGCTTTGAATGTAGCTGTCATATGGTGTATACATAAATATTCTTTTATAGTTGAAAAAAACGGTTACTTCAAGCCAAATACAAGTATAGAAGAAATGCTTAATTATGTCCTTTGCTCTCCTTTCCTCCTCTGTCTGCTCTTCCTGCATTCCTGCTCTGCTTGCTCCTGATCTTTATTAAAGGAATGGCAAGTTTACTTGTGTTATTTATTGTAGCACCTTTCAACAACAAGGTAATTCAAAGTGCTTTACGTTTATGAATAGAATATATAAAAAGACTATATAAAAAGGCATGTTCAAATAGGATTTAAAAGAGTACAATAAAAGGAGAGGAGATAAAAAATAAGCTAAAACAGATAAAACGGGAGAATAAAAATTGCAGTGCAGCTACAGTGCACTGCATAATCTGAATAAGTAGTCCCAAGTTTAACTTAATAAAATGGAGTGGCAATAAAATCTTAAGCCTAATTTGAGAACTGATGGTTTGAGTTGATCTCAAGTTTTCTGGGAGTTTGTTGCAGATATATGGAGCATGAAAACTGAATGCAGCTTCTCTGCGTTAAGTTGTGACTCTAGGGACAGTAAGCAGACTTGTCCCAGACCATCTGAAAGGTCTGGAGGTTTCATAACTGTGCGCCAGAGCAGAAATGCCTTTTGGTCCTGAACCATTCAGTGCTTTATAAATCAACAAGAGTATTGTAAAATCAATTATATGACTAACAGGAAGCCAGTGTCTTAGTGAGAACTCTGGCAGCATTGTTCTGAATCACCTGCAGTTGTCGACTTTTAGAGAGAGACGTAAAGATGACGTTACAGCAGTCGAGGCTACTGGTCCTCTAATTATTGATGTGTTCTTAAGGTGATTGTGGGCAGATTTTAACGAAGCTATTGAAATTCAGGCTTGAGTCCATGACAACACCAAACTTCTGGCTTGGTTTGTGGTGTTCAATGGTAGAGACTGAAGCTGACTGCTTGTTAGTTTTGATTGAGGAAAATTTTGGTGCATCCAGTCCATTTGTTCAAAGCGCCTACTCCATGCAGTGGACCATAGTCAGGATCCGGTGATATAGTGACATGAATCTGTGTATCTTCTGCATAGTTATGGTATGACATTTATTTTCTTTTTAATAATCTGAGCTACTGGGACCATGTAGATGTTGATTTGAAAAGGCCCCAAAATGGAGCCTTGAGGAATGCCACAAGTGATTTTGTATGCTCAGTTGTGTAATTACTAATCGACAAACAAGTTTCAGTCCTTCAAACAGGATTTAAACCAGTTTAGCACTGTGCACAAAAAGTCCCACCCAACTCCTTCCAGTCTGTCTAGTATTTTGTTGTGGTTGACCGTGTTGAATGCAGCCCTGATATCTAATACCACAAAGACTTTTCCGCTCTCTGTGTTTAAGTGGATGTCATTCAAGAAGTTAACAAGAGCAGAGCACAGTGGTGCTGTGGTGTGGTCGAAATCCTGACTAAAAAACATCAAAATAATTGTTTAGGGCCAGACAGGTGTTTAGTTGTTGAAAATGATTCTACTTGAGCCAATAGGTGTTCATTGGCAAGGTGTCTAGATTTTTGTTTTGTATAAATGGCTTAATAACTTTGGTTTTCAGGACCTGGGGGAAATGGCCTGAGAGAAGAGAAATGTTAACAATTTGCACAAGATCAGATGCCGTGCAGTTTAAAAAGCCTGTATGGAGAATATCAAGGCAGAAGGACGGGGGTTTCAGATGTTGCACAATTTCTTCCCAGGTTGTTCAGATCAAATTGTGTCATGCTAACTGAATTTGTTTTAAGTTTACGCAGTACAGTGCGGATACTTGATATGGAGGGACTGACAGCTTGTCTAATTTTCAGAATTTTGTCAGTGAAGAATGAGACAAATTCTTTGCTTGATTTTGTGAAGTTGGAAGTTCAGGAGCTCCTGACACAGAAGGGTTTGTCAGCCTGTCAACAGCTGCAAATAAAGCATGTGCATTATTACTGTTTTTGAAGTATAATTTCAGATGAAGGAAAATGTGAAACCTAAAACTGGTAAAACCAGTTCTGGCTGTTCCGCCTTAATCTAATATTCATGGGTCAATTTTAAACAACATCCATATTTGGTATACAAGTAGATACTGTGGAACATAGGGTTAGTTGTCATACTGGTAATCTTGAAATGACATTTCTGAACTGTCTGTCAGTCAGGATATTAGTATAATTGAGGGCATTTCAAGTCCTCTACATCGGCCTGGTGACAGCTACATATGATTGATTTCACTGAAAATCAGAATAACAATGCTGTATTGTGTCTTAAACCTCAAAGGTTGTTGGAGTAAAGGTCTGTATTTGAGAGGCATTTGAGCAGGGCAATGATATAAATTTGCTCCTGAAGAGGTGCTCAGTGGTCAACAGCACTAGAATTGTGAACTCTTGAACCACATACAAATTTAGCAAAGCAATACAGAAAAGGAACATACATATCACTGCTGTCAAGTGAAAGAGCTGACATTTAGTGGTCTTTTTTTTAACTTGACCACATGTGTTCTCAGGTTCTGAGGTTTGATGGGATTTTATAAAAGAGCCTACAGAAGAGTCTGAAACTCATCAGCCAAAGTGAAAATATGATAGTCGCCACATTTGGCATCACAAGCGTTTCACTTAACAGCAATATGTGCTCAGCCATATTCTTAACCAGACATTATTCTTAAAATGCATTCAGCCTTAGGAACAAATGAAAAATCTATAATCTCTCACCCTGGGCCCCAAGATAATTAAAATACATTATTAGTCTTCTCATATTGGATATATTATGATATATATGATGACCTAAAAGACATTGCCGTGCCACGCTGTTATGGGTCCCGACCTGCAGTTAAAGAAACATGGGTCTATAAAATTCTAAGCAGGGCCTCCTGGTATAGATGTGTTTCAGCCTTAATGGGACTGAACAAAAAGCCTGTAGTGAATGAAAAAATAAATTAGCCAACCCCTTCTGCTGCAAGAAAGCTCTCCACTTCTCTAAGCTGAGGCATTCATTTTCGAAGCCAAGGTATTTTTAATTCAATGTTAAATATTCCCTGTCCCCGTCTACCATGAACATGGCATCGAGATTGTAGGAAGAAATGAAAAATGCAGTGAGTTTCCAAATTATTTCTCTACGCCATCATTGAGCTGACATCTCTGACAGACGGAGCGGCACCCTGGTCGAGGAGAAGGGAGAGAAACGCAGGGAGTTAGAGGAGAAAAGGCCCATCTACAGATGGCCAGGGTGGGAGTGTATTGGCAGGAGCACCAGAACACTTCTGCCGTGTCCAGTGGGACTCAGACCACTCACTGTGACTGGCCTGATTGCAGCCAAGAGCTGAAACCTAGATCACTCCAGTACAACTGAGGCTGGAGAGAGAGCAAGAGAGACTGATAACAAATGTGGCATTACAGCCCACGCATACAGAAAGTGCTAACTAAATGTCCTTTTGTTGACCAAACAGCAATGATCATTACAAAAAAAAACTCCCAAAAACCTCACAATAGAACAATGTATTAAAAAGATGTTAAGCCTGAATGCTTTGGCTGTGTTATTCCATTTCTCTGTGCTGCATTATCCTAAAAACACCTCAATGCACCTAATTTTCTCGTTATAAAATTGGATCCACTCCCAATGTATATAACGATATGAAACTAAATTAGCGATGGCTATTCCCATTTCTTAAGGGTCTGGAATCAATGCACGAGAACTCCATTAACTCCGGGCGAAGGGAAATTGCGTTATAATAAACTAGCTCCCACAGAAACTGAATGAAAGTGATTTTTACAATAGCCCACGACATTCACGCCACAAGCTTTTCTTTAATAAGAACTTGCAGTACTGCAGCCATCTGAAAAACAGCTTCGTAGATGCATTTTAATCATATTCAATAAGTTAGAGAGACAGTGCAATCACTGAAAAATTTAATTGAAGGTCATATAATTTCAAATGTGTTTATCTGTTATGACTGCTCATAAGACATATGCTGGGGGACATTTCAGCCGTTGCTTATTTTACAGGAACCATTAGGCCTACAGTGACAGTTAATGGCCCTTTTTAAAGTAATTGAATAAAAGAGCACCCAGAGTTTATAATTTAAGTTTATGAATTCGCAGCTGCTGTCTATAGACCTCAGCTAGGCCAAAAAATTTCATGTGCTTATGTAACTTGTTCATATCCCATTTCCAACAAATGGCAGAGGAACCATGCTATGATGGACTACAGAGGATAGTGCCTCTGCACTGTGGGGCCATATAGAAAGAATGATGCTAACTTGACCCCTCAAGGCTTCTCATTGTGCCTCAGACAAACACACTGTGCAAGTGCATTATCTGTGTTATGATTTAGGAGAGAAAGCTGACATTCTTTCTAAGCAGCAGGGACTCACATATTCTCAACATGCAGCTGAAGTGGGGACAGGACAGTAGAAGCATCGGCCCCAAAGGGCACTTCAATGTAATAGTGCATGACATGTCAGGAAAGGATCCCACACCCATGAACATATTCCATGACTTTTCTTTGTATATTACTTTCTAAATGTCTTTTTTATAAGTTTTTGCACAACATAAATAAACTTCCTCTATGATCTGAAGGGACAATTTCTTCAGAATAAATTGCTTTTCTCCGAGGGACTTGGTCAAGATCAGTTCTGAAAGCAGAAGTTTGAATTAAAAAAATGCTCCATGCAAAGGCGAGCCAGAGGCTCCTGTAAAGCTTCTGCCTGACCTTTAGCTCCATAGAACCAATAATGGATTGAAATATATCTCAAGTTAGCTGTAAATATATATATGTATAAAAAAAAACATGAATAACCTGATGTCATTTCATTTGACATTTGCTCAGCTGTTCATTATACTGTGCATTGTGTGTGTCTGGGAACTCCAACAGAAGTCTGGTTTAAAGTCTGTCTTTATACAAAACTCTCACATCCATAATGAAAGAGTTATAGGTTGCTGTAATCTTTCCTCCTGTCCATACTGGCCCTGAAGAGATCGCTTCGGAATCAAATATAATTGATGGTGGACAAAATCCACAGTCTTTGGTCTGAGCTATCAAGTGGCCATCATCCAAACGTACCTGAAATTCCCTATTTGTGTTTCCTCGTCAGTTTTCCGTGCTGAGCTTGCTGGGAAGGGGTAATAACACAAAGAAGTAAAAAGAACTGATTTGGCTTGCAGACTTCTGAAGGGATGGCTTCATGGCCAGAATGGTGAAGAGGTATTATTATAGTGACCAATAACTTTAAATGGGCATGTGAGTATTGTATTAAGACAAATTTGCAAAGAAAGACGCAAGAGCACACTAAGAAACATCAAGGTATTGGTTGTGAATCACTACGGGCACCTTAAAGAAAAATGGCACCAAAAACAGGGACATGAATTCGATTACACAGACTTATTGCTTCGTTTGGTGTCATGCTAAATCAGAGTACAATCATTTTTCAATGGTCGCATCTGTCACACACTCAAGGCCCTTTTCTAGTGGGATGCTTGAGGAAAGCAGTGTCTCTAGCTCCCTTCTTTACTCTGTCTTGAGTATCTCAGCCTTGGGGATGGAAGTGTTTTGGAGGTGGATTGTCAGATCAGATACTGGCTGCCTTGGTCTATGTGACATCCTGGAGGCTAAGGGAGAACAGAGGATAACTAATGTCCCCGCTGCCTGTATCACACAGTGACACGCAGACAGTCCACTCATCTCTCCTTTCAAATGGAGCCTCATTCACCTTGTATCCATTTACACCTCAACAGATCCATATCTGGACTTCACCCAAACCAACAGCGGAGATGACAGGAAAAGGAAGGTCGGCGGTGGATAAGAACTTGCATAATGATAAGACGGCATGAAATCAAATGCTATTGACTAGCTGCAATGTCTCAAGGAAGCATTGATGAGATGAGTTGGAGGAGGCCATGGGAAATACTGCAAACTTTGAAGACGGTACTTTGTATGCACTGTAGAGTGTGCTGACTATCTGTGGAGTTTTTGAAAAAACAAGGATGAGGCCTTGTCTGCCAATCTCATAACTAGACCCCATGTCAGTAATAATTACAAAGTCTGTGCTCAGAGGTGGAATGATGCACAGAATTGCTGTTGGAGTAATTAGTTGATGAAACATGGAGAGATTATAGGCCATACACAGTGCAATGACCATGAAATGATACAGTAAATCTGTTGCTTGGGTGAGGCAAACGTAACCATGAGTGCTGACTGCCAGATAAAACGGTATGTTCTACACCTCAGTTATCTTGCTTCACATTTCTTTATAGCCTCCCAGCCTCCATTACTAATTGGTGAGGTGTGACATATTTGTCAATGTGGTCTCACAGGCTCTGTCAAACAGTGTAACTAATGTGTCCACAAATTGCTAAGTACAAGATTCTGTCTTATAATTTAATATTATTTATTCCAGTACACCTTAGCCATCTTCTGTCATTTTTTTCCTCTCCTGATTGATGTAGTGTGACATTATCATCAATATAGCCCCAAAGACGGAGGCACACAGTGTGATTAACTTGAAGGCTCTTCCCTTCTGTTCTGTACAAATTATTATTTTTTTCTTTGCTGTTTCCAGGTGGTGTGTGTGAGCAGCAGAGTGAGAGGTATTATTTGATTTTTTCATGCATGTAATGCTTTGATATGAATTCACAGTGTTTGGCTATAATGAGATGTTACTGCATCTCTGTGTATCCTCCACACTTGTCAACCATGGGGACAAGGTCTTTCATTATCCTCCCACTGCTAGCTATAGCTGCCTTTTCAAGCCACACAAAGGGATGAGCGCAGGATGCAGTGGGATCCCTGCTCAGAGGGCTCTCCAGCTGCATGGATGCCCTAATAAGCCACTGGGAGTGGGTTTTTTCACTGGAAAAGAAGCTTGGCCAGCGAATCCTCATGCAACAGAAAGCCTGCATGTAACAAAGGCTCGGCCAGGAAGGGGTGATTTCTGAATCTAAATGTGCAACGTTCCCATCACCTAGTCTGATCTATAGTTTACCAAATAGTTGAGAGATTTAAACACAACTACATAAAAAACCAACAGATTTCACAATTTTTTTTAAACCCTCAGATAGAAGGTGTGTATGAGTTATTAATTAATGAATCGGTTAGAAACTTCCTTCATGACAAAAATATCTTATTTTAACATTTATAGGAACGTTTGACTTACGTGCTCTGGTCCCTGGAAGCAGATCCTGCACACAGGCGTCCTGAAGCCACTTTCCGTGTAGCTGGTGAGGGAGAACCTCTCCTCCAGTTTGCCCTTTGAGCAGTCATCAGAGGAGCTGCTGCAGCCGCGCAGGGCCGCCGACAGCTCTGCAGCATCAACCCAGCCCGGTCGCTCTCCACCCGGTGGCCCGGTGGCTCCTGCTGTAGGTGGGGCAACCCGTTCCCCTGCGTGCTGGTGGCTCCGCGTTAACGTGTTGTTGTTGTCAGGGACGGTGACGCCTGTCTCATGGCTTTGCGTAGTTTGGCCGCTCATGGGGGTCAGCGGAGGCAGCGGTGTCGGCGGTGCCGGTGGCCCGAGCAGGAGCACCCTCAGGTCACCGAGCAGGACGCAACAGCGGCTCTTCAGCATGCCCTGGCTGCGCAGCATCAGACTGTCTCCGGCCAGAAACTCACAGCACCATGCAAAGGCGCTGGAAGAAAACAGCATGTACCGTATGTGTTCCCGTCATGTGCAAACACTTCTTCATATGTCGTGAGATGGGATAGTGGGGGAAGAGGGTGCGTTTTCCGGCGTTTGTTGGGGTTGAAAGCAGCCGTTTACTTCTCTGTGTTGATATTCGTATATTCTGATTGAAAGTCTTTTATTGTCCTCCCACGAGAATGTAAATCCAAAAGGCAAATAAATCCCATCGATGCAAACAAGTGTCTGAAGCCATTAAGTTCAATAAATGGAACAGCTAAAAGAGGAAAGTCAAATGTTAGATTGATAGGAATATGCATTCAAGTAATAAGGCTATGGCCCGTTCAGTCAGTGTCCACTGTCATTTCATGGCCTTAATAGTCTCCCTGCTCTGTACAACATAAACTATCTCGACAGGCTTCTCCCTCCAGATTCACGACGAGTGCACAACCCAAGAATCAAATCTGCCTCAATGTACAAGCTGATGTAGACTACAAAACAAAATGTCAGCGCTCAGTCTTAAAATTCAAATATCCCAACAACACCAAAAGACACGTTTTCAATCAGCAGAGCTCAGATTACTGTCGACGTCTTGTAAGGCTCTCAAAGCAAATCAAGTCAATCGATGGCGTGCCATGTTAGGGAAGCGAAATCTGTCTTACCTGGCGAGCTACCTCGGTTTCTATACGACTCACAGTTTCAGGATTTTTTTTTTTCTTCATAGATCTCCAGCCAGACTGCAGGTCGCTGACAACTCTGTGTAAATCTTACATCCCCAATTATCGAATTTCCATGTCCGAGGAACAAGCCGATGGGTTTAAATCCCTCCGTTAAAATCCATTACGATGCTCGGACTGTCCTGCTCTGGGTGACAGCATCCGTATCCTCGGATTCTCCTGTGATCATTGGCTGCTGAATTGGTGCTGCAGCTTCAGCACCATGATTCCTGGGACAGCTCCCAGACGCCACACGTCACCACCGCACGGTGATGCAAGCAGCCAACTCATTACTACAAATGTGGACTGAGACAAATACACAGGAAATGGTTAATTACTTGTTCTAGGCAAGACGTCCATTAATACAAAAAGACACATTAAGTTATAGGTGACATTAATGCCCCCCCCCCCCTTTTTTTTTTTCCAAAGGAGGTTATGTTTACTGCCTTTTAATCATGCAAACAGGGAGCAGAAAATTAAGTTGTACCCGTTAATTATCAATAATTAAACAATTTAATTCAGGCAACACAAGGAAAGCACACATTATTCACAACAGCTCCGTTAAATAGTGTTATTTTGCCTAACACAACTATGAGTTAGCTTGACAATGGCTTAAACCTTTTCATCATTGATTAAACTGCAGCATATTAATCTGATCAATTTCCTGATTAGTTGTTTCATCACTTCATCTCTAAATGTGAGAAAATGGTCAATAATGCCCATCACAATTTCTTAAGCCCCAAGATGGTTTAATCAAATTGCTTGTTTTTGTCAGACAGAGTCCAATAATCAAAGATATTCAGTTTACTATCATAAAATACCAGAAAATATTCAGTTGGAACCAAGAAACTTTTGGCAGCTTTGCATTTAAAGTTACAAACCGTGAATCAATAATTAGATTAGATTAGATTGAACTTTATTGATCCCTTTTGGAGGACCCAGCAGCTCAAAGCGATACTGATAAAAAGGTAATAAAATACAATAAAATACAACAGAAATAGAGAAACATATGAGAAATCTAATAATAATAATAGAATATGTGCTATACAATATATACAATGATGAAGTTAACTGTAGTAGACCGGTAAGTGTCCCAGTGCTCCTTCCCTTCCCCTAGTTACACTAGTTTCCAATTAATTCTCAGTGTTTAGTCGATTATTTCAGCACTAAAAAGTTGCAATATCACAATACTCTACAAGTAAAAGCCTTACATTCACAGTTTTACTCAAGTAAACACAGAAGTATTAGAAAAAATGTACCGTAAAAGTAGGTAGTCATACGTAACACTTGTGTTTTCGTTACATACACTGTAACATTACACTTACTTTACACTACTTTACATACTCTGGGATACTTCACAATGCATTATTTTATATGACATGTTTAAATTTGAATTAGGAGGAAAAAATATTGGTAACTAGTTGTCAGATAAATAATATGAAATACTCAAGTATAGTACACGTACCTCAAAATTGTACATAAGTACTAGAGTAAATGAGCTTGGTTAACTTTTACCACAGATGAATGATGCTGAGTTCATTTGGTAGATAAGAAAGAAAACAATCGGAGGGAAGTCAGACAGAAAAGACAGACACAGGGGTGAGCACTTAACTGGCTGGTTAAGGCTGCTGTTTCTTGATTGAGTAATTGAAATGAACACACCTGTGGCCGGATGGACTCAGCCAGAAGAAACGTGTTGCTTTCTTTTTTATTTGTCAGAATTTATGTAAGACTGCGGTCAGGCTAGTGGCCATGGGGTGAGCATTTAATGGACTGCCAAAAGTGAAGTGACACGTTAAACTTGTAGCACTCACTCCAGCTGCTTTTCTATTCTGACAGGTAATTGTCAGTGATTACTCTTACATCCCATCTCAGGAGGAAAGTAGTGCCTGAATTAATAGCTATCAAAAGTAAGCCATCCAAGACAGCTGATCATTTTCAGCTTAGTTTACAGCAAACACATTAGACACAAACTAGAACTAAAGGATAAGAGCAGTGATGGAAAAAGTATCCAGATCATTTCAGGGCTGCAAGTAACGATTACTTTCATTTACGATGAATCTGATTAATTGATTAATCAATTAGTTGTTTAGTCTATAAAATGTCAGAAAATGGTGAAAAATGTCAAAGATATTCACTTAACTGTCATAGAGGAGTAAAAAAAAAAAAAACACAAAATAGTCAACATTTAAGGAGCTGGAATTTGAAAAATTTTGACTTCTTTTCTTAAAAAATGACTGAAACCAATTAATCAATTACCAAAATAGATAATTTACTCACAGTAAGTAAAACTGGCAATACTATAGTCTAAGAATACTTCATTACAGGTATTCGATTCACAACTCTGCTTAAATCAAAGTACAAGAATATTGTCAGCAAAATGTACTTGCAGTATCAAAGTGAAAGTACTGGATATGCAGAGAAATCAATCCTTATATTATCATTATATGTGTATACATTATTAGAATGATAATACTGATGCATCAGTCTGTAAGCAGCATTTAGCTAACTGCTTCATATACCGTTAGGTTAGGTGATAACTGGTTTAATCAATAACAATGTATCATACTGTATTTTGTGATCGTTCCGTTTCGTCAGTAGTGATTTCCTTATGAAATGTAGCTAGTGGTGTAAAAGTATACAGTAGCACAAAATGTAAAGTACAATTAGGTTACCTTTACATTTCACTTGAACACAGATGCTAACTGAGTAGGTTAAATCTATTTTTATTTTAATTCCATCACAGTACAAAGTATATCTTGCCTTTCTAAGTAAAATGTAATGCTCAGTTCATAGTTACATGGTGACGTTCCTTAGCTACTTTAGAGTAGCGTAAACTTTATTAGAAAGACAGTTGGATATGAGGTTAAATCCATCGAATAGTTACCTTCTCTGTCGTGAAATACTTAGTTTTTCCTCCAGGCTAACATATCAAACACATCTGGCCAGGTTTCATACAGACGGACTGTCTCAACACAAAGCAGAAATTCAAATTGTTTGCTTGTTAAATGCGTTTTATCGTTCATATCGACGGTTATCTTGTTAGCTGCCCCTCTTCATCACTAAGCAACCACCACCTCCACGTGCCTGCTTGTTTTTCTACGTCACTTCCTGCGCGCCAGATTCTGACATCAGATTGAGAAGTAAAGTGCTATGTTTTGTCCTGCGTGGTTCGTACAAACTTTACAGTCTTTCCCGTCTTTAGATCACACAATTGATCATCTGCTCTTCGACGAATGAATGCTGACTCGTGTCTAACACCACTCTGACGCTGTCGATGTATTTTGTCGCTAAGTTTTACCGCCCACGCTAGCAACGTTAGCCGCTACCGTTAGCAGGGGACGCTGTAGCGCAAGTTTCCAAACTGTTACTATAGCGGTCATAACTAATGACAGCCCAGATGGGTCTACATGGATCACTTGTTTGTAGGTAACTAGCTCGGAGTGTCACTGATAATCACCTGAATGTGTAAATGACCAAAGTAACGAGTTAGCGTTAGTTAGTGCAAAGTTCGTCATCATGTCTAATCAGCTGACTGCAGAGCAACAGCGGAAGATCGAAGAAAATAGACGCAGGGCTTTGGAGAGAAGAGCCCAAAGACTTGAACAGACTGTCACCTGCAATAAGCAAACCTCAGTAGTCTTCAGCGGTACTTCAGTGCAGCCACAGCCCCCTAAACAGAGCAGTAACTCTAATCCTGGAAACCTCGCTCATCACAGACAGACACCCAGCTCATCTTCTGCACCTAAACGGGTTGGTCCACCCTTCAAAGAAGACTCACAGTGCCTCTTAAACCAAAACCAAGGCCCAAAGCATCAGCATTTATCTGGCACTGGCAACCAAATCACCCAGAGTACTCCATGTACCTCAGCTACTTCGAGACAGGTGAGATATGTGCTGTAATTTTCAATCATTTATCGTTTGGAAGAAAAATAAGTATTTCTAAGCCCCAGTACTGTCTGTCCTTGTAGGTGCAACTCATCGACCCACTTCCTCAGACAAGAAGTCAACAAGTGAGCAGCCCCGTCTCGTCTAGCGGTGGAAGCTTTGGTGCGAAGCCAGCTCATCCCAAACCTAACCCCACCTCCACCAGCTCCACCGGTGCAGTTGGCTTTTTCTACAAGCAAGCTAATAAACCTGCACAAAGTCCTGTGGCACAGCTTCCCTCAAACTCATCAACTCTGAATGTTGTACCTGCAAAAAAGCCTGCCATCTCTGTGAGAGGAAAATGTGTGCCTCACACAGAGGACCGCTTCAGAGTAGAAGTGGGCTACCACGCAGGGCTCATTGCAGTTTTCAAATCCATCCCCTCGAAGAACTACGGTATGTATCTGCCAGTGCAACGATGCTGCTTTGCCGCAGAGTCAGTGATTTTGGCTTTGCATCCTCGCACCCTTCTCCACCTTTGGATTAAATCCTAAGCATATATAAACACAAATCAGCAACATTTTCTTTTGTTTGATATTAATTAAAGTCCGATCAGTGTTAGTACATTTTCAGAAATAGAGCAGGGATGAAAAATATTCAAGAATAACACCATAACACAAACTGTCAATGTACAGTTTTTCAATCAAATTGAATGATTCCTTGTATACACTTAATACCAAAAGTCTTCAATAGATGAAGTAGCTTCAGCACCATCATGTGTCAAATAGGTTTGTGTATTAAACCTCAATAGCTTTGAGTACTGACTGACTGTATTCTGTAGCAGCAGGCATTGCAATTTTCAGATAATTCCCAGCCTCAGTGCCACAGTGCGTCTGTGCACATAAACATGATAACCTACAAGGCCAAAAAAAATAACGGCTGATCTCACCACAACAAAAGCACCAGATTGCTATTGTCTGGCCAAAGGTAGACAAATCCTTCATCCTAACCAGTATCGATTTTCTAAACAGAAAGTCCACAAAGCCTAATTCCAAAGTGGAGTTATTCTGTGCCATATGTCTGACTTTTTGATTTTCACCTCTGTCTGTGCTGTCTTTTCCTGAATACTGAAATATTCTGTTCTGCCTTAGACCCTGCCACAAAGATGTGGAACTTCAGCCTGGAGGACTACCAACATCTAAGTATGAACACCAGAGAAATATTCATAAGAACATGCACTCCTTTTTTTTCTTCAGAATTCGCCTAAATTAAAAGCATGACAGAGTATTCATCTTTTCTGGGCTGCGGCATCTCCTCTTGTCTTCACTCTGTGTTGCAGTGGAGGAAGCAGCTGCTATCGCTTCCGTGTCTTTGAGGCCTCTGCAGGGCACGGACGCGGTGGACGTTGCGGCAGCCACCAGTCGAGCTCGTGACGGTGCAGCGCTGGGAGCGCTGCTGAAGCTTTGCAATGACTGGCGCAAGCCTGGAGCTGTTCTGCAGGGCCAGTGCATCCTGGTGTCTCAGACAAAGTTTGAGGTTGACATTGGTTACAATGTTGATGTCATCGCAGCGTTCAAGCAGATGCCAACAAAGAACTATGGTAACCGTTAAATTGTGCAATAAACATCTCTTTTTCTGTCTTCTTGACAATCTTTTATCAAGTTGTATTTGCATTTTACGGCTTCTGATAAGGGATTTTTTGTCTGTGTGTGTGGCAGACATGAAAACAAGAAAGTGGAGCTTTTCACTTGAGGATTACAAGAGACTCAGTGAGTAACATTTGCTTTATTTAGCTGGTTCATCTTTGTACTCCTGTTTGTCTCTGTTGCATTCGACATCTTGTCTGACCGTGCTGTGTTCCACACCCAGTGGATCTCCTCAGTGGGATAGCAGCAGTGGAGGTGGAGCCTCTGCCCAGGGCAATAGTCCAGGCTTTCTCTGCCAGGTTTGACGGGACTGAAGCCAGGTCTTTAGACGTCCCTGAGGCAGACCTCTCCAGCATCGACCCCTCGCTCACCCGCAGTCTCATGCCCTTCCAGAGGGAAGGAGTCAAGTAGGTGCCTTTGAACAGCCATTAGTGCTCTCTCTGCATGGTGTAGCCAATAATTCAATACCAGGAGACAGCTATTCATCTATAATTTGTTTAGTCTTCTGCAAATGAAGAGATATCATAGTAAGTCAATATTCGAGAGCCATTACTGTGTGATTTCAGCTTTTATAGATTTAAAGGGTTGGATCAGTGTGACTTCCACTCGCCGCCCTGCTGTAGCTTTTCATTTTCTTGTTTCTTTGTGTCCCTGTAGTTTTGCGGTGTCTAAACAAGGCCGCCTCCTCTTGGCTGACGACATGGGCCTGGGAAAGACTGTGCAGGCCATCTGTATAGCAGCCTACTACAGAACTGAGTGGCCCTTGCTGGTGGTGGCTCCCTCCTCTGTGCGATTCACCTGGGCTGAGGTAAAAACATCCAGCAGAGCGCTTTTGTTCATTAAAGTGTTGAGCCTAGAAGAAAAATGGCTCATTATTTAGTGGGTGTTAGAGTTTATCACTTTGTTTCCATTTAATGGTGTCATTATCAGTCTGCGTTAAGTCAGCAGGCACCCTCTTTAGAATATCCTTCGAGTCTCCTTTGACAAAAGCTCTGTTCGACTCTTCATAATGCTGATTCCTGCTTAAACCTCTCTGCATTTGAGGATTGTTAATATTGTTCCCAAATGACTGCTTGCACTCTGTTAGGTACTTTATCTTCACTAGAGTGGCAGTATTAAATGTCATGCTTCCATTTCTTTGTCTCATGGGTTTAGATGGTAATTTGAATTGGGCAGCATTGATTTATGATGAAGATGCTAATACAGTTTATTTGTTTGGCGGCTTTGTTGCATTCTATTGTTCATAAAGGTCTGCTACACCTGACATTAAAGCTTGAATTATAGTGACCTATATATTTTTTACCCTTGGTTAGGTTTTCGCTTTTATTGTGATTAATACAGGAGAGAGGTAGACTGGACATGTGTGAGAAAGACGGGGTGAAATGCAGCAAAGGCCTCTGGTTGACTTTGAACCTGAGACATTGTAGTTATATGGTACACATCTGAGACCACTTGGCCACTTTGACGTCCCCACACTTGGCAATCATTGAAATGTTTAGTGCCCCGCTGCCCCTGTTTTCCTTCTACAATTTCAAGGCTTTGTAGTTTCAGAGTTCACCTCGGGTGTCCCTTTTTCCCCGTGTGCGCCTCGTGTCCTGCAGCATCTTATTCTCTGCTGTAACTCACAGCAGCATTACCACGCTGCACTAGCAGCACATTTTCAGAAGAGCTTTACTCGGCCTTCTGTTTATTGACAAGACAAGACAGTCTGTTCTCTAAATAGATATCTTGGATCAAACGCAGTTCCCCAATCAGTTGGAATCGCAGAGGGGAGTTTAGTCACAGGATGTTGTCCCCATTAAAGGACTCTTACTCTGCCTGGCTTGGCTCTTATCTGCACTGTTAGCCTCGTGCGTTTGGCCAGATCTACTGCAAAGCATGCGAGCTATAACTTGGTGAGCGTAAGCCGGGTTGACAGGCGAACAGAGAGCAAGTAAGTGAATTGTCAGAAACATTTGGGCCACAGTGGGCAGTTTTCCAAACCGCATGATTGGTTGTTTCTAAATGGAAACACTGAATACAAATTAGAATTAATCATTAGTGATTAGCAATGTTCGAACCAGCTGTCAGTCACAAAATTGTCACTGAATGTTATTTGTTACAAATTTCAGAGGCTTGTCTGATTCTCAGTGGCAGGGGATAAGCACAGCCTGAAAACAGCACTGTTACTCTGAGGAGTTTGGTTTCACTCTGCGAGTATCTCTGCCTGCAGGCCTTCACACGCTGGCTCCCATCCCTGAATCCTGACAGCATCAACGTGGTGGTGAAGGCCAAAGACAACCTGCGGTCCGGTTTGGTCAACATCATCAGCTACGACCTCCTGAGCAGGACGGACAGGCAGCAGCCAGGACACACCTTCAATGTTCTCATCATGGTAAGCTGTGCAGTAATTATAATTATGTGGATATTATTTTGCCCTTGAAAGCAATTGTTGCATATCATAAACAAAATGTCTGATTTTGTCCTTCTGTGCAGGACGAGTCTCACTTTCTGAAGAACATGAAGACCGCTCGCTGTAAAGCAGCCATGCCTCTGCTGAAGGTACCGCTTCTTCTTCTCTCTTTTCGTTTAATGTTTTATTTGGATGAGTCATTTTTGTAACATACATCAAAGAGGTTATATTTTCACTTGTTAGTGGCGTTACCTGGCCCTCAGCAGGATATCCCAAAAATATCCAAAGAAGCAGATCAAAGAAAACCTGGAAAGGTTTCCGTTACAGTCCTTTAAGTCAAAAAATCAGATTCGAGGGTGTTCAAGGTTTTGCAAGTGAAATTATCCAGAAACTCATTAAAACTCTTGGAACAAGATCCAGATTTACATAAAATTAGCCTTCAGGTAGACCTCGGGCCAGATGAACAATTGATTAGATTTTCACAGCAGGCCAGATCTGGGATTTCTTCTATTATTATGTTTTTTAGCGATAACTTAAAAAAGGGCGAGTTTTGTGTGATATATCTTTTTCACAGCAGACATCTTGACTCGTCTCAACAGAAAAAGCACAGCATTAGACAAATTTCGTTAACAATGGCTCAGTTCCATCAGTTGTTCCAATGAGCCATGCCAGTGAGCCAGCATGCACAGTACCAGGATTGTGGGAACAGTAAGTTGGAGAATAGATGAGCCTTGGCAGAGGGGTGCCCCCTCCGAGGGCCTAATATTTCAATCCGTGAATTCTAGCACTACACATGACATTTTTAAGACCGTTGCTGCATGACGGAAGTTACCAGAAATGCTAAATAACCATTTCATGCTCACCAGATCTGTGTTTGTTGTTCTTTGTACACCTGTCGCAGGTTCTGATGGGATCCCTGCACTGTGACAATGTTCTGTGTGTCACAGTATTACAGAGACACTTCATGTGTCCTGATTTCAGGGTCAAATGGGAGAAATTCTGGTCAAGAATTATCTGTGTTTATGGACCTTATCGTCCCATGTTTTTGTGTCTAAGTGACTAATGGGGACAACAAGTTATTCCAGTATTGAGCGAGAGCGCTGCAGCAGGGAGCAACAAATCCTGCTGCAATGTAATCCCTCTGGATGTTTGTGCAGCATCACTGTACATTTACTAAAAGATTGTTATTCTAAGCATTTGACAACATTATGGAAAGGGTCCCCTCAGACAGATCTTTCTGTTAAAGAGCAAAGACTCGCTGCTGTATCGCTCTCGCCAAAGCCACCAGACTGCTGTTACAGAAACTAATTTCATCATAACTCAGCAGAAACGAAATCAAACTAAAATCATCCTGGTTCATCTCTCTGCTGTTCTGACAATCACCAGCTCTGGTGTGGTCGAATTAAACCCTTATTTCACCTAGATGGATGTGAAAATATCGGGAGAGCCTGAATATTTTCTCATCTAACATTATGACCACAAAGATTTAAATATGTTAGGCTTCAACAGATTCTCCTGGTAAAAAAAAAAAACAGTAATTACTGGATAACGGGAACCCTGCAGCTAAAATAGATTCACAGACCAGCTGAAGCATTTGGCTCTTGGCTTGATTTCATTTCTTGCTCTGTCACCTAGACTCCCACAGCAGTGCTCTGATCAGACTTATTTTTCCATCCTCAGGCAGCGAAGAGGGTGATTCTTCTGTCTGGGACCCCTGCCATGTCCAGACCCTCTGAGCTCTACACCCAGATTCTGGCTGTCAGACCCACACTCTTCCCTCGCTTCCACGAGTTTGGGATGCGCTACTGCAATGCCAAACAGGTAGCTTTAGTCCAAAGAAGCCCCTTCTGCCCAAGTGTGATGCTTAATACTGATGAGCTGTTATTGGCTGTAATTCCAGCACACCTCAGAGAACTTGGAGGACTTTAGGTGTGGGATTAGCAAAGAGTTATTTCTCTGCCTCACTTACATTTCATAGTCTGCAGTTCATTGAAGGGGATGTCCACTGTGTGGAAGAGGGGAAAATGTGACATTTCTGCTCACAACAGGATTATAAAGGTGAAATTAGCACGCTTTAAAGCCAGAGTACGTCAGCGAACAGCGTGTACATGAACTGATGGGGTTTTATGGTGTCAGTGGATTCCTTGACTGTGTTTTATTTTTTTTTTTTGGTCTCCGTTTTCATCTCCCTTTGTTGCTCCACTGTTTCCACTTAATCTCTTTGATTAATTTTAGCGGGTTCAAGTAGGGAACACACTCCATGATTTAAAGGCCAATTACATCCTTAATTCGGTCATGATGACTCATTTTAAAGATTGTGGAGATTTTGCACTGCTCTGTAAAATTTGGCTTTATCTCCGTGGAATTTGCATAACGTGGCTTTTGCATCCTGATCGAGCCTCAGACCAGCTGGAGCTCTAACAGACATTTCACTCCTGTGACTGAAAGTGAACTTTTCAGTCTTCCGCTTCGTCTCTGGCTTGACTTGCATTAAAACTAATCTGTGTATGATTAAAAAGAACCTTGACATTTGACAGTTCAAGGCTGTCAAACTTACCTCATGTCTTTGTCTCTCCATTCCTCCTTCCCACCATCCTCTCGTTTTCCAAATGTCCTCTCCTCCATATCCTCCTCCCTCTCTAGATGACCTGGGGGTGGGACTACTCAGGCTCATCCAACCTCGGTGAGTTGAAGCTGTTGCTGGAGGAATGTCTGATGTTGCGCCGCCTCAAGTCCGACGTCCTCTCCCAGCTCCCTGCTAAACAACGCAAGGTCGTCACCGTGACCATAGATGGTATCAACACCCGCACAAAAGCCGCTCTGTCAGCTGCCGCCAAGCAGTTGACCAGGGGGAGTTCTAATGTAAGTTCCAAACATTTCCCACAGTCCTGGAAAAACTAGAAAGGTTTTTTTTAATACAAGTATTCACAAACCCGAAGAGGCCAGTCCCTGCAGGTATCTACAGTCTTGCTGTCTTTGGAATTAATGCAGAATGAATCAATCCTTGCCTTATTCGCTAAAGATTGCCTAATTGTCTGAATATTTCTCCCAAAAATAGTTGAAATGAACTACAGGCTAAAGGAAGTAAAATAAAACATTCTGTGAGTTGCAACACTCTATTACAATAATCACCAAAAAGTGTAAGATCCTGTTGGACTGAGAGATGCCATGAATGTTTCTTTATAATCCATCTCTCCACCAGATCAGGAAAATAGCATATTCAGACCAAATTATTCCCAAACTGAGGGACTGATGCTCGATATTTCATTTAACTTGTATAAAATATAATAGCGATGTACAGTATTTCTAAATAGGTTTATAGATCCATCCACATTCCAGGAGGTCCACTATTTCCTCAAAATAAAACACAACAGTATGTCCCACTTAAAAAGGAGTCTGTGTGATTAAAAATGCTTCATGGTTAAGAAGACATTTATCCCAAAAAAGTGAGTGGTATTGGTTCTGTCCTCCTCACATGAGGGAGTCCTTTCAGGCCTCAAACACACACAAGTGCTTCTAAACTGACCCAGATTACTCCAGGGAGCTTTATTTTAAGAGTTCTTCTACTCTCTGATGGGAGTGAGTTGCTGAGCTTGATTGTTCATAATCACACTGCTCCTCAGAGTAATGGCGGTCTTATCAAAGCATCAGAGTCTTGTGTCAGTTCTTATCTCGCCGCTGCTCCTTATCTCTTTTTCAGAAAAAGGAAGAGAAGGAAGCCCTCCTCGTCTTTTATAACCACACAGCTGAAGCAAAGCTGCAAGCCATTATGTAAGTACAGACCCCTTAATGGTGGGGGATCAGTAAGTCAAATCAGCTTAAATTTGATGAGTACGGAGATTAAAATGTAAAATGAATCAGAATCTTTTGTCAGACCATTGTGATTGCACTGGATTTGAGATAACTTGGGTTCTGTCGCTGGCAGGGAGTACATCACAGACATGCTGGAGGCTGGCAGGGAGAAGTTTCTCGTGTTTGCCCATCACAAGTTAGTCCTGGATCATGTCACCAATGAACTGGGAAAAAAGGTGAGCAAGATGTACAGATACCACGCTGAACACGAGCCATACACGCAAAGAAATCTAATTTTGACATGAGAGAGTGCATTTTGACTTTTTCAACCAGACCAGCTCTTTCGTGGGAGTTAAAGTCGACCCTGAGGTCAACTCTTATCAGTGTCTGTAGGGAACAGGCGTGGGCAGCGCCGAGCACATTCGAGCTTAGTACTACTGCTCTATGAATTATCAGTATTGTACATTTTATAAGGAAGGGTTGTTAAATTAGTTTGCTGATTTGTATTGGCCCACTACCCTGACCCTAACCCACGATTTTCTTTCATTTCTCCAACAGAGTGTCAGTTACATCCGTATCGATGGGAGCACTCCATCAGCTGAGCGGCAGCAGCTGTGTGAGAAGTTCCAGTTCTCCACCAAGGCCTGTGTGGCTGTACTGTCTATCACTGCAGCTAACATGGGTCTCACCCTGCACTCTGCTGACCTGGTGGTCTTCGCTGAACTTTTCTGGAACCCCGGGGTAAGCCATGGAAAGATAGGACTACAAAATCCAATGTGGTCAATGTGACTACTTCATTAGGAATGGTGTAGTGGTTTGTAGTGGTTAGTTTTAGTTTTCCAGTCCAGACACTCCTCAGTGAAACCTCTTAGTAGCTGATTCTAGTAAACCCATTTAAAGCTACTTGCCAACACTAAACAACAGACAGACAAGATGACAGAGTGGTGAGTGAAGAATGTAAAACATCTCAAGATTGGAAAAGACGCAAAGAGAGCTTATACAGCACTATACAAATTTTGCCCAGAGTCTTCTAATTAACTGGCAATGTTTTGCTCACATGTTAACCTTTTAACTATTAATAAAGGGTATTTTGTATCTGTCAGTGTGTTTTAACCTGCAGTCTGCCCTGTGTGACCTTTGGTAGCAACATGTCAAAAAGTTCGTATCCCTGCTCGAAGGCACAGGGAGAAGAAACAAGGGAGGATAGTGCTGTCCTTGTTCAGACATTTAAACTGAAACTGAATTTCACTTTTTTGGCAGCCATTGCCCAGAAACACCCATTTTATGTGGTAAATAAGTCCACCCCATGTGTGTCAGAGGAAGCTGTCCAACCTCCCACTCCCTCTTCATGCCAGCAGTGTTAGTTAGCAGAGGTAGCAGTGACAAAGATGTGACACGGATCGCAGCTCACGCAAATGGGTCATTGTAAAATTGAGGAGTGAAGGGAGACAATTCAGCAAAAAAGCTAAATTCATTATGAACTGATTCCTGTACTCAAGCCGACCTCTGTGCCAGTAACTACAGCTTCAGTTCCGGGAGGAATCTTAATGGTGCTTTAATCTCAGCTGTTGGCAGCTGAATTATAAGGCTGAATAATGACTTGAAATTTTAATGATATTTTTCTCAAGCAGTTGTCGACCTTTAGGGGTCACTGCTGCTAAATGAAGGCAAGAACATTTGGTAATACTAAGAAAACTCTTTTATTTTTTTTTGCTATGCCTTTTTTCTGCAGGTTCTCATTCAGGCAGAGGATAGGGTGCACCGTATTGGACAAACCAACAATGTGAACATTCACTACCTGGTTGCCAAGGGATCTGCTGATGATCACCTGTGGTACGTCTCAATTAGTGGCCAGTGTGACACAATTAAGTTGATGATCCATCTGTGTTTTTAAAGTCTCTTACTGCCTGTGTTCATCAGTCTTCCACTACTGTCTGCCAGTGAGCCAAAACTGAAGCAGTTGGTTAATGTGGGTTGTGTGATACGCATATTGTGACAAGCAGTGAATTGGACTGTATCTGCTCTATTATTACAATTCATCTGTGCATTGATCCAGGCCAATGATCCAGGAAAAAATGAACATCTTGGAGCAAGTGGGTCTGTCTGAATCAAACCTCTCAGACAACGCAGTCAACGCCAGCTTCCACTCTAAGGTAAAGTCTGCATCAGGATATAATAAACATATTATGTGTAATCCAGTTGACAGTTTTTAAATAGCATTGACATTTACGTGAGAGCTTACCTTGCTAAATCAAAAAAGCTTGTGTAGAGTCAATGATGTTACCTGATTATCTGGATTTGTTCAGGACCCAAACCAGAGGAGCATCATGGAGATGTTCCAGAGATCTTTCAGTGCCGATGATGACATGGATGAAGCCATCTTGCTGGAGGCCGCAAACGAGTGGGAGGACAGCCCACCTGAAAACAGCTCTGGTAAACACCACGGCACGGTCAAACAAAGCCCCGGCAAAAGGAGCATCAAAGACTATTTCAGCAGATGACTCAGAAACTTTCCATGTCGACGTTTCGTATTAATGTCACTTTGTTTTGCTTGTTGGAACAAGCCCCAGTTCCTAGTTTTTCAGCCCATCATGACTGATGTGAACGGATTAATAAATACTTTAGTTATTGTAATCAATGTAAAAATAAACCTTTTTTTTTTTTTTTTGCAAATAACAGAAAATAAATAAATGTCTGACTCAGTGTTGTTTTACAATCCTTCTGAAACTGTAACCTGACTGGTTACCATGGTAATGGGATGGAGTGTGCAGGTTTCCTAAAACAGTTACTGGTTTTACCTGGAAAAACAGGTTGAATTCATACATCCCCAGTTGCAGTTGATCCACCAGAGGGCATTTTTATTCTCGACATTCACACAGCTGATTTAGCTCAAGTGAGTTATCATCATACAATTTACTGTAGGTAATCCAAGATATATCTACTACTATACAGTATATGTAAGATAGATGTAAAAGTACTCCCTTTAACTAGCTATGTGTTCACTTTGCTATTGTCCCCCCACCTGCATGTATATAGGGTGTATAAATGTCAGATCTTGTTTATTTCATGATTTATGGAGCTACTTTGTTTTTCCCATAGTGTTACAGAATAAGCCTGCAATACAAGCGAAACCAATAACCACACTTTCAAGTGTGGTTATTAGTTCAGTTTCTGCAATCAGTGCTCTGGATCATCACTTCCTCTTGTCTGTGGACTGCAAGGATTTGAATTATGTAGGTCACCTGTAAAATAAGAGGAGAATTAGCTCAGGTCTTCTGATTAATGAATTCTCTATGTAATGAGATCTTGCAACCGCTAATAGAGTATTCAATAGTAATGTTGTATAGTTCAAATTCATCAGCCACAGGACTCAAACATTTTGACATCTAAGCTTATTAATACTTCCATGAAATAGAATCACAAAATCCTCCACAGCCACAATGCAGCTGGTCAAGATTTACTTCACTCTCTCGCCAAAGAGACTGTGAGAGCAGTTTACATCTCCATTCCAGCTGGCGTGAGTGACATTATGAAGATCAATGGCGTCATTTGTGTCTGAACAGAAGAGATACCTCTTCTTGCTCGTGGAATGAATGAATGGCAGCGTTAAGAGACGTATCTACTTGCTAGCTAATCTCAGTTCCCAGGGTGTAGTGCAGTGATTGCTGTGTCCCACTTCAGGAGAAGGATCCACTGAAAGATGTAGGAAATGTGACTGAACTGGTGTCTCCTTCCTAAGTAAAATTAGAGCCTCAAAAGACCAAAAGCACTTTTAATTATAACGGATATAACCAATGTTTACATAGCAGTGGTAACATGGGACATGATACCCAAGATGTGGATGGAAAAATGGCACATTGTAGACTAGAGTAAATATATATCTGTATGGTATCTATATTAGTAGTATTCAGTATCTCATGTCCTCTGACTAACAACATATCCAATAGTGGAGTTCATGCCTGTAGCCACTATTTACAGCTTGCAGAGGCTTGTTCATTGGTCTTTTAATGTGATATATTTGCAGGTAACTGATGACCAATATGCCTGTGCTCAAACTGACTTATGCATAATAGACCGTGGGATACTAAAAAATAAAGACACAGCATATATATATATAGTGTATAGACTGTATATACTGGTTGTATGCCTGTATGAGCCTTTGAGGAAGGGACAGGCCTTGAACGGGGCCAGCTAACACCAGTGAGACATTTTTTCTTATTTGCTTACCTTCGTGTTGTTGGTGATGGCTATCGGAAATTTCGTCAGTTGTAGATCTTGACATTCCTGCGTTTTCATCTGTAGGAGTGTCTGCCTCTTTTGCTGAAAGAGATCCATCTTTATTTCAAGCTCAAGTGTACAGTATTTGTCGTTTCAACTATTAACAATGCAGCTGAAGAAATGTCTTTTCGAGCAGAAATAGGGGATAAAACAACAGCTAAAACATAAAAAGCATCAGGAGAAACATGCAAATTACTGTCACACACATCACATGATTACCTAAAATGGTTGTGTCAGTCTCTGCATCGCCGGTGAGCTCTGTGTCTGAGCAGATGTCACCAAAGATAAAACGGATCTTCTCTTCTGCATGCTGCTCATTGGAGGAGCCATGGACCGAGTTGTGGAGGATGTCAGAGGCAAAGCGGGCCCTCAGAGAGTTTGGGGATGTCGTCTTAGCTTGGTCAGGGTCTGCGGGGCCCATCATGGCCCTCCACTCCTCCACTGCATGTTCCTTATTCAGGATGAGCATCAGACAGGGCCCGCTGAAACAAACAATGACAGGGTGCTCATGTAACAGACAGTAATTTAAATGTCTTTTGAACTGCAATTAAATTGCCGAGCCACAACTGGACACTGTCTATTGTTACAAAAAGCAGCCTTTGGCTGCACCCTCGCAGTGTGCAATAATTTGGTGAACTGCAGTTAAAAAATGGACGTTTAGGTTAAAACTGGACTGAATCTAGATGAAATGTTTTTAGATGTTAAATCTAGCAGTTAAATTCAGTTGAAACATTATACGCAATCACTTTTCAACTTAAAGTAAGCCTAAACATCAAGGTGACTATTGATCTGTAAATCACCAAAATCTCGTCCTCTCCTGTACCCCTGACACCACTGACAGGCTTGTAACTGTCAACCACAGAGGGCAGCAAAACACGTTTCAGCCTGGTCTAATGTTACTCCTTCAATACATTGTAAGAGATAGCGTGTTACCTTAAATATAACAACAAACTTGTAAAACATTCTTCAGAGGTCAGAATATAAAACTATAAATTAAGACTAAACCTGATATTGAGGGATAGTGACAGTAAAGGTAGTTTCTCAGCCTGAAGAGCCCAACCTCACCCATATCTCTGCCCATTGTGTCCGAGCAGTTGTATAACAACCAAGTGAAGAGGCTAATCGGAGCGGAAGATATCTCTAAAATCTAGATGTGCGGTGGAACAAGGACTGAAATTGAGATGGACTTCATAGCCACTTGCCTGAGGCTGCCTTGATTCTGAGCTGCTAAGATTACTGTTAAAAGTGCTGTTAAAACTCGCAGTGGTAACAGGATTTAGGGCAGGTCTGCTGTGGTCATTTGCCCTTCTCCTTTTGCTGTGTCCTGGGATAGACTTACCGACACATGAATTCAACCAGCTGGCTGAAGAAAGGCTTCTCTCTGTGCTCTTTGTAAAACTCCTCAGCCATCTCCCTTGACAGCACCATCTCCCTCTGCTGCGTTACAGAGAAACCGCTGCCACGAATCTCCTCTAAAATCTTCTCTGTTAGAGTGAACAGAAAATACATTGTGAGGATGATATCTTTATCTGCGCACATCGTGAATTAATTTTTGATGTTGTTCTGAAAGACCAGAAAGCACCTCTGTGTTCCTCCACAGCATCAGGTTTGATCACGGCCAGCGTTTGCTGTTTAGGGAAGAAGAAGTTGATCTCTCGTTCTGCCTCTTCATGGCTTGCACTGCCATGCAGCTGGTTGATAGGCTCGTTCTCCACAGTGAACTGGGCCCTTAGACTGAGTGATGAGGGATGCAGAATTCAACTTTACAGGTGCTATCAGACTGGTACCATCTATATCTAACCACTAATATTTGGTGGTTTCCAGGAATTCTTTTCGGATGAAATGGTGAAATTTATTGTACTTTTCTTCACTTTCTACATTTTTTAAGACTGACATTCAAGAAACTGGAGTGAACGTGGCGCAATGCAGATGGTGAGAGAGTACTACAGAACTCCTGTGACTGCACCACTGTCAGAAAATAAACTATTATCTTGTTAATTTCCTGTGTGATTGTAGAATGTCAGCACAAAAGCTGCCTGACGGATTGAAGAGTGAAAACTCTGTTGCCTTTCTATCAGTAATTATACCACAATGCCTTCTCTGGACTCATTTAATTGTGTGAATGAATAGAACCACACATCACCCACCATTCAGGACTCTCCTCTCTGGCTTTATTAACGTCAGAAGGACCAAGAATGTTCTTCCAGTGATGAACAGCTCCTCTTCTTGCTAGAGCCAACGCTAGCACTGGCCCACTGATAATATACACAAGTTAAATAAACATCTGCAGCAACATACTACTCTTAAGATTGTTTTAAGAGCATTGTGTAAGTCACCTGGTCATGCTCCGCAGCAGCGCAGGGAAGTAGTCCTCTTCGATATGTTGGAAGTAAAACTGTCTGACCTGCTCCTCTGTCAACATCACCTCCCTTTGGAGAGCCACGGTGAAGCCTGACTTGTGGATTTGAGCCAATATTTCTCCTACAGATCCACAGATATAAAATCCGTTTGCCAGTTTATTAGATACACCTAGCGAATGCATCCTAACGCCATAGCTCTGCATTATGTGATTCTACTGTGTGGTCATTTTGGAAGTTGCATTTTGTAGTGCTGTTGGTTTGTCCCGCATTTGACAGAGAGGTGGGGTGCATAAAATAATAAAAACACTAACACAGTTTAAGCAAAAACTAAACATTATCATCATCATGAAAGCAGGATTTTTGCAGTTTATTGCACTGTATTAGCCTGCATTAGCTTTAGCTACATGTACCTCATATACAGCCAAATTAGTGTATAATTGGTTTATTTAGATAGTTGCCAAATTCTAGTTTGAAGGCGTGATCAATTTTTCTGCAGTGATCAGTTACAAAAAAAAAGACTGCACCTTTGCTGTGGGAGTCAAGAAGCAGCCCCAGTATGTCACCTTTGTGTGTGTATCTGTGCTCGCACATGTGTGTACTTGTGCTTTGGCACGGGCTCTACCTCTGTTCTCCCTGGCAATGTCAGGCCGGATAAGAGCCAGTGTCCTCTCCACACGCTCTTCCTCCCCATTCTGCTCCGTTACCGAGGCCGTCCTAAAGTTGGGGAAGAAGAAGGCGAGCTCCCTGCTGGCCTGGTCGATGTCCTCACTACCGTGCACTGCGTTGAACAGTGTCTGTGTGCCGTATTGTGCCCGCAAGCTGCAGGAAGCCAGGGGGGAGAAAGGAGAGGATAGCAGATGGTTGCTCGGCTGGTGCTCAACCAGAGAGAAGCATAATGTTTGGGTGTGTCTGACAGAGCAGGCGAGAATGTGCTGTTCATTCGCTTTCCCAGACTTTAGCCTGAGATTGTTTCACACTGCTGCAATCAACAGTGCATGAATAAGAGCCTATGCTATAAGCAAAGTCTTTACAAAGACACAGGAACGACCATTTCATCATACTGTATCTTGCAGTTTTTATGTCATTGTTGATGTTTTCTCCACTCTTTTTTTCTGAATGTTGCATATGCATCATTTCCAGTAACTAACCTTTCTGGCTTTTCTCTCCTGGCTTCTTCTGTGTCTGCTGGGCCAATGAACTCACGCCATGCTGGTACAACATTGGCTGAGCCCTCAACCTGAGAGAGTACCAGAATATGGGATGGACCGCTGGACATGAACTGCACCAAGTCCTCAAAGCAAGCCTACAAACCACCATCACGTAGACACAAACACATCCAGAGACAAGAGCATACACATATGTTCATGTAACAATCAACAATCTGTGATTTACATAGCAAAGTATATATATATGTACACACACACACACACACACACACACACACACACATATATAGTCACACATTTTGTATTTTTGAACCTCTAATCATTTAGTCCCATCACAAACAGCGCGATAAGCACATAAAAAGCTGCTTACACAGCAGATCTATTTTGAGCCCTGTGCAGAAATGCAGATGGAAGTGTGATGTATTGCAAACTAATTGAAATGATTTTTGTGCTGGTCGTGACTGCTCTCCCATTAGGGTGTTGACTCAGAATTTAAATTGCCCAGACTAACCTCACAAACAAACACTGAACAGATCAGCAGTTTGACTAGTGTGCCAATCTCTGCAATGAGACATGAGTGTGGTATACATCTGTACATATGTGCATTTTTGCTGTTATTCTGTTCTCATCATACAGTACCTCTGCTGCTTTGTGTTGGTAAAAATCTTGAGCCTCCCTCTCAGTCAGCGTGCGTTCTTCATGGGCCAGAATCTCAAACCCAGCATCTTGAATCTAGCCAGGGGTGTAATGTCAGGATAATGAGCTATTGTCAGTAGGAAGGCTTGAGACAATCTTCCTTCTCAGAAGGTGAACAGCGTTAGTCTCAATGTACCTTCATAATGATCTCATTTGCCTTGCCGTGAGCAACAGCATCTGGTTTGATGATGGCAACTGTGTAGGATTTACTGGTAGAAACTACAGAAGAACAGAGTGATGATCAGTAATGCAGATAAAGTGTTAACATAATCATAATGACACTGGTAAACAACAATGGTAATTACAGTATCAGCAATGCCAATGACAATGAAAAATGACCAATAATATGATAACATCGTTTCCACAGTACCGATTATGCTTTCTTCATTTTCTGCCTGCTGAGCCGTCTCCTCCTCTTCTTTCTTCTCATCATCCACCAGACCATCATCTCTAACCTGATACAACAAAACCAAATGAAAACAGTGAGTTCCTACACATGGGTGTCTATAAACACTTGTATACATACTTTCTTGCATGAATGAACTAATATTGATTAATCTGCCAGCCAGCACAGGTCACAGTAGGAAAAACACAGGTGTAAATAATAAAATTAATGATAAGTATTAGTTATCTGTTTCAGTTTCAGGCTCCTGGTACTGTGCACACTAGCTACCATGCTGACATGGCTTACTGGACCACTTGGATACAAAGAAAGCATGTTTAATGTTATTAGGAACACCTGTGCTTTTCCAACTATGACAAAATTAATGAAGAAGGCCCATTGTTTGAGCTCTAAAATGAATATGTGTGTGAATGGACAACTGTACCATGCAAATGTGCATGAGAGTGTGCGTTTCTAATGGCTCACCACTTTGCGTTCACCACCTTGCTCCAGGACTAACTTCTCCTTGGCCAGTTCCTCTACAATCATCCTCTGAAGGAGAGGAGCGTTGGCCCCTCGCAGCACAGCCACCAGCTCCCCGCCCTGTTCATTCAACACAAAGACCTTTTTTTAACCAAATTTTAATTAACTTTTAATAGCAGTGACATACAGATATGCTTTGACCACAGCACGGGCATGTAAGCAAGCCACAGAGGATGTAAAAATCTAGTCAGCAACAGCAAAAAAAAATAGGAGCACAAGCTGAGGAATACACATAATTCTGAGAGAATTAATAATACCAATGAAATAATGGGCAGCACATTGCATCACCACCAGAGAGGGCATGACTCAAGGCTGCCCATTACAGAGTCAGATAAAACAAAATATAGACAGAAAATAAACAAATACAGAAATAGCTGAAGAATTTAAGTATTCAGATAAATTGTATACAAAGGACAAAAAGGCAAAACACACAGCTGACGGCTCATATATGCTGAATCATGAACACACGCGTACTGTACACATACAGTATATGCACACACACTCACCCCATAGAAAAGGAAGGTGGGCTCACATTTCCCTCGATACTTCTCCAGAGTATCAATGCTGTCTGCCTCGGCCTGCACCACATGGACATGGACACACACACACACACACACACACGCACACACCAGCAAACAAGCTTAGGGCTGCTCCCTCACAAATCTCGGTTTCAATTTAAATTCTTCACATTTAATATCAACTCAGGGCTTACTGTGGCAAAATGTAATAGATCATCACCAAGCTCATTCTTTATTTTTCGCAGGAGACTAACCACAGCACGACAGGGACCACACCACTGCTGGTACACGTCTACAACTAGAAGAAGAGAGACAGTGTGTGTGTGCAAGTGAAAGAGAGAGAGAGAGAAAGAGAGAAGAAGAGACAAAGAGAGAGAGAGACAAAGAGGAAGGGTGGTACACTGGTCCAAGCACTGAATCTGCACTTCCCCAAATGAACACAGTGGGGCAGCAGCACACAATAAATCACAATAACAATAACAGCTCATTCACATACTTTTTTTGTTTGTTTAAGTTTCAGGCGTACAACAGCATTGAACAAATGCTTAGTGATGTGATGCTAACAGTAGGTTACATACACTACAAAGGACATAACAATTCTCTCTGAAGTTAATTGTTACCTCTGAAGTTCTTACCTGTTAAACCTTTGGTTGCAAGCATCTCCTCCCACTGCTCTTGGTTTGTGACAGACGCCTGGACAAGAAAGAATCGACTCAGTATCAAGCCTGTATCAAGGTAAAAGTTAGCTTAAAACACAGACGCAGAAGAGGACCCTTGTCAACATTTGTCCAACCTGCAGACTTGCTTCTTTCTTCTTGCCTGCCATTTGAATAGTGTCTCAAGTTAAACGTATATGTGAAGCGCCCAGCGGTATTTCAAAGACAATTGAAGTTTAAGTTTAATTTGCTTACAGTTACACTTTAATCAGTGACCTAAATGCTAATATGTCACGTTATGCTGCTCTCGCTTGTTTGGCCCCTTGGTTGCTAGGCAACGGCGCCTTCCGTCTTCCGGTGCCGTTGTAGGGATCCGTTAAGCATCTATCGTCTCTGTGAAGTACGCAACTGTAAGATATTCAGCTCGTTAGCTTGTGTTGTCACTATCAATTAATGCCAAGACAGGTCGTATTTTCTCATTGCTACGCAGCTGAATGGGATTAATGGCACATAGCAGTCATAATGAGCTCAGAGTGGGAGATACAACTCCTCAGCTGCTCAGTCTTTATCCTGATCTCTACTCGACGCAGCTCTTATATTTATGAGTTTTTAAAAGTTATTTTAGTGTATTTATTTTGAGCTACACTTGCATAAATTATAAAGTCTTTCAAGCACCATATTATCCAAAGCTTATGCTATCAAGGCTGTGCAGTGACGATAGAGAGTTCAGACATCTGCCCAGTCTTATATCAGTGATGTACTTCATTATATTTCACCTTGTCCTCAGACTCAAAAACATTAAAATTAGCAGCCATTTAAACAAAAAATAAATGTATAATGATGGTGATGAGAATATATAAATGACAGAAAACAATCAGCACAGTAATATCAACAAAAACATACACACAATCCCAAACCACACACACCACATCTGTTACAAAAGTCATCTGCAGAGAATTAACACAAAAAAATAAATTAACACCGTCAGACAAAAAAAAAAAAAAAAAAAAAAAAAAGTCAAAATATTGTGTTTGCCTGGAAACTAAAATAAAGGTAAATACAAAAACAAAAGAAGTCTTGAAGCCATGAAAAGAGGCACTGTTAATTAATCTGAGAGAGTGAGGCAATTTATTCCAGTCTGCTGGTGCTTTAAAGTGAAAAGCTCTCTTTAAAGATTCTGGGCACGTTCTTTAAAAACGGAGCGTTGTGTGGGTATGATGATCCAAATGGAACTAAAAGCTGTTTTAAGCATAAAGCATACTTAAAGTAAGTGAATTTGAAAACAAAGAGCGACCAGAGAAACCCAGTGAAGCATTAAATGTATTAGGCACAGTGAAGCAGGGCTGGGAAGTAAATATAACCACTTTTGTACTTCTACTATAGTACAGTATTTAAGTATTTACTGTATTCTAATACACTCCATATCAGAGGGACGTATTATACTTGTAACTCCACTACATTTATTTACCAGCTAGAGTTACTTTTCAGAGTAAAATTTTACATAGAAAACGTATGATCAGTATACATAATATGATGCATTGTTATTATTTAGCCATCCAACATGATCAATACTTGATACTTAAGTAAGTAGATTGTGTTGCTAATAATTCTGTACATTTTGTAAGTAGGATTTTATTGTTATGGTGAAGTATTGCTACTTTTATTGAAATATCCTGAAAACTTGTGGGTTCATGTTGGGCCCTGTGGCTACTGGCAAGAGGCTAATTGATAAAATAGATTTCCACGGCCTATAAGCAAACCACCACTGAGCACAGCCAACCGTCATGAACCAAGTGTGTAGTCAACAGCTATTTACTGCAGCATGTACTGGATTAAGATGACCTTCACCCTGCAAATACAGCCTGTGGTTAAGACAAAAAAAAAATCTTGTGATGTAGAGAGGATCATGGCCTTGGGGCAAAAATAACCCTAGTTTGTCACATTCTGTGTGTTGTGTGTTTGTACCCTGTCACCTCCATGTAGCCATCAAGCACAGGGCACAAGTGCAAAGTACACATGGCAGATCCTATTTTGCCAAAACAACCTCCTGCTAAGATAAGATTATTCCTGTGTGTCAACCAGTGTGGTAATTTCATTATTCAATAACACATTTGCTGGTTTCAGCTTCTCCAATATGATGGTCTTGATTGGTCTTATACTGAATATCTTTGGGTTTTGCTCTGTTGGTTGGACAAAACAGGACATTTGAACACATCCCCTTGGTGTTGGATATCATGATTTTTTCACAATTTTCCGACATTTTGCAGCTGAAATGATTATGCAATTAATTGAGATAGCAATCAGCAATCATTAGTGGCAACCCTCCAATCGTTAAAATAACCCTGATTACAATTTTTTACTGGAAATGCTGAGTTACATCAAAAAAAGTATGGGGTAGGCAGATAGAGGGGGTTAAGAAGGATACTGTAAAGTTGCTGTAGGATCCAGGGTTTCTTGGAGCTTCAGCCATACAGGGCACTAAAGGTCAGGTTATCTCCATTCTGCTGCATTAAATCTTAGTTTCTCCTGCAAGACTCTAAACTGTGTAGAAGTACAGTGATAAATCACTTCAGTACTCCATAAAGCAAATTTATTGAGTAATGTTCACCTTGCAGGCACTATGCAAGTGAATTAAAACATGTAACAAAATGAGCTTCAGAAACAGTCCAACAATGACAGGGCCTTGCATTCATCCTTGTACTTACATTTTGTAGATGTATGTCCTGGTATTTTATTTATACTTCTGATGTAGGACAACATTTCTTGTAATTGAAGGCTGAAACCCAAAGTGTTACCCACCTTCTTTACACTCAGACTCATGCTCTAATACAGTCTTGATAAAGGATTTATTTGCTTGTTCATATGCCCTTGTGTGAATTGAAACTCCTAAGCAACAATGTTTGTTGCCTTGCTCCAGGCCACATCACATTACCATTATAATCTTGCACCTTTTGACCTACTAAAGAGAGAACCGTGAGTGTGATATATGCTACTTCTGGTTGCTACAAGTGCTGCATGGAATCAGGTGTTTACAGCAATTTATTTAGGTCATTTCCTGCGAAAACACACTGCAGGAGTAGCCTATATTTTATGTTCGGTGTTGAAACTCTCATACTTTCTTACTCAGTGCCTTCCTGACACCTCAAAGAGGTTTCCCTCCAACTGTAACATTTTATTTAATAGTGAAGTAGGCTCTCTAAAGAGATCAGACCACTTTTGCATGCTCTTCCCACATGAATTTCAATGAACTGCTGCACTTCAGCGCTTCAGCTCCACAGCCTCCTCCCTCACAAAGTGAACCCAGAAAAACAAATCGCACAATTAGAGTGATTTTGTAAAAGGACACATCGCAGCATGCAGTGACAGTGAGTGAGAAAGAGAATGATAAAATGAGACACTCAAAAAGAAATGGCAGGGCTGCACAGTTTGTTTTGCTCCCACTTTGCCGTATGACGTACTGTATGACATGTTTCTATTAGTCACCCCGTGCCTCGCTCTGAGCTCATTATGCAGCCAGATGGGAGCGACAATCACCTCCCCTCCATCATGGCGGCTGTGACAAGGTCCTGACACAGTGCTTGCCCACAGAAATAAGATTCATATAATGCCTAATATGCAGGCCTGTGTTTTTGTACTACTTTTCATCAGAGAGATGCAAGAAAGTGATTGCTTTTGTTCTATCAAGTCAATGAGAAACTGATTTGATGCTTTTGTCCCATGTGCCCAATTCACATATTGGCCTACGTGCCATAAAATATCATCAGTAATGACTGCCGCTGCTTGCTTGACTGTATGCTGAACAGATATGCTTCTGCAAACTGAGATGTGATTGTTCTGTCCCAGGGGAACGCACTAGGAAAAGATTGTCGGAGAGTATTTAAGCAAGATGACAGTATCTCATTTAAACCTGTGAAGCTGAACAGGAAGGACAAGGAATGGGCGTAAGCACTTCAAATTAATGTTGTTTTACTGTCTATATCTGAATAGGTGATGAGTAATCATGCCCTCAGTGTTCGCCTTTATGTTTTGAATATTCCTCAAAATCTCGATGCATCAACATAACCGAGAAGCAAATTGTTTTTAGCTCTTATTATAATATACCGTCTGACTCATTTAGGATCCTCATACAGCCACTGACAAACTCCTGTGGACTTGTCCACCTAAATTATGTCTCAGACTCAGGCTTTTTAAAAAATATTTCGGCCTCAGAAGTTTGTCTTCCATAAACATCAAACAAAATACTTCAAATAAAAGATGTGTAAATCCAGCAGTGCCTCACCACTGACCCTCGACTGAATCCACAGAAACTCGTTCTGCAGGATGTCAGAGTCTTTGCCACGGGCCATTTGTTTGACAGACTTTGAAGGTCTTTGCTTGAAGTTGGTTACCATACTAATGTAAGAGGTTTCCACGGGTCAATGCAAGTCCTTCCCCTGTCTCTCAGTAGGCCTTCAGTCCCCATGTGGACTTTAGGGAACCACTTATCATCTTCCCTGGTGGATTGCTGTTAATCTCTCCTCAGTGATGAAAGACACAGAGGATTTGAGGCTATGACGGCACTGAAGATTAATCTCCATTAGCACATCTTAAGCGCAGAAGTCATATTTAAGCCTCATTGAAGAAGAACTCCATTTGTTGTGTGTATCTCAGGAAGAGGCTTATTCCTGCCATCCTTGAAGCACAGACCCAAAGGGCTTTAGTCTAATTGTTCAGAAACAAATGTTGTAGAAATCCCAGATGGTCTGTAGCACTGTGCCTTTAAGGAATTGTTCAAACCATGCAAAATATCTTAATTTGTTTTCTTGTCATTTGTCTTTTTTCTTCTGTACTATGAGATACAGTATTTGGCAGACAGCAGACTAAAGGGATTGCTGTGGGGCCTCAGCTAACAATTGTTTTCATTGTTGATTGAAGTGAATATTATTATTTTTTATTTATTTATTCGCATTTGAAATGTTAAAAAGCAGAGAAAAAATACCCATCACAACTTAGCAGAGCCACAGGCGACCTCTTCAAATGTCTTCATTTGTTCAACCAAAAGTCCACAAACCAAAGGTCAAAAGATGGAACTGATTGGTTAATTTTTATACGCAAATTGTGGATTAGAGATGATCAAACAACAGAATTCTGTGATGAGACATAATATCCAACATCCAACAGCAGAGGCTTTTTTTTTCAAAGAGGGCACTGTCGCCTAAACATTGAACCACTCCTCCTCCCCATCTCACTCCTCTCAACACACTCACTCACACACACACATTCTGCTCTAAGAGTTTTTTAACAGCGAAAAAGCCCTCTGCTTTCAGTATGCTGGTTGCATTCTTATCAGCTCTTCCAGGCCTAAAACTTATCCTGTAAGCAATACAGCAATTGAATACAGAATAGCATAATTTCTTGCTGGCATATTTGTTAAAAGTCATGGTGCGTAATGTGGAGTACTGTTAAACTGAAAGAATTAGAAACACTATTTCATCTCACTGTTTCACCAGGGTGTGTTTAGGAGTGACAGCCATGTTTTTGAGTGATATGGTGCTGGATGTAGTGAAACATAGCCAGTTTCAGACCTGCTTTCTCAGGCAACTTCCCATCTTTCTTTTATATCATGACATCCATGACCATGTGAGGCACTGTACCTTCATACACATGGAGCAGTCCAGAGAAGGTTTGTTCTCCTTTTGCTGCATTAATGGAGAATTTATGCAGAGTGAAGGGGAAACAGTGTGAGCCAAAGCAGGTTGAGAGGGAATATAGACAGGCAGTCAGTCAGTCTCACATACAGACAGACAGTAATAGTGATTGACTGTCAGTCTGTAGAAAAGGGACGGAGCTTTCCTCTCTTTTCTTTCCTGACAGGCGGCTCTACCAGTGACAGAGGAAGCCAGTATGGAGGAAGTCATCTGCATCTAAATAAAGACCGCCAATGGCTTTGTCAGAGTCCATTAAGCAAATTGCCATATTTGATAAATGCATCTACCAGCCCTCTTTTTTTTCACCCATTTGTACAAATCAGCCTGAAGCAAAAATGGCTTTTGTTTGCTTTCTTGAACAGGGAGAAGATGCAGTGAGACGTGAGAAAAGATTCCATTGAAGTATCTTTGGATGTAAATTATGACCGGTTTAAGCGCTGCTTCACATCAGATGCACAATGAAAGAAAATCATTCAGGGCGATATAGACCTGTTTCAATTAGGATGGCACTATTATTCTTAAAATTTATTGAACTATTTATTTATCTTTCATTGTTAGTTTGCACAAGCAGCAAAGTTGAAGCGGATTGCTCCACACTATAGTTTGAATGGTTTGGTCTTTATTTAAACAAGGCAGCTAATCTTTGCTGTCTCTCCTCTCAATTAAGGTGCAAGATTGCTGCTGCGAGTCTGTGGCATCATTAGAGGCAGGTCTCTGTTATCTGTCGAAGCTGAAACAGCTCCAGGTTAATAGCTACACTCACTCACTTTTTCAGCTCTGCTGCTTCCAGGAAGCCTCATTTCCCACATCTGCAGCTCACTTGCTCTCTCTTTTTTCAGCACACTGTGTTGGTTAGACTGAAAAGCAGAAATTACAATCCTTGACATTTAACCAGGCTGCGCAAGGGTAATTTTTCTTTCCATGAAACATATTTCACCAACAATCTCTCCGTACACATCACAGTCTCTGACATTGTGACATTAATAAATATAAATGTGACAAAGTACTTTACAGTGAAACAAAGATGAAACAGTAACAGAGACAGTGCAGAAGCAATGACTCGACTAATCAATTAAATTAAAAATTAATTCAATTAGAAAATTAATCAGCAGCTATTTTCATAATAAGTTAGCTTAAGTCATTTTTCAAGCAAACATGCCAAAATCTGATGGTTCCAGCCTCGTTTTTCCTTGTTTTACAGTACAGTGAAATTAATATTTTGGGGTTCTTGACTACTGGTCAGCTACAAAAAGACATTTCATAACATTAGTTTGGGATTTGGAAAATTGTTAGACTTTTTTTCACTGTTTTCTGGTATTTTAAAGATCAAACATATTATCAGTAATGAAAATAATAGTTGGTAAAGGTTAAAGCTAATTTAACAACATTATCTAAGAAAAACACAAGGAGCACAGAGGTGTGTTTAAGCTGTGATGGTGAACTGAGAGTCTATGCTAAGTGTGTTAGCACCTAAAGCCACAGATGAAACCTTAGCTTTGCTCATCTCACCTCCAAAGCTGTCATCAACACCCCCTACTTAGACATAAAAAAAAGCTATGAGGACCTCCAGGAGATCGGCCTGCCTGCTATCTTAGATGTGCCTTCAGTACATAATTCAAAGTGATACCTCGTCCTGGTTGGAGAACAAAAAGCCCCCAGGCAGCAGTGGTGGACGGGGAGAAGAAAAAAGAAGAAGCCAAATCAAACCTATTAAGTGGATTACGAGTTATCTGCAGCACAGCGTGTAATTGGTTTTGTGTTATCGTTGTAACGTCAGATAGGTGCTAATTGAAAAGCCAATCTATTAGTGGATAGACAGTCTTTAGGGGGTTGGGCTGTGGTTTAAAGGTCTTGTTTCAGATAGCCTCCCAAATGATTACAGATAATAGACCACTTCTACTGAAGCTTGAAGTTCTCTCAGATGTAATTCTCTTGCCGGTTTTCATCCAATTTCATCCTCCTTTGCTTGCAAGTCTTATGAGAGCAGAACTCAATGAGGTGGTATTAATGTTTATCATTCTGAATTTGAGATTTATTTGTAATGTCATAGCCTTCAGCTTTTTATTATTACTTCGCAGGGCTTTTACAATCACACCCATTCTTACATATGTCCTTAACAAAAGCAATCTGAGGCCACTGTGAGTCATGAAGCACAAGCAAACACTGCAGTCCCTCCAATCTATTTTTTTTTTTTTTGCAAAAGTAGAGGTGCTACTTTTTTTTACTTTCAGTTGTCTGTTGTTTGAAAGGTGTCTTGATCCAGCCATAGCATTTGAAAAATTACTGAACATTTATACAGACAGCACTCATTCAAGACACCACAATGTGGCTGCCAAGTTCTTTGATTTTTGGCATGCAGGTTTTACATGGCAGCAGTTGATTTACGACTGCCAGACCTATTTGGCCATGACCAGTGCAAAAGAACAGCAGATGAAAAATGCTTCTGTCTAAACCTCAAAGCACATAATCCTCAAATCTCAGACAAAGCTGCAACAATTGTGAGTTGTGAAACAAACAGAACATCTGTGGGGGCTTCAGGAGGTTCTGCATCTCACATTGTGAAACCACAGAAACCACTGCTCCCTGAACCTTTTCAAAATGACTGACAGCATACAGTTGGAGACACACAATGAGAGCCGAGGGGATTTTTCTGAGGTCATATAGCCTCATGGTAAAGCTTCTCATATGAGTTGTGTGTCCTCAGTGTGCTGCAGATGACACAAAATGAGCTGTGAAAATGGAGCACGGAGCTGCGATCTTTGGCATCCAAATGCAGAGAGAGCCGAGGCGCTCATCCACCAGCTCTGCCTCAGTCTTTCATCTCTCACATCTGCACATCTCTGTTGACTGTTCATGCTGTAACAGTGAGGGAGTGGTGTACAGCAGCGGGAGAAATCTCTATCCTGCCGTGACATCCACTGCTGACAAAATCTTCCAAGAACACAACTGTTTGGAAGGCAGCGTTCACTTTATGCAAGTGGGCTATTCAAGGCTCAACTTTTTAAGACGCTGTACTGTGGCGCTACTGCTGCTGGCAGCTTTTTTCAGTGTTGATGGGTGCAGATGGAGTGCCTACAGCCTGGCTGTGAGGAGAAGAAATGCCATAGAGGCTTGTGCATCTGCTGCTGATGCATGTGGCTAGCCAGCATGCATTATTCAAAGATTGGATGCAGTAAAGATGATGTGCCTGACTCACACTGGAGGATGGACTGCCACCACGAGCTCTCACAGTTAGCTGTTTCCCTCAACACTGCTCAAACTGCCTAATCAGCTAAGAGAAAGCTTTCATTTAAGGCTTTGATAATATTGGTCTACCTAAATCCCAGCAGCACCTGTAACAGTGTATTCCCTGAAAAGACCAGCAAAACAGTCTTTGTGATGCTATGATTTCTCGCTGTAGACACTGGAATGGTGAAGCACCTGGCTCTCTGTTTATCTCACAGCAGAGAGGATCTGTTCACACTCTCTGCAGTAGATGTCAGCTACCATTTACAGTATATATATGGAAAATGAAAGTTAATTGAATTAGCCTTGTCTGTAAAGTGATTTGGAATTGATTGTCACATTCACTTTCATTCTGCTGGGTGTGCTTTTATCACCAAACAGTGTTAGCAGAACGCCGTGCACCTGTAGGCTGAGCTAATCTTCTTTGCCTCTGCACTGAAAGGCATCCTCCACTCCATAGTATTAACTCACAATGCATGATCGTTTCAATTGGTGACATCCCAAAATGGAGGAATTGGCTTGGTGCATAAAAGTCTGTATGAAATATGGCTGAATGCATTTAAGATGCCTCATTTCTGTCTGATTTACCCTTACAGAAACTGGCAAAAAACAGCTTTTAATAGAGGCTGTCTCGAACTGCAGATTCTGTCTGGATTGATTCATAAAGCTAGATATTGCTCTGAAGCCATTTGTGGTTTAGGTAAACAAGCTGCCTGGCAGCTGATGCTAATCTTACTGTAAGTACAAAATACATTGAGTGCCTGCCAGCCTGCCGCTGTGTGTTGTTTCATTGTGTACCTGTTGGCAGAGGGATGAAACACCACAGCCACATAAGAAGACAAAGCAAATAATTATCATCACAGATCTTGGACGACCCCTGCCCTTCTGAGTGCATACAGGAGGAGACAAAACAACATATGCTTATACAATATCATACAACACAATGCGACAGCCATGCCATAATTACTACCTCTGTGAAGCTTGAAATGTTGTTATCATTTTCTAAAGTTGATTTGGTGACTCAGCAGGCACAGACCAACATTTCTATCCACGTGGAGTCGTGTTTCTGTCCACGTGATAACTTTGAGTATTCGCTCTCATTTTAGCTTTTGTTCTCCATCTGCCTGCTGTGACAGGAAATGAGGTTTAACACGGTAGAGTTGTGTGCTATAAAACAGCTGCAGAGTAGGGTGATATTTCTCTGAGAGTTCTTCACTACAAGTGAACCCTCTCGCATTGCATGTTGTCATTCCATCCATTGTTAATATAAAACGATTAGAGGAGCTTTAAGCTTGTTTTAAGTATGGGGTGCTAGCTAATGCAACATCACTACCAAACACTCCACAAAATGTCAAGCTGCACAGCATGAAAGGAAGTTTAATTTGGGCTTTTATCAGCCTGGATATTGTGTAATAGATTGACTAGACCAAACAGACTGCAGAGCTCATTCAGTCTTCAAGCTATTAAACTGTTGAACAACACAATGGGCTTAAAGTAAGCAAAGGCCAGTGTGCTGCTGGACAGGAAATGGAATATAATGTTAAAGAGAGACTTAAGGCTGTTTAGTGAGGCGGATGCCAGCGGACAGATGGCTGTACACCAAATGCTGAAACAATTAAATGATGAAACTTTAAGTGACTGCAGAATAGTGCTGTTCTTTCTCAGTGAATTGAAATATTTATTCCTATTTATATAAAATGTTTATGCTTGTGACAAAAATCATATTTTTGAGAAATGTGACAATAAATGCTAATCTGAAATTAATTAATTAATGCCATGCTATTAGGCAAAGTATCTCTGCAATTAAACACACAAACAATGCTGATGTTATGCACCGGGAAATGCCTCCAGAAAAAAAAAAGAAAAACAGACTGTGCCTCTGAAAAAAAAAAAAACACAACAGACTTCTGTATATATATTTATATTGTTATATTTTTTACATCTTTAATAGCTTATTTTTAGTAGATGTGTCATGCACCAACTTCACCAAAACAAATTCCTTGTATGTGTAAAATCGTACTTGGCAATAAAGTTTTTTCTGATTCTGATTCTGATTTTGACATGTAGCTTCAGCCTCAGTCTATTCGCATTACATCATGTATAAAACATATTTGCTGCTGCAAATATATGTATGGTACATGGTGGCAGCAGTGGCTCAAGAGGTAGAGAAGCATTGCAGACCTTGCTGGCAGCTCCATTGCTAACCTCCATTCTGTGTATGAATGGGTGAGTCAGAGGCCAATTGTAAAGTGATTTGTCCATTAAGGGAGAAAAGTGCTATATAAGTGCAGTCCATAAATGTAATTTCTAGCTTTATAAAATTCCTCCTGACCAATTGCTCCATGCACAAGAGCAAACTCAATGTGTGTTACTTTACATCCTGCTTCACCAGAACATGTCAAATTATGCAAGATGCTCTCAAAGCTTGCTTCGCTGTGCTCATGGAGTGAAAAGCCCTATTATGAAGATTACTGGATTTACTATCATAGAGAACAACAATCAAGCCTTTTCAAAAGGCATCTCAGCTTGATTGTCTGATTATCTATGAATATGGACTGACTAAAGAGCTTGTCATCCGTGAGCCCACCCTGCATCCTGCCTGCCCTCCCTCCCCTCCCCCTGCACCCTTACCATCACACCCACCCCGAGTCCTCTGAACTCTACAGCCCTGAAAGTTCAAGGGAAAATCAGCTGCCATCAATCACTAATGCAGATGAGAGGAGCAAGCTCCCTGGAGCAGCTTAGCCTGTTGAACATCACACAGCACAATTAAAACCCCTGAATGCAAATCATCTTCAGTAGACCACTAAATGAAAAGAGCCTTCCTTTCAAGAGTGCTCAATAGTGGCAGGCTTTTCAAAGGCTCTTGCCCATGTGTGCAGTTTAATGATGAAAGTCAGGAAGGAGGCTGTGGCAGAGGGAGGCTGCACCCTGCTTGGCAAGGTTGTTACCATGACATTTAGTAACAATATCAGACTCATGAGGATGCTGTAACACGCTGTTTCAATGAGTTTCAGGTGCTGTGGAGAATTACACAGCGTCAGTGCTATTTAGATATTCATATTTACGCCTGCTCTGCATCCTTCCTACCTGTTTCAAAGTGGAACACATTAGGTAAAACTTTGCTAATTAAGAGAAGTACCTGTGGGGACTATTTGATTTTGATGTTTTAAGTCTGTTAATTTATTTAAGTGTTTGACCTTACTGCCTGTGCACGGAAGTTTGGGAGCAAGGTAAAGTGCTTCTCGCAGGACTCCAGCCATGACTAAGTAATTAAAAAATGCTCCACCAGGCCCTAACCTTATTATTACAGCCTTGGAGAAAGACCTTCAGATGTTCTTAAGCACTCCTCAATGGACCTCGGTAAGAAAGCCTATTTTAGACAGAGGGGTCTGAATAACTTCCACCTCAGTGTGCGCTGTGACATTTTGAAAACTAAAAGTCATTTGTATTAGCAGTAGCTTTGCTTTGCAGTCTCTATAGCTGCTTTGTTCTCTTTAGCTCCAGGGTGCAGCATGTTTTCATGCTGACGTGCACTCAGTGAGCCTCACATGATGCTGACAAAGTTACCATTCAAAGCATGTTGGCTGTGTTGTCTGGGGACAAGGCTGCTGTTGTCCAGTTAGTTTAGTCCTGGGTTTCATCACTGACATAGCAACACATGCCCACATTTCTCGAGGTGAGAAGTGTTGGCGTCCATACAAATTTCATATCTGTCAGTTCAGTATGAAGCTACAGCCAGCAGTTGGTTAGCTTAGTTTAGCTTAGCTTAGCATAAAGGCTGGAAAAAGGGGGAAGCAGCTCACCATGCTATGCAATGAGCCTAACAATTTAGCAAGCTTGTCAGCGGGTAACATGATGCAGGAAGTGCAGAGGCATAGATAAAAGAAGAAAAGATGAAGCAGCATTTTCCACAGACATAAAATGACAATGACAAAAAAAAACCCTCTATACAACTAAAATGACAATATTTACTTACCATCCTCCAAAAAATATATTTCCATGGCTTCCTTCATTTCTGAAAAAGTCAGAAAACATCACAACTCATGAACTTCGAGCCTTCATAAAATTTCCTCCATAAGGGGGGGCGTTCATCTAGACTGTTCTCTTGAACACAGCAAACATGACCCCATTTGACATGAGAGGGTTATTGGTTTTCTCATGTCACCGTGCTGTGAGGGTTCAATATGTGGCCATTAGATCAGTCTTAATGAGAAGAAACTGCAGGGTGCAAACAGATAACTTTATGAACCTTTTACTAGTCTCCACACTTGTTCAGCTTCACAGCAACAACACTTCCTTGTTCTAACTCACATGTGACAGAAGTAACCAATCAGAAGCTAGAAGGACTTAGACTCAGGTAAATGTGAGGAAACCGCCAGGGTAGATTATTGTAACTGTTTTAAAGATGCAGATGCAAAGATTGAAGCTTGTAAATATGTACGCAATAATTGTTTAAACATAATTATGTAAATAATTAACTGTGTAAATGTTGAAAATGTAATTTTAGTTAACTTAGTCAAGTATATGAATTGTCAAAAATGTCCAACTATTCCTTTAAGACCAACTTAGTAACATTTGTGCTGCAACTGACAGAAAAGTATACTGTAGTTTGTAGTGTGCACCGGATCAGTACTGGCACAGATACTGACCCTATTATCCAAATCGTGTACTTGCCAGATGTAAGCAACCCACATTAAATACAGGCAAAAACACAGTTATACGGTTTCTTCATCAATGTCATTATAAAAATCAGTTTCCACTGTCAGTTATGGTGGACCAAAAAATGGACAAAAAACATTTGGTGCCACAGGTTGTACGTCAGGTATCAGATCAGTGCTCAGTATTAGCAGACACTTTGAGTTTAGGTGTTGGAAGCACTATCCCTAATCGTCTTCAGTTGTTTTCAATAAATGAAACTGATACCCACAAGCAGTCGCATTTTCTACACCACTGATGAAAAAAAAATCCTCTTATTGTACAAGATCTACGTCTTTCATGCATTTCTGATATCTCTACAGATACAATTTATGTATGTCTCTATGTAAGGCACTTTCAGCATTTTCATTGAAAAACATGATCTTGATTAACGCAAATGCTTTGACTGATTGATTAGAGATTCTCATCTTGGCAGCCGCATGCATTTTTGTAATCATAATCCAGAGGAAAGAAAACTGAAGAGCACTGTGGACCACACATCTGTTAATTATTCATGTGAGTGTGAAAGATAACGGTAGACACTTTGAGAGGCCAGACGTAATGAGGCCACACAGTGTAATCAGGGTTTTGATGAGGGTTACGGAAGAATGTCTCCCACACACTTTAGGACAGTTGGAAACAGAAGACCTATTGATTCAGTCTCTTCAGCATCATTTATCCATCAGGAAGTACACTGTGACTAATTGGTGTGCGTTTGTCATGTAATGCTGACATCAATTAAACTTGTTACCTGGTTTCCAGGCAATTAGTATTCTGTATTTAGCACTGACTTCATCTTCACACCTTTTCTGCATATAAGGGCAAAAGTGGAAGCTGACGGCTTATTTTTCATTAGCACCCCCAGTGCTGTTAAAGTACCTCTTGACATGTGTGAGAAAATCTCGATATCATAGTTTTAATGTTTGGTAGAACAGCAGTGTGCGCCTCCTTGTGTTCTCACTTCCTGCCGCTGAAGCCCAGATGCCTCGGCTTGGCTGTTTAGAGATCAGTGCCACCTGTAATCAATACGTTTACTTCCCGGTAGGCATCTGTTGATAGGCAGAGACAGGCCACAGATGAGAAGATAGCAGCCCGTCTAAAGGCACTGATCCAACTCACCATCTGCTCACAGAGACAGAGGGAGAGGCTGCACGGTGAATCAGATGCTCTCCTCTCATCACCTTCACCATGTCCTCCAGTCTGGAGGCGAAGAGGTTTGAACCAATGACCTGACAACTGTGACGGTCAGAGCAGCCACAGAGGTGATTATCTTTGACTTTCATCGCTTTTGGGCCATAATTATGAAACTGGAGGTGGGAGAGGAATTATTTTTTTTCAATCAGAATGAAATGGAAACCATACTTTACTTTTGAAGTAAGCCAGTATTCATAGTTTCTTTCACCACTAGGGGGCGATGCAACAAGGCGTAAACTCAACATTGGTTTATCATAAAGTCACAAGGTCAGCATGGAGAATATGCTGTTGCCTATTTACGCATCCAGTAGACATAGAGCAACATTATGACTCATTGGAGTTGTGATTCTGCCCACTTGGTGACTTTAAGTTCAATACTTAATACTTTTTAGCTCTGTTTTTCATCTCCACCAACTCCTGGAGAAACTATCTGGCTCTTAAGCTGCTAGATGCTCCACTGTGTTCACCAGTTAATTGCTGACTTGATCTGTCTGCTGTTTGATGATGGGCAGATAACACACAGTAGGTTGTAGCTGCCTGCTGCTGTTTAAAATGATGCTGAGAGCTATGAGGCAGAACCAAAACAATAAAGTTGTGGGCAGCAAAACCAAAATAATATGCTAAAAGACATCACAACCCTCCAACCCTCCACTTGACCCATAGTTTACATAAACATTTTGATTACTGCAGCTTTAACAGCGCCACACTATTCAATTTCAAATCCATGCTTTCCTACTCCTACAGAAAGACTTGAGCAATAGCATCCTTGGATTGAGTGGTTTTGAAGAAAAGGGAAAAAAAATCACTGCACTGACAGATACAGTATTTCACAGAATGCTCTGTAGATTAAAATGAAACATCAGTCTTGTTTCCATGCTCAAAGAAATGTGTTTTCTCGGCTCTGCTCTTCTTCCTGTTGTTTCAGATTGTCCCTGAGGTGTTCACTCTGTTTCATATGGCCAGTTACTCCCACCTGAGGCAGCAGCAACGCTTTGTGTGAGGTGCTGATAAATGTGACAGCCGCTCACACTGTCAAGGGACACAGCGTGATTCAAGCAAGTACAATAATGTGGCTGTTCACCTTTTTATTACCTCTGGGCGCAGGGACAGGCTCTCGTTGAATGCTGCTGCAATGATATTACATTGATGATATTGCAGTATAATTGAAACCTGTTGAGCATTTCAGCTTGTCACGCACACACAGATGCTCATCAAATTTACAATTAAGGGAAAAATATCATTCAAAGTGGGTCTTAATTTTATGCGAATCAGCCAGAAGGCATTGTGCTGTATGCTCTTGTATTTGAACATGTTTGCACACATAATAAGCTTTCAGTCTCTCTGAATTTACTTTTCTACCAATGCTGAATTGGACACCAACGACAATGAAAATAGCCTTAGCCATTCAAAAGCTTCTGAAAAACCGTTAAGCAGCATTTTCTAACAAAGGAAACACATCTTACCATTTATTCAGACTGAATAAATGGACTGAATAAAAGAGAAACTTGTCTTGGCAAATTCCTTGATAATTAACAAAAAAAAATGGTATGAAGAGGCAAAGCTGTGGTGATGCTCACATCTGTAGCTGATTACTAAACTTACATTTCACAAGTACTTAAACAACCTGCCTGAAAAAGGTCTGCTGAAAACTTACATTCTGCTGTGCTTTGCATACAAATGCACAGAAGCAATTACTGGTACAAAAATTAAAAGACTAGGCCACGTTGTTGAGGCTAGAAGCTTTAATGTTGCTGGCTGCTGCTCTGTCCCTGCCCTCTATGTTTCTGTGCATTTCTTGCTGTGTCTTTGTTTCTTGCATCCATATTCATCCAAGGTTCATTAAGTTGCTTGCAAGAAGCTGTCAAATACATGCATTTAGTAGCAGCATGACCTCTGTTACTAATCTCAATTTAGAAAGGCATCCTGTGAAAATATCAGGCAGGAGGATATTGTGCAGCCTGTAACAGCCGTTACTCTCGGCAAGGAGGAAAATTCACTCTGGAAAATGACTCTCCCTCCCACCCGAGATCAGATATGTTGATTTTTCTGAGGGAAATAAACGCTCTGGCAGCTCCCTCTCACTCCCACACAGCCAAATTAGCTGTCACAGAGGACATTAAGCCGTCATCTTCTGAGGTTCCGCTAAAACATATTTCCAGCCTATAGATGTGCTGTGAGTGCGGCTGCCCAAGATGCCATTTTGGAAATGGATGAACTGTATAAAGGACAGTATGTTGTCTCTCTGCCCAAAAACCTGACTGCATAGATGGATAAATACATAAATAAGATGTTATGTGATAGTTATAGCCCTGCTGTCTCCAGCTGACTGTGCAACCAACGGCAGAAAAACAACATCAACCCTCATAGTCCACCATTACACAACAACACTACAGCGCCAGTGCTTGAAGTTAATTTGCTCCCTGTGTGTGAAGATGAAGTACACCTCATTGTGCATACTAATGGCTCACATAAGGCTTTCAAAATGATAGAATGGCTCTGTTTTGGAGGTGACAATTGAAAGTTAAAATTGGTTTCAGCTTATAGACACCTCTCCTCGATCATAGTGGTGATAATTGTGTTGATGTATTAATGCAAAAACAGTAAACAAAGCTAATTTGCTCTCAGGTCTCTCCTGTGTGGGAAAATTATGCTTTTCTGGCTGCGGAGCCGGTGGGTGATGTTAACATTTTACTGCAAAGGTTTTCTTTTGCTCTGAAAACCTGAAAAAAAAAAGGCTGCTGTTTCATTCCTCATAATCTAAATCACACTGAGATGTTTACCGTCATCTCAGGACTAAAGGTACAACAGATGGCTCTCTGCCTTTGCTCAGCTCTCATCTGCTGTAACTTTGTGCTGTCACGCAAATGTTCAGTAGTGCATACACAGCAATCACAGCTCGTTTTTACACTTGGTTTGCGCCCCTTGAAGTTCACAGGCTTCTACGGGCAGCAAAGCACTCTTCAGCTTTGTGTGAAGATGGATGTGTGACAGCTAGCTGATGTTTACCCTGCTGCTGCTGCTGCTGCTGCTGCTATTGCTGCTGCATGGTTTTTCATTCAGCAGAGTGATGGAGCCGTTCATATTCAAACACACCAATTAGCCATCACCAAGGAGGCGTATTGAGGGCAGTGCCTGAGAGGCTCCGTCGCTGATTGGGAGCATTTTTTAAACTAACGGCAGCATTTCTTTAATCACGTCCCCCTTTGTGTCATATTAGCACTTTTTAATTAAAGAGAGAGTTCATAAATGTGCAAATCTGACAAAGCCTTCATCACGGGCTATGGTCTCTAAAGAAGATACGGATATTTGTGTCCACCTCAGGATGACTCATAACTTCTATTTTAATTATTTGGTTTTGGGTTTAGGAAGCAAAACTAATTCCCATCAGTCTCAGCTTTGTGTTTAGTGCTAATTAGCAAATATTAGCATGCTAACACAAGATGATGAACGTGATAAACACTATATCTGCTGAACATCAGTGTATTATCAGAATTGTTGAGCATTTTGGGAAACAGGCTGACTCACTGTTATTTGTAGGGACTAAACAACAAATCTGAAGCTTAATAAATCATTTATTGAGCTTCAGAGGTGCTGGTAGGCTGATTTTGAGGGGCTTACTCATCTCTAAAGTTATTTTCTTCCTGGAAATAATATACAATATCCACAACCTCCTTCCTCCTGTGAGCTATTGTGCAAAGCTCCTGGCCGTTCATTTTAGGAGCAGGTGGAAAAAGGTCGAATCTGTTGTGCTGGCGGCTAAGCTTGTGTCAGGCTGAAGACACTGATCTGATAACGTCCTCATTAGCTGGCCTCGGCCCAACAGAAACCACAGCTGGAAGCCGGAGGTCTGCTCTGCTGGTGACTGCCAACCTCACCCCCCCGAGGCCCGTCATCAGCCAGATGAGGCCTGGATGACACCTCACGCATCTCTGGGCTCCATCAGTCACGACTTATCTGTGAGAGAGAGAGCGACAAAGTTAAGGGGCTGCTGGTGTTTGTGGATGACTTTGATTTTTCTTCTGTGGTAGGTCAATTTGATCACGTGACGGAAAAATATAGCACTCAATATGCTGTAAGGCAAGAGACAAGTATTGCATGTGTTGATGTGATCTCACATATCACACCCTCCCTCCTTTAATATGAATATCGCAACACCCTTCCTTCTCTCTTTCCCCGTCTTATTCGAAACCCAACAGGAAATCACACCAACATCTGGTGCTTAAACTTCGAGTACAGACAATATAATACCCAAATAGAAAGCTCCACTGTGAAAATAATCCTGCTCCTGTATGCTGCAGCTGCATGTGTAGCCTACTGTCTGGTAAGGCTGCTTTGTTCCTCCTGTGACAGGGATCAGTTTATAGCCTCAGTGTGGAGGAAGAAAGATCACTCCTGCCTCTCTGACTGACGGGCCTCTGAATTTATTTCTGCTATCAGCAAAGTCAGCATGAAGAGATGCCCCCTGAGTGTGTACACAAACATGTTTGATGCTCTAAGATAACGCTGCCACTCTTCAGCTGAATAGAGAGAGCAAGAGAGGGATGGCAGAAGGTTTTTTTTTTTCTTTTTTAGAAATAAACTAAAGTAGTGAATAAACATAGAGTTGTACTCTTCAGCAGTTTTGATTATCATTTCAATTATTTATCAAGGAAAACGTCCTGTTTCCAGCTTTTCAAGTGCTTTAAATTTCTGAGCAGATGTTTTGGAGCTTTTGGTTGTAGTAGATGATCTTCATGGAGTTTGAAAAGATGTCATGGAATTGTAGATGTTAAAATATCCATTTTTCAGGGCACTTAAGAGAATTTCTCATCAGTTTATTGTCACATACATTGAAGTACTGAATGAAAAGCTAGTCAAGACAACAAGCTAAGTACCTCTGTGTGATTTTCTAAGATATTATCAGTAGATGAAAGCCATCATTTTCCACTGGGAATAAAATGAAAAGGACATTTTTAGTTGTGGAGCTGCAGCTAAATGCTGTTATTGAGAGAAATTTACTTTACTGACAGAGAGTGAAATAAGAGGTGAAAAGAGGTTAACTATTGCTGTCTGAGTCATCTGAATGACTGCTATTGAGTGTGTGGGACCTCATTTGACCTCTCCCCTTTCATTGCTGCTGCCTGCACTCAGGTTATTTTGTGATGCTATCTGACTATCACTCACTGTCATGTCACTGTTGTTCCTCTTTGCGGCGGTTTCAGCATATGGGCAGGATTCCTAGCAGTGAGTCCATACATCTGCTCATGCTTGATCCTGATTGTTTTTCCAATCCTCTGCTCTGAAAGATTCCCACGTACAGTAAAGCCATGCGAGAAGGAAGATAGCCAGTTCCTGATTGCCCATCTGTCATGTCCGGCTGCGTTCAGCACTAGACACTGAGCTCGGAGTGACGATAGAAGCTACTTCACATGAATTTCAGTGACAGCGACTGTCATATAGTGCTTTTAGGCAAACACTGAAAGGCTAAACAGCTTTTGTGATATGTTTTCTATCATCTTGTTCTTTCTCAAGTGTTATTCTGGTGAGGAAAGCCGTAAGGCTGAGAGGAAAACCATGTAGTGAGTCACACAATACGCAATGACGCTCCCAGTGGGACTTGCCCAGCCAGCTGCAAAGGCAGGTGTTTCTAAGACATCTCAAGATGTTTCATGTATGCTTTATTTCCTTTTTTTGTTTTCAAGCCAGCAGCAGGGAAATCCGTTGCTAACTTAGACACATTTTGGTCTATTTTTGTCCTGATAGAAGTTTCAGGGCATGAAATACTGCATGTCAGTGAGTCAGTACTGTATGCCAGTCATGTAGCCTAACCCTAATGACCACTGTGTGATTGCATGCTCCATCCCTGGAGCTTCTAGCACGAGTAGTTTGTCAAGTTTTTGAAAGCTTGTATTTGCAGGTAAAGAACAGCTAAAGTAAATAAGGCAGGGCTGTAGCATGATGATTTAATTCAGTGATACAGCAATGGGCTGCTTTTGATTGACTTGAGCAAAAGAGCAACAATTTTTGATGTATTTTGACTTCTAGGGTTTATTACATCAATCATTTAATCAATTTATTTAATTGATCTCAAGAGGTGAGCATATTATCTGGGGTTTTCCAACCATATTCAGAAGTTAAATGAGCACCAGCTGAGGTTCTAGACAGTAGGATTTATCATTTTCACAAAAAGAGACTGATTACACTGGATTATTTTGTTGGCATTCAGTAACTAATAATTTAGAATATTAAGAGAAAACTACCACCACAGCTTTTAAACAATAATTCTAATTACATTTTTATTTCCTTATAATCAACAAATCCCTCAGAGGCACCAAAACCAACAATCAATTGATTCTACTGACAGGTATTGTCTGTATACCCAAAGCCTGATAGAGGTCCATCATTGTTCAGAAACTATTAAAGACACATCAGTGAGCCACACTGTTTCATGAGTTGACATGCTGCCCGTATTTGGCCACTGCAGTTTTTGATGAAACCCCATTATATACTGTTCTGCTGCTGTATACATACATAACTGAAAACAGTTCCCAACAAATACCTTATTTATTTCTGCTTGAGTAATGTTTTCTAAAGAATACAACACCCAGCGATTTTGTTAAATTACTCCTTTAGTTAACTAAATGTTAGTGAGCTGTTTTCAGTAGGAACAAATGGGTTGGGGGCTAAGTGCCAACCACAGGATGGGAAATGGATTAATGCATTGCTAGATTTGGTCTCTTCATGAATTTTCTTGGCAATATGAAAAATATAGGATAACAGCCTTTCCTCTGAAAAAGCCCATTTTGAGCAAATCTACTGTCTTGCTGATGATGGTGGATATCGACACTATTTTCCACACTGAAAATGATTCTGCATTCGAAAACAGACTGAACATGTGAGTCACATTCTGTTAAATTTTTGTGATTGATCAAATGGTTGTGTGCCCTAGGCTTATGTTCTCTGAAGATTATTTTTGCTTTGAACAAAACTGTGGCTCGGAAACTCTCTTGGGAGCCCAAACAACTAAATATGAACATAAAATCCACAAAGCAATAAATCTGATTTTAATTATTTTCCAAGCTGTATGTGAAGCCTTCTCCCGGTGGTGCAGTGAACTGCATTTGCACATCACATTACTGCTGCCCTTTCGTGTATGCCTAACAATCACTAAAATGTCATCTTCAGTATCTCATACTGTTGCCTTTATGTGCTGTTGGAAAAGGTGACCCCCACCACTATCTGCCGGTGTTTCTGATGCACTTCTGACAAATATCTGATGCAGATTTCCCCTCATTGTCTAAAGCTTTTCCTACAATGGAAACTGCTTTATATGCAAGAAGAAAATGGCTGAGGAAATGCAGTTTTATCAGCTACTGATTTCTCTCATATTCAAATTTGCTGAGGATATTCCCCCCAGTCAACAGTGTGGTAGACATGTCTGCACATGTCTTTGCATTGTAAACATTCACATCAGAGTGTAAGGGCTTTGCTAGAGAAACTGTGGCGCTGTGCACTTCTTTTGTTTCCCCCGGGTTACCCAGCACAGCCTTGACATGGCTCGTAGTTATTCCTGCTCGCTCATTCATGCAACCTCTCTCCTCCTCACTCTCTTGCCTCACATCTCTCGCAATATTCCTCTCTCTCTGCCTCCCTCACTTGCTCTCTCCCTCTTGCTTTCCATCCCCTCTCTTGCAGACCCATTCATCCATAGCTGGTTCATCGGTGGCTACCCTGTGTGCCATGCCTGATGCTTATGGGCTGCCCTCAGATCTCTGTCTCTCCCCTAAGCAACAGCACAGATTAAATACTTAACTTTATTCATTTTTTTCTCTCCCACCCTCTCTCTTGCCTGGCATTAAAAATTCATCCACTCTGTGTTGTGTTAAAAGCACATTACGCAAGACTCTAAATATACCCCCTCCCAGGCAGGAACCGTTTGTCCCTCAGTGCCTTTACGTCTGCTCTGTCAGTGTCTATGCATGCATTGTGTACTGTATGTGTGTGTGAGCTGAGGGCTTTTTCCTTGCTCTGATGCCGCATCTGTTATATCTGTCAGATCCCAGGAGGAGGCCAGCTACAGTGCTCTGGAACGTCCCTCGGGTGGCAACAGGGTGATGCAGCAGACAGGTGGGGTTAAGGAAAGGACCTCTCGAATCAACAAGCACTCATGACCAGTTTTAACGCAGCATGCGCTCTCTTTTTCCTCTGATGATGATGGAGCTGATTTGGCAGATTGAAAATGAGCTTCTGCGTCTTGTTTAGTGCTGTGCCCTCACCTCTTTCACCTCTAAGAGCTCGTTATTGCTGCAGAGTTTGACCGATGACTCTGATGGCTGTTTATCACATAGAGATGGGCATTCAGAGAAGAAGAAAGTGCTGCTGTGTGCATCAGCCTCTCTCCCCAGGCTGGTCTGCCTGTCTGCCTCCGGCAACAAAAGCTGACAGTCCAACTGTTTGATGCTGCCTCCTGGATGAAAAGCCTTTGTAATTGGCTGCCATTACAAACTGTACGCCATCCTTGACAATGACAGTGAAAAGACAGAAAAGACACATGTTCCCTCTTCGATCTTTTGACTCTTGCATCTGCCGAAAAGCAAAACAATAAGTTCATTGTTGTTTAAATGGGAGCTATGTATGTTTCTAATGCTGTGTCTAATTTGTCTTCTGTGTTGCCCAAATGCAAAATCTCTATCTGCTGTGCTATAAAAAGGTTGCACTTAACTGTTTAGTAAAAATGTTGTCTACTGAATCTCTTCTTGTCCCCTTCAAAGGACTCCTTTTTAAATGTTGATTATTCATGTACTTTCAGGTCCATAATATTAATGCACTATTGCTCAAGTATTAAGCATGTTTAATTCCCTCTATTGGATAAAATACAATGTGTAACTAATAAGTGTGGCGAATCCAATTTAAGCAGTGCCATGCTGAGCCGCTGCACTGCACAGCTACATACAGAAGTACACACACACACTTAAACACACAGTCCTCTGGTGCTCTGTGCAGCTTTTTCTGCAGATTTTAAGGTGCATGAGTTCAGTAGATCTAACCACGATGAATATCACAAGGCTGGCTTTGACAGAATAAGGGTTTGTTCCGTTTCTCCAATCCACTCCACATATGACACCTCCTGCTTGCCAGCGTGTCTCTCCATAGACAACACCTGCCAGCCCTTCCTGCCAGCCCGCGCTGATGTGTGGCATTCCTAACTCGATCATGATCGTGAAGACAACACCTGCAATCTACAAAAAGCTGAGGAAGCTGCCAAGTTCCTCCCATGGTGAGACATGTTTCTCTCTCTGTGTTTCTCTCTTTCTTCCTATCTCTTTTTTGTCACCTCTCGCCGCCATCTGCACCCAGGTGTGTGCGCAAAGCGTATACAAATGAGAGCATGCTTGCACATCCAAACAAGCGCGGGCAGGTGCTGAGCTGAAAATCTGAGTCTGATGAAAAGAGGTTGTGCTCAAAACGTCACCTTGGTGCAATAAATAAGTGGACATTGGAGCTCTGTAGTGTATGAGCTGCTTATTTGTTTATTTGTGTGTGCAAAGTGTGACACGAAGAGCAACCGCATCACTTTCTTTCGCGGAAGCAAGAAGCAGAAAATGATGCATCTATTCTACACCCATGAATGCTTCCTCTGCTCCACATTAGATAAGCCACCAAGCTTTGACATCAATAAAGTTGTAAGCAAAGAAAAGGCAATGCGGGCATACATACAGTGTATGCTGTATTGCAGTGCCAAGAGCATATATTAGTGAGAAGAAGCTACACTGTAGAGGAACATCTGGTCCCTCGTGGCCAATTCGCCTACTTGAGCATGTTGCGTATCCAGTGTCCCCTTCCTCTCTCTCCTCAGCAGAAGGCTGCCTGAGTGACAGTAGCTTGCTGCACGTTGGTCTGTTCTCTCTTCCCATGGGTCTAATTTGTGCAAGCTGCTTTTGAATTGTTGCAAAGAAGATGCAGGAACAAAGCCAGCTGAGGGGGCTGGGGCGTGGGGGACCTGCTGTTCCTCCGTGCCTCTAGTTCTGATGCCAATTCATCTACATTCTTCTGTTCTTTCCGGCGCCCCTTCCTCTTTCACCCCAGAGTGTCAGCCTTGTGTTTGTACTGTTTGGTGAGATAATGAAGGAAAGGTGTGAGGTGACGAGGTTAGTGGGGTAAACATGAGTGCATGACTTTTGCGCATCTCAAGTGACTTGTGCCGAACAAAAAAAAAAGTGGAAGAGGGAAAGGGAAAGGTGAGCCACCGAATGTGCATGTAATTTGATTATTTTGCAACATATAACATACACTCTAATGAGTATTTGCACAGCTTCATCACAGCACATAACATTGGTACAACTACTTACCCTGTCTTTTCTCATAATGTCAGTTTTCACCTGGCATTTGCAGAAGCAGCAGCTAATGATATCCTTCAAAGACTTTGACTAAGCCATGACTCAGAAACTCTGTTCCTTAAGGGAAGAGCCCTGATTTTAAAGTACAAGCATGGTTCTGTAGTTATTTTCTCTGCAGGAGACGGAATGAATCAGCAACATCTGAACACTGCAGGAAAAAAGTCAAGGGAATGAGCTGGGACCTTCAAAGTGTCAGTTTTGAAATACAAAAAAAAAAAAAAAAAGACTTCCTGTCTGTTTGACAAGGGAAGATTAGTCACCTGCAACTTAAAAAGAAGCAGGGTGCAGCAAAAAAAAAAAAAAAAAAAAAAGTCATTCCTCCGCCCAAGGACAGCTCAGTTTGCCTTTGTATGAAGCCCTTTACACCTGGATCCCCTATAGCAAGGGAGAGGAACTCCTGACCTGACACCTCGGCTGTAATGACATGCCAATTTACAACTCCCCAAGAGAGGAATTAGGAAGGTTACAGCATGCAAACTGAAGCTGTGACAGTGCTGAACATGTTTAAACCAGGAATATGGGTGCATCAGACGCAGCAGTGTCGCTTTTTCAAGAATTTGAGATCCCAAATATTAAAGAATGCTTGCAGACTTTGGAGAAACATATTTGAAGTTCAAAAGTTGTGTCAGAGGAAATCCGCCTTCAGCCTGATTATATACTTTATCATACCCCATGATAGAAACCTGCATATGAATTTATTAAAAAATGTTTTCATTTTATTGCTGCTTGGATCTTGCTTTTGTTGTTTTGGTTATTCTTTCTATCGGTTTTGATAACGGGAACATGTCAACTTCGTGAAAAAGAGGTCAGACAGGGCAAATAATATGGTCAGACAATCATATGATTTGTAAACAAAGTTATTTGAAAGCAACCCTATCTGCTGGAAATTACATTTATATCCTACTAATTTGTAGGAAGAGAACAAATCACATGATAAAAACATGATTTAGTTGCTTTAGATGGATATATTGTATTGCTACAGGTGGATATTGTTGGAAACATCAAAACATTTTGCAACTTGTCAGACAAATTTCCTCAACATCTGAGAGGCATTACATTTCTTAGAAAATATATTTGCTGTTGTGAATAAGTAGCGTATGAACATAACTCCTAGGAGACATATTTTTTTTTTAACCAAATCTTTTTATTGTTTTCCACTGATGAACAAACAAGCAAGTACAGAACAGAACAAATATTGGACCCATCGTCTGCTGAGTGACAGCACCGGATGAGTAAATATATTCAGTATGTCTAAGAGGAAGGAAAAGAAAAAAAGAAAAAAACATTATAGTGTGAATAATGAGGGAGCATAGCTGCATAGATTCTGTGGTAAAATAGGTAAAAACATGTATCAATGCAGTTGCATTAGGTGAATATAAATAAGTGTGAACATGTACATGAATAATTTGAGAAAGAAGAATGGCAGAAATAAAGAAATTAAACAATTATGAATATTTAGGGAGGCTCAGGTGGCCCTTTAGCTAGATGCAGGCAGATGCTGTCAGTGCTTTGGCAAAGGTACTGCAAGTCTTTCTTAGGGATAATTAAGGTGGAACATTTTTTCCAGTTGAGTAACAAAGGGTTGCCAAATTTCATCACATTTTAAAGAGGAGCCTCTCAATCTGTTCTCACTCACAGCTCGTCACACACTGTAGCTCGGTCACTTTTTAAGGCATTGAGTAACCGGTCATTGGCATTTTTCAGCGTGCAGGTTAATCCAACAGACTTCTATAGATGGCCACTTCTCACTCCAGATGTGATGTAGAATAAAGAGTAAGAAAAGTTTGCTTATGGAGGTGGGTGGAGGTGTTGGATAGGTCAAGCACAAGACCTTCGTTTAGGAGACCAGAGTTTGTGTCCTGTATGAAACCAAAAATTAAGGTTTATTTCTTTTTTAAGTGCAGTAATTTCACATAAGGAACTAACACACTTATTTTAAGCAGAACCATAAACCTAACCAAGTAGTTTTTGTTATCTTACCTCAACCAAACTGTGACTGTTTCATAATTTGAAATCACATGGTTATTATTGTTCTCAGCACACTTTATTTTGAAAACCAGTTGTTGCATATTTATTTTATTCATTATTGCTAACTCGATCACAGAGCCCTGCATGTTGAAAAATGACAGTGCCAAAGGCAGCTGACCAAGCGTGCGTATGTGATGAGATGGGAGTGGAAATGTGTTGCAAAGTAAATCGAATATGTTCAAGGGTAACACAATGAAAAGTATCCTTAATCCAAAGGGAGTGAGTTGGGGTGAAGGTCACTTCCATTTTAACGTTAAAAGGCGTCTGACCAAAAGGCTGCAAAATTGGACTGAAGATTTGGGGCTGTTTCTGTAAGAGGGAGGATTGTGAACAGTCCTCTAACTCAGAATTTAAACTGATTATTCAATACATCTGATCTTGAGAACATTTCAGACCAAAAATGAAATAGTGATGGACAGGAGCTGAGGGCATCAATTAGGAAGGCTGGGCCTGGGTGACAGCGATCAGACTGGGTCTATCTCTGGGTGAATTTTAGTGAGTCTGACTTCTATCCATAGATTGGATGGAGGATTTAACACTGAATAATTCCATGTTTAGCACAAATAGAAGACGAGTGGACTTTTTTGAGAATCTCATTCCACTCCTTCTCAGTGAAATTAATATGTAAATCTTTCTCCCATAAGGACTTAATCCCTCCCGAGGAGTCGATCTGGATGGACTGGATTAATTCATAAAGTTGAGATCTCATCCTTTCAGTGGAAGTGGTTCCGGGAGATGGGTCTGCTGGAGAGGAAGAAATGAAAACGAGCAATGAGATTATTGCCCAAACTGCCTATAAACATCCGTCAGTGCTTACAGGCTGACCTCATGGTTCAACCTTGACCTACTGTACTTACTGACATAGTTCTCCCGTGCAATGAGGGATTATTAGCAACAGTATGAGTATGTTTGCTCTCAGTTTTACTTCCATATACAGCGGCTTAGATAATCTGACAATGTGGCTAAAGTGTGGGCTTGTTCAAAGCTGTCTGATCGTCTGCCTGCTCGTATGTCTTGCCCCTTCAAATGTTGTTGATGTGATTGCAGATCTTAGCAATTTTAATACAATGTTATCAGAAAAAAGTAAGGAATTACAAGAAACTGTATGCATGTATACAGTATATGTACAAGGACATACCCGAACAGTGCAGATGCCAAGATTACAGAGACTGTAATAACTGTAGGATGCAGCAGTCACTCTACTCATTTACAGACTGTCTGACTCTTCCTCTCTCATTAGCATGTCTTTCAAACAGTTGCAAGTGTTAGAGGAAAGCAAGAAAAGAAACAACTGGAGTTCTAATCAGTTTTTTTTAGAAAGTAATGTGCCTGGTGTTGCCCGAAATGTCAGCAGCACAGCACAAAAACACGCCTACTTCTACAAGCCACTAGTGAGAAAGTCAGTGCACGCCAGATAGACGCTGGGAGGTTTATTACAACATTTGTAATGATCCATGGTGGAGAATAATGGAGCATAAATCAAAGAGACATCCAGCTAAAGACAATGGGAAATTAAATTGGCTAATGGAGTGTGGGAACAAAGTGGGGAAATGCTTGCATCAAATTTCCCCATGCAGGCAGAACTATTGACAATAACAACAGAAGTCCTGCTGTGAGGCTGAAATGTTCCTCTTGGAGTCTCCTACATTGTCTTTTGATTAAAAAGGAAGGGCACCATGTTACTGTACACCACGCAATATGGACTACTTTGTTTTAGAATCAAGTTTTTAGACATATGATTTATCTTATAATTCCCTTAATTAGCCTCTGAAATTGATGTCTTGCTTGTCAAATTAAAATAAAGCTGCTTCTCATTTTCCTCTTTTTCTTCTTCTACACTTGAAATATAATGCATTCAGAGCCTGTTTCTCCTATGTGTGAGGAGTTCCAGGTGTTACACATTTAACACCTCTGTATGGCTTGCCAGTCCTGGTTGTTTTTATTTACTTGTAAATTGTATGTTTGCAGCTCCAGCCTGCCTTTAATGATGTCAGAGATAAAATGAGACAGCCGCTAACAATGGTCCCATGGGTCTGTTTTCCACAATGAGCGGAGGCAATCCATGGTGTCATCCACAAAACAAAATGAGCCTGACATGTTAGGAGAAACAATAGCCTCACAGCCATCCCCGGGAGATATGATGAGATTTGTGAGCATAAAAACATATCACTTGGAGCAAATCTGCAGGCCTTTATTCGAGAATTTACATAATACTGTGGTCTTAATTAAAGAAGACTAATTACAGACATAAAAACAGGAAGAAGGTGTTTTTTTCTTGTCTGACAGGTTTCTTTCTCAGTGCAGCTGTGTCGTGGGCCATGTGAGGAAGCAGAGAGGGATGAGGAAACACTCTTGCATTCCCTCTCTGCAGTTTAGTCTTCATTCAGTGTGTCTTTTTTCAGCTAAAGGCAATTCTGAGTCAATATCTCCTCCTGAATGTTATTGCTCCACAGCAGCCTGTGCAAGACTGGAGCTTGAGACGCTGAGCATGGGGGAAATACAGACGGGCGGTTTGACAGAATGGATCCAAACCATGAGGGAGATGATGGGTGATGATTATCTGGAGTGAGAAGGATGACAGCAGGCCCCAGACGGTCACCAGACATCTCCTGACTTGGCGTTTTGTCAGTTTGAAAGGACACGCTGCTAACACTTTGTGTCTTTGTGTGTGCGTGCACGTGGAGGTGTTATTGTGAGTAAAACTTTGTGTCCCGTCATTTTGAATTCAAATCTAATTACAGCACATTAATTCAAGTGATTTGCGTGCTTGTCTGCCTTTGTCACAGACACAGCGGTGCATGCAGCCCCAGACACACCTCTGAAGGTGGAAGTTTTTTAACTTTGACAAACCGTGAAACAGAGTCAGACGTGCTGACAAATACAGAGTAGCATGCAGTTTTTGCACCTGGGAGGGTTTTGGCTGGAGGCTAATAAAAAAGTGGAATCAAGAGCTTCCTCTCTAGACCTTTTTGCACTGGAGGTAGGAGCTGCTGTTTCAAGTACAGAAATGATCTGAATCTATTGAACATTCTGCAGAAGCATAACTTTGCCATGTGCCTATTTGTGTGTATTTAACTATTTAAAGTGTAAATATATGTGCTGTGGTATTTCCTCTGGTAAGTGCAGAACAAAAAAAATAAATAAAAAAAACAGGAGTGCAGCGTTCTGCACACATGGATCTGCAGGGGGGTAGATGGATAACAAAAGATTGAACTGGTGAGGTGCTGGGAGCAGGAGTGAGAGGACTCAGAGAACATCCATCACTCTGCTCGGGCTTGATTGGTCATGCCTGACAATGAGGAAAGATGGACTGTCACTTTCCACAGGAGAGAGGCGTGTGGGAGCGGGGGTGCTGGCAGCGAGCCAAAAGGCAGCAGAGGTTGAGATGTGTGCTGAGCCTCTTTTGTTTGGACCTGGCTGTGCCCACCCCTCTGAAATGCTCTTTAGATACACAGCCGTCCTCTTCACTGTGATCCTGCACCATCTGAGAGAAGAGGCCTTTGTTCCCGCCTGGCATCAGCACATCTGCTTGGAAACCTTGACTCTACTCGGTGGCTATCACTGGCTCTGTTTGCAGCAGGAGTCTCTGAACCAGATACCAGCCGGGTGCTAAAACCACTGCTGCCAATTTTCTCTGCCATGTTATTTCCGGCAGCAGTGCCCCAGCTACCCGTCTGCCTCTTCTTTGGCACGTGGGACACAGAGGAGAGTCTGTTGGGTTTCCTCAGAGATGACTGCTGTCTCTTAAATAATTCAGTGCAGCCGTGGAAAGCTCATAGCAGTGAAGGACACTCACTGAGCAATGCTTGTGGTAGTGTATCCAACAGCTACCTAAACCCATTGACCCTCAGTTTCCCTTCATAGTTCTGTGTGGTTATTGCAAGGAAGACTTGTTTTATACATCTATATGTGCACAGTGCAGAAGAAACTACCTTGAAAGTTGCAGACATCAATGACAATGCAGTGAGGGCTCTCTAAGGTGAGACATACTTTAGTTTACCCTGTAACTTTGCAGCAATGCCTGCAGTTTCATAAAGCACAGAATGTCTGCAGAAACACTCTGACGAGGATGACAATAAATGAAACGCAGGGTTGAGGGTAGACTCAAACCAATTATTTCAGGGCTATTTGGACATGCAATAAAGTAGGAATGAATCTTAATTTCAAGGAAGGAATTTCAACATTTTGCTCTCTGTAAATTGAGTAAATTAAAGGTATGTTTATTGTCTAACTTGTACAAACCTGATGATTAAATGCGGGGAGTATTGCACATGCAGGCAGCAGAGTGGACACAGTCGGAGGGCATCAGTTGGACTCCAGCAGCAGTCAGACTGAGAAAGTAAAGGAGGAGCTTGATCAAAGGAAGATGAATCAAGATTTGAGATGAGATAAAAAAAAAAATGTTTAATTCACATTTTGGCTCTTATATAAATGTAGTGAAGGTAATAGAACCTGCCTACTCTTTAGCTCTAAATACTTTATGTGTTTGCGAGTGTTTGTTTTGGACGGGGTGGGTTGGTGCAGGATGTGATATTCATATTCATTAAGCTTTTCTGTGTGCCTGTTATTTGTATTTGGATATGCCTCAGCAGCCCCATGCCTGTTATTTTGGTTAAGAGAGCATTGCAGCCTCTGGCTAAAAATGCCAGCCTAACAGTCAGCAATTAATTGAATTTATTGTAATTGTGCTCAAAAGGCTCAGTGTGCTGTGCAAAAACGAGAAGTGAAAATCGAAAAACAGAGCTAGGACATGGAGCGGTAAATAAAAACAAACTAGCAGCATCAAAGACGGAGGAATCAACAATAGCGGAATACAGAATAAGTGTTGCAGCTGTTGATTGCAGGTGAAGATATATGAATAGAAAATGGATTGACGTATGTTCACAGCATTCATCTACTCATTGAGCCTTCTGCAATATGTACTTGATGTTTGTATGACACAAAAGAGGGAACAATTTGTCAGTATTTGCAGTCACTGTACTGATTATATCAGAACGTCAATGGGCTTGGCTGCACCATTGTAGTGCATATTGATTTGTCATTTACATGCAGTGCATGTGGATTTATGTACCCTCAAAGAATGACTTAATGTAGGCTTATTGTTTATTACAACTCCTTAGAGAAATAGTGTTATATTTTGGGAAATCTGCTTATTTGTTTTCTTGCCGAGACTGAGCTGAAAGGATTGATCCCACTCTCATACCTGTATGGTTAATATGAAGCTACAGCAACCAGCTGGTTAGCTTAACTTAAAAAGAAATACAAGTTCAGAGTTGTGCATGCATTAGCGGCTGGGGATTGGTTGGCACTAGAATTATCCATCAGTTACAATCTGACCGATGCACATCCACTACTCAGATCAAGTCGGAACACACAAACTCCCCATGAATCGCCATCTTTACTTTTCTGTTTAGGTACATATTAAACAAGATTTAACAGGACAACAAAATCTAACAAAAGTTAGTGATTACTTCACTCAAAGAAGGACCTTCTTGGGAGCATTCTCTCCCTGTGCACATGAGCATATCTTTTCACCTTTTAAACAGATAAACTGAAGAATTTTCTTTAGATTCTGTACAAACAATGTCTAATTGTATAAGTTCCCACATAACCTTGAGTAAGTGAGAAAAAAACAAAACAATGGCACAAAGGGAGCTGTATAGAAACTCACGTCTCTATGTTAATTGTTTGTCTCCCAGCTACATAAAATATTGCTATCTCTCATTTTTCCTGATAATAAACATCACAGTGTCTCTTCTGGTTGGCATTCTGCTGCAGAAGCTGCCTTCACAACCCAGAATTTTTCTCCTCGAGGGAGCAGCTTCTCCTTCAGTGTTCCCTCTTTATCCAGTATAAGCGGTGTAAATCTCCACAACACAACCTTTGATATTCATACCAAGAATCAAGCCAACCTGACCTCTCCTCAACCAGCACCCACCCCCACATAATCCTATAACAATGAAGAAAATAATATTAATGCACCGAGAAGCTGGAGGTCTGGTGCAGCCTATCAGCACCCACAGATGAAGGGGCTCAGCTGTCATTTACATGCTAATGGTGTTAGCGGAGGCAATGAGAATGGGGCAGGGGGCCACGCTGCGTTGCCAGTTTAGGAGGTGTTTGAGGGGCCACAGCACAGCCCGGCACATACAACCACTCGGTGGAAAACCATCTGCTGGTTCTCATCTGGTCCAGCCAGCAGGTCCATTTACACACTGCTTAATCAGACGTGTCTGTTGGACGCTCCTCCTCCTCCTCTTCTTCTCTGGCACACAGACACTGCCAGGCCTCTTTTCAAACACAAATGAGTCTGTCTTATTTCCTACAACTGAGCTGGTGGTGTTGTGCACCTGGTTTTGGTCGCCATTAAATGTCTCGCTGTTGTGAAATTCTTCTCTGGTTTTTATTGTCAGCATTAGGCTGAGCTGCAGCTCGTGTTTGTGGACATTCATGTGAGTGTTGAGTTGTGATAATCAGATGTTCTATGTACTCATGTCGTTACTGACATGTTCTGTTACTGTGTTCACGATTCAAGGCAAGAACATAAGAAACCTTCATTTTTTCACCCACACTCTGACTGTGTGGTGTAGGTGTAATGTCCTCTATTTAGATGCAATTCAAAGGTTGGTGTGGGTGTATTGTAACTTCAGCCATCCACAGAAAAATAAGAAAAAGCCCAAGAATAGCCTCATAGAGTCATGATTGAAGTATAATCACACCATTTACCTCTCATTCCTATAGACTACATATGAAGCTACAGCTAGCAGCTGGTTAGCTTAGCTTACCAAGAAATGACGAGGCACAAAACCTCCTGTAAAATGGCTAATCACATTACTGTTTGAGTATTAAAAACTCTTCCCATTCCAGTAAAATTAGTTTAAAACGCCCATCTAAGGCAACCCCACAGTAAATAGAAAGCTGTTAAAATGGTAAATGGATGCATGTATATCACACTTTTTTTAATCTACCAACCACTCAAAGCACTTTACAAAACGCGTCACATTCACACATTCACACACTGATAGCACAGCCATCAGAAGCGATTTGGGGTTCAGTATCATACCTAAGGACACTTTGGCATGCAGACTGGAGGACTGACCTTCCGATTAGTGAACGACCTGGTCTTCCTCCTGAGCCACAGACGCTCCTGTTCTTGAATAATGGGAGCGTATGCATGGTTCTCACTTTAAGTGCTACTGGCATTAAGTTGAACATTCTTTGCAAATTGATGCCTGCATATTACTATATCTTAGTTTTATTAGCTGGAAAGTCTTACCTTAGTGCCAGTTTGATAAAAACTGATAACCATACCACAGAAAATGTATATTTTACATGTGTTTTTCTTACAGTATGTTGAAGCATTCTTCAAAAATGGCCATATTTATCAAGATATATATCTATATATTTATATTCAGATAATCTATGTAGGTCATCTATACTCATACTTTGGGTATCTATACTGATATCGAGCTATATATCTTTTATTAAGGTAATTTATTATATTGATCATTTGCAGATCACAAGAATATTAGCTTTCCAGTGATGTATGGCCTGAGTATAAACTTTTGTAGGAGATGTGTAAATTAGACAAGCAAACCAGTTAACACTATGATGAGCCACAGACGGGCCATTGCAGTCCAGAACAGATTTAAAGATTTTGTTACCTTCATGCAACCCAGACAAGCTGTTTCTCCATGTTTTCTGTCTTTGTGCTAAACTAAGCTAACTGGCTACAGCTAAATATTTAGCATACAGACATGAGAGTCGTAAAGAAAACTAATGAACAAATGTTTTCTATAAGTTATTGTTTCTAAAGCACACACATTAGACATCCCCTGATTGTGTCGGTGTATAGACAGTTTCAGGCCGCTTGGACCAAGCAGCAACCTCCAGGGCTGAAAAATTGTCTGTCTTTAGTGTACTTGTTCAAAAAGTTAAAAAATAAATTAGTGTGGACTGTTGTTGGTGATTAGCTCACTGAAAGAAGGATGTGAAATAATATAATATCAAGGTGTGTGGGTGCACTGCAAGAAAAATAAGAAAAAAAGCCCAAGAATAGCTTCATGGAGCCATGATTGAAGTGTAACAATAACAACGCCAATCACCTGTGAAGCAACCAATTATAGTGTGTAGTTATAAGTAAAGTTACTCTGACATTTTAGAAAGTCTGAATAAGGAAACTGTAAGGAGTTTTTAAAGTTTCTAAAACTTTTATTATTGCTTTTCATTCTTGAGGATTAAGTGTTTTTGAGGACATTTTCCTTCAAGATCTGCAGACACATTAATAGATCCACAAAGCTCATCCTGGGGCACCATGAAGGGTAAGATCTCATAATGCAATAATTCCCCTGAAACCAATGTTTCTTATGGTTGATGGGCAGCAGGCATTTAGATTTAGAAAGCTTACGTCCCATTTTTTTCAGTCATATCTGCTAGAAGCAATCTGGGTCCAGCAGTGGCCTAGTTCTCTCCCTCTATTTTGGGCAACCCTTTAGAAAGTATTAAATAGAAGAGAACAATGCAATTTTTGAGTGGCAGCATTATAAAATACTCTCGCAGATGAGAGCCACATCTGTCCAAAGTGTTGTGGGAGAGGACTGTATCATGTGAATGCAGATACTAGTCAAGCCTCGAATGGTGCGGACAGAGAGGAAATATGATGTTACAGCCTCTGACTGTCACATCTGAAATTTCTCTGTAATTCCTGAGTTCTGTGTGTATTTGATTCTTGAGCTGATGTGATTTAAAACTGCTGTTTGTGTGTCCTCAGGGTTGAGTGACTATAAGCCCCCAGTGGACCCTCGGACCACCTGCTTTTGATGAATTCCTTGAGTGGTTTTAGCTTTAGCCCTTTGAATTGGGAACAGGGCCTCTTCACTGGTGCTTTGTGGATTTTTCAGTGCAAGATGAAGATGAAAAGAACACAAATTACTCTCTTTTCATGATGTTTAATATTCTAACAAAATGTTCAGTCTCTAGAGTGGCAACTCAAGAACATGTCCTCTTTATGTCAAACTCAATTTCTACATCTTTCTGCTTGTGCAAAATCAGCAGTGGAATGTGACTACAGAGTACATCTACTCAAGTACTGTACCTCGAGGTACTTGTACTTTACTCCACTACACCATAAAGGAAAATATTGTAAGTTTACTTTGCAACATTTTTTCAAATTACATTTTTTCCATGTATGCCCAAAACTGTTGATTTTGATTGTTGAGGATCAAATGTTCCTTGATGGGTTGAGAAATTGTCTCCAACTTTTTAAGCTAAATAAACTACTTAAAAACCCTCTTTGATCAGCTGTAACACTACAAAGTGATAATTTTATATAAAATGATGCAACTAACAAACCGTATAAGTAGTGAGTTCAACCTTGAACATCTACAGCAGCAACATGCAAAATACACATTAATGCAGCTGTATTATAAATCCAAAAACATATTAAAACACTGAGAGGGACAATTTTATTGCACATTGAGTACTTTTACTTTCATACTTTAAGTGCATTTGTCTGATTATACTTACATACTTTTACTTAACAAAGGATTTGAATGCAGGACTTGAATTGGTATATTTTCACAGTGTGGTACTAGTACTTTTACTTAAGTAAAGGATTGGAATACTTCGTCTACCACTGTTCAAAAAAAGTCTGCATTTCCAAAAAAATAGAGAAGTAAAACATGAACCTTGTTTTCCAACAAACCTTGGAGTAGATACATCTTCACACTCCTAACAGCGGTAGTTGCTGTTCCTTTTGTTCTTTTTCTAACAATCAAAAGCACAAAAAGAATAAAAATTATGGGAGAAAAGATTTCACAAACTGAAAAGCTAGACACTAGATAGGGCAGCCATATTGACTACACTGGCTTTCAAGTTGAAAGCCAGAGTGGGCATCCCCGACATCCTCTGACTCTTTGATGTGATTAAGATGGATTCAAACTTTCCCTCATTGCCCAAAAAGCCACAAATGCTCTGCAAATGGCCGCTGTCGAAACCATGAAAGCTGCAGAAAAGCAAGAAGATAATAGGTGTGTTTCACCTGAGAAATATTACTTATAACTAATTTAATTCATGGTCATTGTGACTCTTCATCAGCACTTGAGCAAGAAATGAAAATTCAGTATTTTAAAGATGCAGAAGGTGTTGCAAATTTTACCTGCAAATGTGATCATCCATCCAGTACTTTCTCCAACTACAGAATCATCATCTAACTCAGACTAATCCACAGGAACAAAGCCAACTATTCACATTAAGGTATACCAGTGTGAGTCATTCTACCATCACAAAAAAAGCACTCACAGGCTTTTCAGCAGAAAGGATGAATCACCAAGTAGCTTTAAGCAACAAAGAGGGAGCAGTTTCAAACACTGCCCTGTCTATCGACGCTAAAGCTTGAAGTTGTTGTCTAGAGTTTGCAGGAAGAAAGTCACAGTCTGTGTCTAAAAGGAAAAAGTGCTCTAAATCCATTTCAGAGACAAGGGCAGACAGTGACAGGAAAAAAGTAATGAATATTTTACAGGCAAGGAGTACAGAGCTGCACTCCAGGTGAAGCTCGCATTTATAGAGCTTATCAGAAACCCATCACCCATCGAGCACAGCCAAGGCAAAGCCATGTGTCTGATTGTTTATCAGCAGCCTGCTGGTGGGTTCTCCCGTTAGCTGCACGCCGCCTGCATCAGGCCAATCACAGCGACATTATACTGTAAAACGAACATATAAATGGCCCTTTTGAAATGGAGTGCTGCCGTTGAAGTTTGGCTCTGAATATCTCAAATTACAGAGGAAGCTGCATGCCTGCCATATAGTGCTGCTTCCCTGTAGGAAGCTGATATGGATTTTCCTAATGTGCACTGTCAAATTACAAAATACATTAACCCTTAACTTCTGGTTTCCCTCTTTAATTTCCCTTTAAGTAGCTTTGGAAAAATTGTTTTCTTCCAGTACCACAGACTGTATATAATCTGTGTCAGCCTGTTCCAGCTCTTTATTGAGCATTTTTAGGGAAAAGATAAGGATTTTTAATCATTTTGACACCATGAAATTGTTAAAAACCAATAGTTTGAGGAAGACCTGAGACATGCGTTTAAGGATTTAAGACTTATACTGAGACAACTCATTGCAATGAGGCATGTGATCACAACCCAACATGGTAAGAATTTGTAATAAGTGCTTTTGTGCATATTTAACTGCCTGCATCCATTCAATCTACCTGCAGTACATTTAAATGAGCTGATTCCTCCTCATGCTTCTCCTCTGCACTCAGGTGAGACACCGCTGTTCCTCCATGTTTTCATTTTGTCACTTAAAATCTCCTGTGAGTGTTTGGGTTTTGCTCGTCTAATAACTGGCCTCTGGAGAGAAAACGCAATTGCATGAAATTAAAACGAAACCTCCTTAGGAAGGTAATGTGTTTGAACGCACATCAAAAGCAAAAAAAAAAAAGAAAGAAGGGGGAACTGACAGCATCTCTCTGCAGCTTGTGTGACTCGTGCTGTGCCAGCCCTGCTTGTGAAGCAGCCCTTGAACAAGGGCGTTTTTTGATTCGGTGTGTATCTTCCTCTGTGTGTGTGTGTGTGTGTGTGTGTGTGTGTGTGTGTGTGAACTCTCCACTGCTCAAGGTGCCTGCCAATTGAATGACTTTGCTGCGAGGGATTAACAGTAACAGCGATCCATCTCTTCATGAAATCTGTGTGTAGCTTTTGAAAAGAAAATGAGAAAAGATTCAAAATGTTGAACTACACGCAACCACGTGTGCCTGCACACGCACACACGCAGTCCGTCCAAAGACTTTACATGTGCTTGCATCATCATCCTGTTAATTGAGCTTCCTCTCCTCTGCCTGTCGATGCACTCCAGCATAATACACTCCCACTTTTTTTTTTATCTCTGCTTCTCTTTCTCATCTTTTCTCTCTTCTTCTATTGTTTTTTTCACTCCTCTTCCTCCCTCCGTACTTCTCATCTCTCCTTCACCCTTCTCTTCTTTCCTTTTCTCCTCCCTCCTCTTCTCTCTTTCTCTTCTCCCACTCTGCGTTGTCATCCAGACAGTCAGTTGCACACTCCTCCACTTCATGACCGGGCAGAACAATGAATGTACATTTATATAAACTGATTAGCATTTCAACCCGGCCTTGGTTTTCTCTCTGCACTCGTGGAGTACAAATAATCGATAGACACAATGCAGGGGGAAAAGAGAAGCACGGAGAAATCAATCTGGGCTCGAAGTCAAGGTGAGAAAGGCACTTGCATGGTCTGTCATAAAATCAGCTGCTAGACGAAGTGTGAAGAGAGAAGACTGTCTGAGACCCAGAGGACACAGCAAGGCTCTGCAATCTATCGCTGGTGTGGATCAATGAAGGAAGTATGGGGGTCAGAGGTGGACGGGCTTGATTCTAATCTGTATTGTATCTTTTACACCATGCAATTCTATGCAAAACTGAGGCACAGGTAATCTTTCAACAGCCTCCAGTCACAACTCTGCTTAATGTAATTTTTCTGTGCCAGTGCAATGTAAGAAAGTAAAGGTTACAAATGAGGGAATGTGAGAAACAAAAACAAAGAACATTCCTCAAGACATTTCAGAGGAGACAAACAACCACATTCAAAGTAATGACTCAATTTCAGTGTATTTCTCACTTTACTTTGCTATGCCGCCCAATCTCTGGAGAGCATTAGTCATCCGTGTGTCAGCTGGAGGAAGTTTGAGTGCTTTTCAAAGAAGATTTGAACTTTCTTTTTGCAGAAAAAATGCCCACACGCTTCAAAACCACTGGCTACAAAAGACAAACTGAGGGAGTTTCATTAAGATTTATTCATATGAAAATAATATAACAATAATAAGAACAAAAGACATGTTTTAAACTGCATTAAGAGGGACTGTGATCAGTGTAATGTCAAGGGCTGAATAAAAAACATTTTATTAGAATAACAGATATAGGATTTGTCCGCTCTTTGAACACTCACAAATTTGTTAAATTGGTTTTCGACATGAGGGACTTTGCAAATGAATGCAGTCATGCAAAATTACTTTTTTTCTTCTTTTTCTTTTTTTTTACATCTAGTGTAGCATTGTAGCAATACATATCTGTGAATATTTTAGTGATTTTTGCAGATAACTCTCCAGGATATAACCTTTTAAACAAAAAAAAATATCAAAAAGACCCAGCCCATCTTCATTTTACTAACTGACTAATAAGGGGCTGTCTCACTAATTTTATATTTGAGTGTATTTCTTATAACATGTCCATCACAACATCACAACACCTATTCAGTATCCTATTCCATACTGTAATCTCCTCTTAAAGGAGCAGTAAGTAACATTTTTCTGCCCCCTAGCACAAAACAACTGTGACATATTAGTTTAGCCCTGCCTGCGCACCTTCTTCCTGCCAGACATTCAGCTGGCATCACAAGACATTTCACTGTCAAGCCCAAAAAGCAAATAACAATGCAGTTTTGTAATTATATAAGTTTATATGTATATCCTAGATATATCCCCTCTGCTTTACTAGTTTCTGCTGTGACAACGTGACTCTGCTTTTGACACTGTAGCTCTGCTAGGGACACGTCTGTGCTATTTAATTTCGTGGCCGCTAATAGAGGTCAGCGCAAGTCATGTTTTGTTTAACATCCCATTTAACCTTGAACGTCACTGCGGTTCAAGTGCAGTCCGACCAAAAACGGTGGTCAGAACAAAGTGTTTATGTCTGATAAGTGGTCTTAGAAGCTATAAGGGTATCATTGGTTCTGGCTGGCAGGTACAGTATAGGAATGTGCTTCTGTGTAATTCTTGATTGTCAAACACTGACCTACCTACCTGCCTGCTGCTCGTGTCGGTGTCAGTAAAGTGCAGATAAACTGTGTTATTGGTGTGATAAAAGCAGGTGTGCCCCTGCAGCTTGGGTGCTGAGTAATTAACAGGTAAAAGGTTGATGTGCTTTAGGCCCATGAGAGGTAGCTGGCCTTGTACTTATTATGCTGAAGTGTCACAGTTACTAAAATGTGGAGGTGGAGCCACTGAACAGGGAACAAGAAATGACAGGCTTATCTGCCACTTTAATGTTGAATTAGTATTAGGTCTGACTGCCAGATCAACGACTGGAGAACACTAAAAATTACTGCTCATTATCGTCACAAAACCTACTTATACCGCCTTTGTTCATTCATAATTTAGCTCCAGTATTATATACCTAAAGAGAAGTCTCAGAAAGAAAGTCTTTCCTCTGATGGAAGTGCACCTACTACAGCTTCCTTTTGTATTTTGGATTCTTTACTGTACAATTACCATGTAGAGGTAATTGGTCCATTGGTCCTCTGTGCATGTGCTTGATATTCCTGTGCTTCCTTTTGCTCCTGTATGATAATAAGTTCTGGAAATTCACTCCATGCAGGGGATGTGGACAGAGGAGAGGCTGTTTGTGATGCAGGCGTACAGTCCTCGGCCACCTGCAGGAAAACAAAATTCAACTCCAACCCGGCAAAGCCCTCTTGGTCCATGTAGAATAAATCCTCGAGTTATTCTATATAATATGATGCTGCTCTGTGGATCGCGGTCCCTCGCAGCTCATGTCCGTGTCGATGTTGCGTCAGTTACACAGTTGTTTCGATCTTTTCAATTATCTCAATCATAGACTTGGAGGGGGACAGCAGGGAACAGTCGTCCTGATCCCAGAGGCTGCCGGGGCTGGAGTTCCCATCTGTGCTCAACTCGTCGTCCTCCTCCTCCTCGCTCTCCTCCTCGCAGGACTCCAGGTAGTGCAGACCCAGTGCGTTGATGCCGGAGTCCTCGGAGCTGGAAGGAGAGGAGCAGTGGTCCATTTTGGGGCCTTTAATCTTATCCACGGGGGAGGGGTGTTTGTGTTCACTGTACACCTGCTGGACTGGCTGCACAGGTGCAGGCGTGTGTTGGGTTGGCGGTGTGGGCTTCACTGGTTGCCGAGGCTGAGTGAGATTTGGGGGCTTCTGAGGTGTAGAGAGAGCCGCTGGGGGAGGGGTGGGAGGACGAGGTGGCTCTGGTAAGGGAGGCGGGGGGCGTTGCACGTAGCACATCTTTCCGTTAATGCGTTTAACGATGTAGTCGTCCACAAACAGATCCGCGATAACGCAGTACTTGGGTGATTCCAGGTGAGGCGGGGACTGGAAGCAGGGTGCAAGCTTCAGGAAGCGCTCAGCCAGAGAGAGGGACAGGTCCATGGTGTTACTGTACTCTGTCCCAGCAGGTGGCACAGCTGTGCTGGGCAGGTGGCACACATTGGTCATGGGCTGGTACACATACTTGCCTAAAGTGGGAGAAACAAAAGAAAAACAGAAAATGTTTTTTATTGCTCAGATGTTCATGATGAAACAGGCTCTGAGGAGAATGAAAAATCTAATTTTTGATCTCAAAACTGCTAAAATCAATATTTTAATGTTAACAGTGGATCAAATGACTGGCTCAGTGTATGGTGTCTTTCTGTGGCTCTAAAGAGAACTGTAGGATCTTCCAGCTCATTAGTTTTGCTTTTCGGGTCCACATCTTCACTGTTTCACTCTCATTGCTCTCATGAGAGTCGTTTTTGTCTCTTTTCAGCAAAAAAGCTCTGATTAGCCGACTGTATTCTACCTGCTCAGCATCAAACAGAAGACTGACACAGTTAGAGACTAGCTGGTGAACATACTGGATATTGGACATTTTGTAGCTAAAGAGACAGATATTTCCCTCTGGAGTTTTTCAGAGACCAAAAACAGAGCTAAAAGAGAGTGAATATTGGACATTAGATTCATAATGTCATGAGACACACAACTCCAAAGAATGATGATGTGGTGCCATGCTAGCCAACTTAATATACACACACACATCCAATCAAATGCGAACTCTTCCCATCAACTAAAACCACATTTGACCTTTATCTCATGGGTCGTTGCAACTAGCAGAGCATTATACAAGTAATATTGATGGTGTATAAACATGTGTTTTTCATGAGCCTCGACCAAGGACACAGTTTTTGAAGATGGCCAAAAGTGGGTTGGGAGGCATGGGTGAATTATGGGTCTGCGGTAACCTATCATCTGTCCTTTTTTGGGGGGCTGCAGCAATTTTCACATCACAAAGCATTTCGTGCTGCCGAAGGCAAAAATACCTGCCTTGCCACCACCATCTGAGGTGGAGCTGCAGCCAGAGTGTAACAAATTTCAGGACATCCGGAACAGTGCAGTAATCATTTCTGACCCTTAACTGATGCAATACTTAATTCAAAAATGATGAAATAACATGTAGGATTAAAGCCATACAACAACATTTACAGCTGAGAAATCGTGATGTGGTGCTGATTAACATCTGGATCACTAAAGCAACAGACTAGAAAGATGTGATATACTGTGCAATGTCACATAAAAGCCATACATTTGTTCTGTAAAGTGGCCATTGTCGCATACAAATTTTCGAACGCCTTCGATGTGAATTATGCCTCCCATCTTGGCAACTCCTATGCTGGTGGTGATTGTGCAAAATGACTGCTCCCAAATGTTACTCATTGTTTGCAGCCCACTGCCTCCAACTCTGAGCCGTGCTGCCTGAATAGTGCGGCTCAGATATGTGTTTAACTGGCTCCCTGGAGAGAGAGAAACTACAGAAGATGACAGGCCTACGCATCACTTCCTCTCACTCTGTGTCCTTGTCTTGTTTCACTGGCTGGGGTACCCATTCAATCAAAATCTTCTCCCAGGTTACACAGAAAGCATGAAACGACTTTAAAGTTGAGAAGAGGCTCTGTTTTGCATTGCTGAATGGACAAAGATAGTTTGTAATGCTGATGAGATGGCTTTAAAGGGTTAGTTTGAGGTTGTATGAGGTTCTTATCAATAGTCAGTGTTTTGCTCACAGTAGATGGTGGTCAGTACATCCCCTGTTTGGAGGAGCAGCAGCAGTGTTGGTGTATCAAGCTAAGCAATGGATGAGGGCAGCATCTAAACAGATTTTAGCTGCCTAAAAAGACCCACTACCTTAATCTACTGCTCACTAAATCTGTTAGTTTGTGTTATACTGTTTGGTTTGGATCTGAATTCATGTGTTCAAACATCAAAGTCACACAATAACACAAACAAACTGATGGAGGCAGCGGTAGACCAGCAGCTCCCCTGTTCTGCGAGGTAAAATGACTGTTTTGTCAAAGGGGTCTTGTGGCTCTGACGAGAGAAAAATGGGTTGAACTTCATTCAGTTTCACGTTGGAAAGGGCTGACAGGAAGGTAAAGCAGTGAAAATATTCTAAACATTGCATTCACTTGCACTGATACTGAGATTTTGAAGTGGGTCTTTTCAGGGGGCTAAAATGCTGTTGCTGCTTCCCCCAGCATACAGCAGTACACTGCTTAGCTTGCTACACCGATACTCCTGCTGCTTCTCCAAACTGCAGGTGTGCTGACCACCATCTACTGTAGGTAGAACACTGACTATTGATAAGAACCTCATACGACCCCACCACAAAAACTCCAAACTAACTCTTTAAGTAAATGAGCTGAACATTGATGTTCCACAAGACCAGTTGACTAAACTCACATGACCAGCTCTTCATTAAAGGACACAAAGCTGCATCCTTCACCCATGTGAAACAATTAAAAGAGGCTTTGACTGAAGCTTGATGCCAGCATACTTTGTAAACATTATTAACACGAAACACAGGAGTTAATGTCGATACAGACAAAAGGGGGAATAGGAGCCGTCCTCTGTTTAATGAGAGAAACTCAATGGTCCATGCTCAGCCTGAGATGAGCCCGTTCAGGCAGACGAGATAGCGGCAACAAATGAGAGCTAAAGCCATAGAAGGTAATGTGTTGACATTTAGTTTTTAGCATATTACATCTAATTGCATTCATCCATCTGGAGTTTCAAATAAAAAGAGCAATGGTGGGGGACAGACAGCTGCAAAGACAGACAACAAAGCAGACAGACATATGGAGCTAACGCTGCACCAACACTGGTTGTCTTCAGCAGCCTTGCAGAAGGAACACAGCCTGCTGGTTGATTTACAAGGTGTCAGCAGAATGCAGAATTAGTTTGTACTAAGTCAGAAATATGACTGTTTCCGTCAGCCCCAGAGGACAGTACGTGTGAGATTAATCTCAATTAGACTGGCAAAAAGGGCAAGAGGAGAATCTTCACATGATAAGCAAAACACAACCTTTTGCTTACTGATGCTTGAACTGAACGTGCTGTAAAAGAGTTGGATTATTACAAATACTGCAGGTGGCCATTGTTAATTATAGATATGTTGTTTTCTGTCTCCATCCATGGCATGTAGAACTCAAGGGTAAGCTGACTATTTTGATCATCAAATCATTATAAAAATAAGCAGATAAGAGGATTTGAAGTCTTTCTGTGTAATACATGAAAGTAAACTGAACATCTTTGCAGTTTAAACCACAGGATGATCAGACAAAACAAGACAACTGAAGATGTCACCTTAGGCTCTAAGAAATGTATGTTTTCCCACTGTTTTCTTATATTTTACAGACAAACTGATAAAGAGATTGACTTAGAAAATAATCTTCAGATTAATCAACACTGAAAACAGCTGTTAGTTGCAGCCCTAATGGTTTGACCTCCTGTCACCTACTTTCACTATTATAATTTAGGAGTAGCTTGTGGAGTTTTTGAGTTTTCAGCGCGATGTTTTAACAAGTGGGTTCCAGGCGTGTTTGTATCATGATCACATGCACGCTGCAGCGGCGTTGCGCCCACAGCAGCAGAGAAGAACTGCAAGCGAGCGACCTTGTGGATGGTAATAATGCACGGTTTGAAATATCTTTAAAAGCCACTCTGCAAATGTTTTATGAGGGCAGCACGTTTGTAATGTCACGCTTGGATGCAAGCATAACTTTGTTTACAAGAAAACTCAACAGGCCACCTTTAATTTTAAATCCCTGTCAAAATGTTGGTTGCTACGTCCCATCCTGCATATAAATCAACTAGACAGAGGAGCTTTACTGTGCAGACTGTTCGCTAAGAAATATACAAACACTAACTGACAGCCAGTGAACACTGTCTATGCAGCTCTATTGATATTCAGTTGTCCTCTACCCTTCTGTGTTGCCCAGTGTTGGAGCCTTCGCATGACAATGTTAGTTGTTGAGCGGCCCTCTCCCTCTGCCCTGTGTGTGTGTGTGTATTTCCATGATAACAAAGATCAGATGTCCTCACAAAGACAGACAAAGAACAAAAACTCTCCAGACTGAGGACACTCTTCAATTCTTAGTTTAGGGTAGTGACATGAGCTGTTTCTTTAAAGGATAAAGCATGGTGTTATATTTTTATTGCAATCAACAAATCAAATTAAAAGACCAAAACCAACAATCAAACCAAAAATTAGTTCATCTCTCAATCCTTTCTGAACTGCCCACCCTGTCTGTGGCACTCAGCCAGACACGAATTGGCTTCAACTGAAGATGTAATCATTAAAAATAAGTCATACAGCTGGGTTAAATAATAAATAAATAAATCAAAAAGCTAAATTTTTTCCTAAAACAGCAGGGCACTGTAGTTTTTAAAGGAAGGAAATGGTGTATTTATGGGGGACTAGTTTCCATGGATTAATGCACATTTAGTGGAGTATGAGTAGCAGGAAGGTTGGACTGAATCAGTACCCATGCTCATTAATGAAGGAACATGTCACAAGGTCTGCATTTAAGGAGGCTGTATTTAATAGTTTTTGGACAGCAATGGGGGTCTGTGGCACAGAGGAATAAGCTATACCAGGCTTTGGCGGGAGCCTTGTTAGTGGGATCAAAATCGCTGATGGTCTTTTAGAGTGTAAAATGTGGAATATAACCAGACGCATCCTTCAGTTCAAAGGCAAATCCACACGAACATGGTACAAGACGGCTACACAGTCACAGCTACAGGTGATGTATCTTACATTTCTCATCCTCCTCTTTGTTGTTCTGTGGTATATTTTCTTCTTCCTAAAGATAGCTGGCCAAACAGGCGACCTGATGTCACGAGACACTTCTAGCCCTTCTGTAATGAAGACTGACAGAATTACAAGAAGCCTAAGCAGTGAGGTTTGGAGTCTGTGGTTTGGAATCAAAAATAGGAGCTTCTCTGCAGTCCCACCACTTTACACCTACAATCATACTGAGAAAAATCAACTGCAGAGGAAACACAGGCACAGTGTTTTCCACTGACAGCAGCCTCTACAGACCAGAATAATATGCAGCCACAGGACATGCTGCACTTTGAGCAAGGCGAATGACTCCTCGCTTCTTTTCTTAGCTGGAAAGCCTTTCATCACGTTATCATTAAATGCTGCTGAAAGCAACAGGTTCACTGGGGACGGATGAAAGGCATTCTGGGGGATGTAGGAGATGTAAATGAGGCTTTTGGGTACATCAAAAGAGGAAGTAACAGCCCTTCATTACAAAAATTTAATCAAGAACTGAGGATATCTATAGTTTAGAAGCAGTGGAGGTGACTCTTCCCCTTACTTTTACAGCCGGGGAAAGAAACTTTGTTGGTGCAAAGGCAAAGAAAGTCATTTACAGATAGTAAAATGTCACAAAAAATCTACCATTTATATGTGGTAAACTTGCGTTTAATCACTGTAAGAATCAATTAGCTTAATTTAGGTGTTTGAACAAGCAGATTTAGAGTGCTATATGCGGCCAAAAGATGTTTTCATAATACAAATATATGGAAAATCAAGAGTTCAAAAGGTTAATGAGACAGCGGGAGAACATGCAGTTCATTCCGGGGATGTGACAGTTTGCTCTCTAGAGGAAGGAGTAGAGTGGTGGAGGAATGAGGAGCTCCAACTTCTCTGCTCCCACCTGTCTCCATCTTGCCTTCCCTGCTCTCTCCTGGGCCTGTGGCTGGCCGACGGCTGCACAGTCTGGTTTAATACCGGAGATGAATAATGCGGTATATAGCCCCATAGTCTCTGACTCTCTCTCTCTCTCTCTCATCATGCTTTCAAATTTCAGCTCTACTGTCACTCTACAGACCACAGCTTGAAGGGAAATACTCAGAGATTGATTGACTGAGTCATTAACAACCCCCTCAGTCTGACTTTTTTTGTATGTTTGAGCCGAAGCCGGCGGTTTTTATGTGCAGACCGAGCAGATCTTCTACTGTAAATGCATCACGCCAGTTCAAAGCAGCATGTTGGCAAACCAGGTGAAAACAATCTGCAAAAATTACTGTTTTCTTTCATCAACAGCAGCTGCACCCATTTGGCCGGTGGATACAGTCCGCTCACACGCCCGCTGCTCTTTGTGTTTAAATCTGTCAAACAAAGGGGCTGCAGCCGGGAAACAACATGAGTTTCAGGTTTCAGCGAAGGGGACGGTCTGACCCAGCATCATGTGAAACTCCTTTCCTGTTTCCTGTTTCATGCCTCCAGAGGCAAAAGGCTTTTCCTGACTTACAGCCAGTTAGAAATCCGCTATTGAGTCTGCCACCATGGAGAAAAAAAATGCAGCCCTCTGGACGGTTTTTCTTATGCATAGTGAACATTAAGCTTCAACTCTTGTAACAGCCTTAAAGGGTAGGTTCAGATTTCTTCAAGCTTATCTTAATACAATGCTCACATGCCCAAATGTGCTTTTAAAGAGGAGGAATACTGGCTGTCAGTACAGTGTAAGAGACCAGGGGGGGCAAAATCCACAGTCCTCGCTCTGGCGTTGCCATTTTTTATTAAAAAAACCCCAATTTGATTGTAGAAAAAAGTGAAATATTCAATCTGTAATCATCATACTGAATTTAAAATTCACTGTGTACGAGTGTCGTGCTGTGCCATGCACTACAGCAGAGGGGGGTTTCTAAAATGCGCTGTCACATTGATGCTCTACTGACCTGCAGCATCCGTCAACATCATCAGCCTTTTTCACAACCGACATTTTGACTTGCAGGAGAATCACAGGTGTTCATGATAACATCAACGACAGCTCCGCTCTGACAGTGTGACAGTGAAACAGCATGCCGAATGCCAGGACCCTGAAACTGAAGCAGCTAAATGGAATCCAGCCATTGTAAATTATTATTCACACCTGTGTTTTTCCTACTGTGACATGTCAGGATGTCTGCTTGTGAAAATTGTTGTTCTCCTCGTTAATGCAAAACGGGGGAAGCTAGAGAGCAGCTGAAGATATAATTATGACATCAAAACACCTGAGAAGCATTTGGATTCAACACCATACAAGGAAAAACTGTGGATAAAGGTGAAGAGGTTCGCTGCCTTTTTAAACGGTATTACCACAACAACAAAACTTCAGCCTTGTCACTACAGCGAGATAGGAGATAGCAGAGACGCCAGGAATGAATGAAACAACACTTAAGATATGTGGGTTGCATTTGTATCAGCTCCAGTGAATGACAAGGTCGCTGTCATTCGTTCAAACTCGATTTCTTCTGAAAAGGTGACCTTGCTGGATGCAAATGGGAGCATATCTTTGTTCCCAAGGTCCTTAGTTCCCATACTGCAAAAAGCAAAATCTAAGTAAGTTTTTATGTCAGAGTATTTAACCTGTTTCAAGCTTTTTTGACTTTAATTATCTTAATAAGATATAACAATATCTTATAATTACTGGAGTAACTTACTATGTGAAACTAGAATTTCCAGAATTATCAACAATGATGCATACAAAACAAATTTTAAGTAATGTTTTTCCAATTTTACTGCTTTTTTCCTTGTTTCTGAGAGCTGATTTGCAGTGCAGGGTCCTATGATCCTCTGTTCAATATTCTTTTAAGACATATTAACCCTCCTATAGTGTTCACGTCAAATAACCCTAACCTTAGAGCAGGGGTACATCGGACCCTGGTAACACAGGAATGCCTCCTATGCATATATGCGTTCTAAAGTTCAGACCTTTACAGTTAATATAGCAGCCTAACTTTGCCAAATCAAGTTGGTATCTTACAAAGGGGGACAGCAACACAATGATCGAATGCGGTATTGTATTAAAGCAGACTTAAATCTGCAACCATCCTTTAAAACATTGCAAAAACTTGCTGAACTTCTGTTCGGTGCCGCTGCCTTGTCTCTAACACTGAGAGACGGGCAGTTAGAGCGGTGGAAGTGCTGTAGTCCCCAAACATGAGCAATCAATCAAAAATCATTGCCTCAGGCCTGTGCTGACAATGTATCGATCCTTTAATAACAGGTGAAGCTTTTTCTGATTCAGCACCGCGGCGCATTTTGAATTAGTCACAAAATCAATCAATAAAGGGCAGAGCTTCGTCCAATAAGCCTCCATCTTTCCCTTTAGAAAGAGTTGCAAGCCACAGCTGCGTGGTGCCACAGCTGAGATGACAAAAACCCCACTTTCTTGTGCCTACAAGAGAAGCACAAGTCCTAATGTAGAAAACCGGAGCTGACAGAGAATGCGAAAAGACCACTCAGAACTTGTAAGACTCTGTTAGACTTCCTTAATGAGTAATTCATTGCTCTGCCTGGTAATTGTAATCAGTTCGTATAAGTTATAGAGAGAGAAAAAAATATTCAGACCAGGTGGTTCCAGCGTTGCTGTGAGCACAAGCTCTCATCAGACATGACATATTGGCGGTGACACTAAACACGGCTAATTACCACTAATGAGAGGCTTGGACTGATGTTGTCACCAGCTGGGAACACTGCCTTCACCTACATCTAATTCCAGTTTCCCCCATTTTCTCAGCCAAAGCTTTAACAAAGCTACAACTAAGTCAAAAATGCTGGAAGGTTGTCAAAGCAGCAACAGCATTTTCTTGGTGTAGCCTGCAAAGACGATCATCATCAGAAACTGAGAGGAAGACGACCGGCCCATACTGCTCCACAAGTAAGATAATCGAAACAATTTTGTGCTTGAGAATTTAAATGCTGAGCCGAGTCTTACTACACACTGACCTTTTGTATTTGTTTGCCTGGAAACCTATTAAAGATGTAATTAAAAAGGCAGTCTAGCGACGCTCCCTGTGGTGAATGCACAATTATCAGCTTCAGAACAAATTTATACTCCAGGCGACAGTCATGGGTACGCTCTAAATGAAAACGTGATGAGATAAGGGCGTACCAATTTACAACATTTCCCTCTTCTTCATCCAGCGCTAGTATGCATTGCTAGAAAAAAGGGTGTGATCTGAGCAGAGCAGGCGGGCATTGCATGCAGAAGCATGCTGCTATGTTTTTCTCACTGGGTGCCCTGGATCTGCCTGAATCAGCAGTCCAAGCTGGTTTATTCTCACTGTGGTGCACGGCTGTCCTACGAGGGGAACCTGGGAATTACAATGGAAAGGTGAAGGTGAGAAGCTCCATTATGATGTGGCTGGCTTTCTCCTCTATACCATAACAAGCCCTTATTAAATAATGGGGACAAAGCCATTTTCAGGCAGAGTGATGAATATTTAAAGGGAGGAGCAAGTCTAAATGTTTACCAATGATGCAACACTGAACAAGCTTTGCTGGGAGACAAAAGTCCCGGACGTGACATAATAAACAATGGAAAGAATTCATCATTTTTCTGCCACATCAGATATTTCCAATCGGTTGGCTCGCTCTGGACGGAAGCAGGCATCTAAATCCAATGATTACACGGCAAAGATTACAATGTGACTTGTGCAGTTGCACACTATAAGCCCCGACTGCCTGGCGGAGAGTGGATGGCTGATTGTGTTTTACACTGATCTGAGGATTTTCAGGGCAGTCAGAGAAGGGATAAATTAGGGCAGCACAAAGAGACGGACATCCTGTCAGCTCCACGCACAGCTATTGTAATTCTGCGGTGGTGTCAGGGTGTCAGGGCGAGAAAGGTTCAAATGGAGAGAAAGTGTCTGAGGTTCACTGGTGGTGAAAATGCCACTTGACACTTCTCAAAGTGAAAACTAAATTGTCTGTGTTGAGTGGAGCTGCGGCCCCTTGCTCTCTTACCAATACAGTCAATATAAATGTGATAGAGGTTGATTATGTTGTGGTAAAACTATTGAGTTCAGTTGTCAATTATTTGAGCCCGAACGGAAGAACAGCAGCTGCTGAACTTGACTTGATTGTTCTAAACGTGACTTTAATGTCCTACTTTAATGCTAACAGTGTTTCCTATTGTCATCAAATCCAATGAAAAAAGCAAAAATATCAACATGTCAGTTGATGTGTCAGTACTCTCCGACATCCCTACGCAGTCTGTAGCACTCTGCCCAAAGCCCATACAATCTCCAAAGTTTGATCACAAATAGTTTAATCTTTAGCAAACGTTACCCAAACAGGAATAAGTAATGCATTTGTTGGGGACTATTTTCAGATGTGGATTAATACACATTTGGTGCACTAGAAGGTATTAACTGCACTTGGATTGAGTATATGGGATTGACTAAAAATAAACTACAGTGCCCATGTTCATCATGTTCAGGAAATGGTGTGTTTAAAATGGTCTGTGGCACAGAGGAATAAGCTACTGTATCAGGCTTTGGCAAAATAGCAATACTTGTTAGTAGAGTTGGACCACTGACCACTAAGCCCTCTTCCATCATAACAACGTGGCTTTAAAAAGGGTCTGAAATTAACACCCACCAAACGTGGGTAGATTTTCACTTTGCTGGGCTTAAATCTCATTACTGAAAGTGCAATGAAAGCTTCACAAGCAAAAAGTTAATAGGAGAAATAATCAAAACAATTAGCAACTCAGAGCTGATGAATATGTATTCTAAGGACAGTCAGCAAGAGAGCACAGAAATGAAGGATGGGTCTGTTTTACTTATTATAATAGCTCCTTGTGCCTGATTTACTAAAGGAAAAACAGCTTATTCAATCACACTATTTACCAGCCAGTGAAAGCATGTTTTTATTGAGGAGCAAACAGAAAAATGGTCTGCCTTGGTAAATCACAGGGTGAGTCGTTCTTTGCATCACAAAACTGAGGGTTAAAACTTACCAACAAAGCAAAATCTTCAGTTAGAAACCTACATCTCAAAAAGCTAGTCGGACTACAACGCCTGAACCTAACATGAAGCGAAGCGCTGCACCTGTCTTAACCAAATAATTCCTAATCATTAAATTATTAACCCTCCTTTTCACCATGTCTGGCTCTGTACATTCAACTGAGAATATTACATGTTTAGGAAAATGTTTTTTTATTCACTGGTACATTCTGCAGTTACATCAGTTACACAAATCTTTTTTTATAATCAGATGATCTACTTTGCTTAAGCACAGGCCACAGGGAGGAAAAGTAAGGAAATATCGAGAGAATAGCTGAGGATGAGCTGTCAATGGGCTCAAATGTTATACATACATAGAGAAAGTATGAAAGAAAGTATTATATTATTTAGTTCGATATCATTGCCCATTGTGATGTTTCACTGTGGACATCGTCATATCAATTCAACAGACATCGCCCGACCCTTTGTTAGTAGGATCAGTTCTTTGTTGCTTTCAGTCTTTTCAGAGCATTTGCTGACAGGTAGAAAAACAGAGAATATCACAAGACTTATCCTTGAAAGCAGAACTGAAAGCAGTGACTCAAGTGTGTAACGTCACCAAGCATTCTCCACAGGAAGTAAAGGAAGGCTGACAGTGGACTCAATCAAATGTATTTATCTTTTCATCCTTTTGCATTATGTACACATATGATCTCATATTTAGGATGGGCGCTGTGTGTGTGTAGATACATTCATAAGCAGGCATACATGCTGTAGCCATACAGCTACTTGGAGTTCAATATTAAGTGAGCTGGAAGTCAAAATTATTGTTGATTAATACTTTTTAAATTATTTGAGTTATTCTAGTGTACAGAAAGATAATTCAGCATCGTTAGAATTATAATAATCTGTGCTTTTCCACTTAAATATTACAACTAGCAGCTTCAGAGTCAATCATGGAAACTCAAGACTGCATTGATGCAATCTGCTCAGTCACTAAATTTTCATGGCCTGCAGTGACCTGCGCTATTCTGTATACTGACAGTTTGGGCTGGATGTCAACATTTAACACAGTCGAAAACAAAGAAATCACAGACTCAGACGAATATTAGTCAACACTGTAACCGTGACCCTGAAACATGCCAGCCTCTGAATTTTACAGCCTCCATTGTTACATTAACTATTCATACAAGGGCGTCTGTTTGAAGGTTTGGCTCTGATCAAGGATAAATGTGACTCTGAGTTTGACCTCGATATAACTGCAGTGAATACCAATAAGACAGAAATCTGTGTGGAAGTTTTATCAAAAAAGAAATAGCACCACTGGGGAAGCAAAGGTTCCCTCAGAAAAGTCAGTTTGATGGCCAACCGTTTCATAAGCTCTCATAATGCATGCACACATTACACACCTCTGGAAGAGCTTCTTTATATCTGCAACATTTTGTCATGTTTTTAGTCGCTATAGGAGCTCAGTGAGTCGATGCTTCTGCATCCACAGCCATGACTACCAGCATTTTTTTACATTTCTATTTCTATACCAGTGACAGTGAGGTGGATTTCTGGTAAAACAGACAGCTATTAACCCATGTAAAACAAACTTACAGTGACACCAGCCCAAGTGGCAGCACCAGTGCAGCTTGAAGCACTTCCCGTGGCTGTGCGTAGCGCAGATGGAGAGTCCATCGCAAGGCAGGAAGTCTGGTCTCCCCGCGCAGCTCTTGGCCAAAGCCTGCGCCTCGTCCAACTTCTCGCTCTTCGGACACTTCTGTGCTCCCGAGGCGGCCATGCCAACATTTCCTGGATCAAAAAAACACAGTTTCCGTCCGAGTAAACTACAACATAACCGCGAGGGACCGTGCCGAGGTTTACGGTCCACGTAGCCCTGGAAGCTTTTCAACTGGAAGACGGACGCGAAAGACGATGCCGGATCTCTGAATCCAGAGCAGCTGGGTTACCGGTCATACAAAGGGTGGAAGCATATCCTGTAAAAGTAGAAAGGCGTCAATTAGTGAGCCGTTATAGCAAATTCAAAGCCTCCCATGGTCGTGATCCACGCATCTCTCCATCCTCCCCTCGCGTCGGGAAGCTCCTCTGTGTGCGCTGGTGACGCGCGTACGGAACAACGGCGCGCATCTGAACTTCATCACACAACGGGAGGAGTCCACAAACACAAAGCCAGCTGCTCTGCGCACTTCAAACACACACCCAGGCTTTCATCGACCCCTTTAAAAACTTCAAAACACCGGGATCTGGATCCGAAACACACACACATCCTCAAATTCACCCAAAAGATTCATAAATAGGCGACATTTTTCGAACATCTGCTAATTAAATAAGCTTGGTAATATTTCAGCCGCGTATATTCTTCAATCACGATTTTTATGGGCATGCATAAACCTGCCATTAACCAATGAAAGGTTCGGAAATAGTGTAATTGCAGACAAAATGGAGCATCGTACTGTATAATCCAGCTGCTCAGTCTGGAGCCTTCCGCCGCTAGATGGCAACCCCAACATCTGCTCATCGCTGGGCGTGAGATTTCTTTGGAAATGAGCCACCGATTTATATAAAAGCAGTTTGCGCTGCGTGTGTGTGTGTCTCCCTCAGCTCTGCTCTGTCACCGCTGCAGCTGGGTCAGCAGAAACCCGACACCCACCAGAGCAGTTCTTATTCTTCTCTGGAGAAGTCTGATGAAACAAATCAAATGAAATGTCACAAGCAGTTACCTGAAAACTCTGAGAGCTAGAATAAGATGCCAAACAATGGCTAAATACTGTACATAGTGTACTAGCTTCACACAAACAGATCAAGTATATAACAGGTCTTTATTGAGGCATCATCTGGTAGATGTAGATTAGATTGGCATCGTTACATGTTGTACATACAGTAAATCACAAAATACATTATACATAATTAATGACCAAACAAGCCTAATGTAGGATAATCAGTAAAATCATCTCTGCTGCATGCATCTGAGGAAGATTTAACAGCAGATTGTGTCCTGGCGGTCTTTATAGAAATCTGTTATTATATAGTGAGACAACATATTCAAATTACTGTATTTCAGTAGTTTTCAAACTTATATAGTATACTGAATTACCAGTTTATCACATACTCGTGTACAATCAAATTCACTACAATTCAGCATCCCAGCGAGCCGAATCATTGTAAAGCTTGTCATGTTCAACACTTCATTAAAGAGGTGTTTCATTCAATGTCACATAATCAGAATTCATATAAGAAAAAGATCAGTAATATTATGTAGTGCAATATAAAGTAAGTGCAGTTCATTGACTCTTTATCATGACAAAAGATCGTCATTGTTTAAATGAAAAAAGAGATTAAAGCTGAAATGGTTGAGATTTAAAGCTGGCTGTGGAGTTTCTTGATGATTTCTCTCCACTTGTGCATAGGTGGGCTGCCACTGGCCACCAGCTTCCTGAGGAGGTTGCAGGGCTGCAGGTAGGGCACATCAGGGTGAGCTTGGTGGTAGTGCTCCAGCCTCTCCAGAACCTTCGCCAGCCCCACCATGCTGGCGTAGAACATGGGACCTCCACGGTGCCTGGGCCAGCCGTAGCCAAACAAATAGATGACATCGATGTCTTCGGGTCCTGCAGCTATTCCATCCTCCAGGATGCGGAAGGCCTCATTGATCAGGACATAAAGGCAGCGCTCCAGCACCTCCTGGCGGTCAATGCGTCGTGCCACCAGGCCATGTTGGGCTCGGTATCCCTCCAGAAAGCTGTGCAGCCAAGGGTCAGACTTGGCAACCCGACCGCCGGGTGTATCATACTGGTACCATCCTTGGCCTGTTTTTTGGCCAAAGCGTCCCTGCTCACAGAGCAGGTCTCCCAGGGGGCTGTACCTGTGGCCTTGTCGGACTCTAGCTGATGGCCCTGATGCCAAGCTGGGCTTCACCAGCCCATCTGCCTTCCTGACTTTCCAGCCCACGTCGAGCCCAGAGAGGTCGGACACTCTGAACACACCCATTGCGAAACCGAACTCCTCAAGCGCTCCATCTACCAACTCAGGTGTAGCTCCCTCCTCCAGCAGGAAGAAAGCTTGTTCAAGGTACGGCTTTAGCATGCGGTTCCCCACGAAGCCCCGGCAGTTGCCAACAGCAACACTGACTTTGCCTATTTTCTTTCCCAGTTGCATGGCAGTGGCCACGGCTTGAGGAGAAGACCGAGGCCCATACACCACCTCCAGCAGCTTCATGACATGGGCCGGAGCAAAGAAGTGCATCCCAACCACCAGCTCCGGGCTGCGGGTTTGAGAGGCCATGTGGTCCACGTCCAGTGCAGAGGTGTTGGTGCACAGGAAAGTACCTGGTTTACAAATGCCAGACAGCTTCTGGAAGACTTTCTCCTTCAGGGCCATGTCCTCAAACACGGCCTCGATGACCAAGTCGACGTCAGCTACGGCCTGGATGTTTGGGCTGTAACTGATGCTATCGAGCGCGGGAGCAACCCCACGTGTCTTAGCCCCTCGCTCCAACATGCCGGATACTGCCTGCTTTGCCTCCATCAGCTGCTTCTCCTGCGTCTCCACAGCAACCACAGACACCCCCGCCTGAGCCAGGGCCACTGCTATGCCTCTCCCCATGGTGCCGAGACCTTAGAGGACACAATCAAAATGTGACTACAGAAAAAAAAAACCTCAGAATCACCAGTCACAAATATCACGGATATTTCTGAGAAAAATGACAGCATACTGAAAAAAAGCATTATTTTTGTGCACTGTGCACAACACTAGACTGTAAATAGTTTTAGCCTGGCAGCAAAAAGTTTTTCCAAAGCTTGCAATTTTAATGCACAAGCTGCTGAGCTTCACATATCCAGATTGTCATACATCCAATCCTCCCTGCAGGGAAGAGTTCATCCATTTACACTCAGCTGAACTGTAAACGAGGGCTTAGTTTCCACGGGCAACTTGAATTTGGAGATGCCACACAGATAGTTTAATGAGTCAAAAAGCTGAGACAAATAGAAATTAAAAACCCAAAGCGCTTACCAATGACAGCTGCTTTACGGACAGGACTGGGCTTGCTTGTGTCCCAGCGGGCTCCACTGGGCATGCTCCACCTGCCAACGGCTCTCTGAGCAAAGAAGCAGTACTGCAGGGCGCGGGCCTGGCCGGAGGTGAAGAGAGTGGCCATCAGCTCTTTCTCCCGCTCCATGCCCTGAGTGTAAGGCAGGGTGGCAGCTGCCCGCACCGCCTGGACGCATGCAACTGGTGCTATAGCTCCGCGGGCACTCTGACGCACCTTCTGCATCGCCTCCTCAAACAGAGCATCCAGATCAGATGGGCGCGGACACGGAAAAGTGCTTATGCGACGAGAATCCAGCGACTGACCTGAAACAGAAACATGGGAGAAAAATCACTCCAGAGGAAGGACCTTTTTACTTGCAGTTTTCTGACTTTTGCTTCCAGTTAAAGTTTTAAATAGGTCGGAAATATGCCTCCGGGATGACATTTCTGCACAAATATGCCTGCATAATTTTATTTTCTAAACTGAAAAGTGCTTCCTACTTTCCATTAGTACCACTTTTTTCCACTTTCTCCAATTTGTCAGCCAGCACTCAGTCCGGGTGTAATTGGCCACTCGATCACTAGATGCCCCAGAAGCTTCTAAGAGCAGAGTGATTTGACAGACCATTTCCAAGATAATTGGAGGGACTCTGCCAGTGCACTGTTACAGTTCACCTTGAATAACACTGATCTGAAACGGAATGAATAGGAACAATTTGGTTCTGGGCAAAATAGTTGGCAAATTTTCAACTCTTCAGAGCAAAGGGGAAGGATTGAATTTTTGTGATTCTCAGACCTGTGAGCACAATACCAGAGCAATTTTCCTGGTGAAATTACATGAGAACATTTAAAATTAGAGCCTAAAAGCTTTACTGCAACACAAGACTTCTTGTTTATGGGGAGTTAAAGCTGGTAACGATGAGAGTGAAGAAGAAGAAGAAAAAGGCCACTCTGCTTCAACCTTGTTAAAAGCATCTTAATTCTCATTCCTGTCTCCTCTGACATGATTACATGAGACACTAGTCAGAATCCTTCGGAGTGCCGCTGAATTACTCTCAGCCGTGGGTCTGGGCCAGAAACTGGGTCACCATGGCAAAGCTTAAAGGGACAGCAGCCACATCTGATCACTTATCTCCACTTAGTCCTGCGACTAACAATTTTGTGTAATACAATTAAGTCCGCATCAGTATATAACAGAGGGAGAATGACTGCCGAAGGTCATTTCAGGTCAGTTAGATGTACATCCTGTCCACACTGACATGCCAACGAGATGCTGTGCGGCAGTGCAATGTGATTCCAGTGTACTTTCAGAGGGCATTATTGCAGCGGTTAATCTGTAAATGGTGGGGCTGTGCCGCTGGATTTGTTGTGCAGAGTGTAGAAAGCCTGCTCGTCCTGACAGATGTAGCGGGCAGATGTTGCAACTACTGGGGCAAAAAAAAGGTTAATCTCGTCACCAGCAGAGACTTGGATCTGTGCATGTGTGTGGTGCGTGTGTGTGTGCATGAGCCCACAAGTGCATCAATTGGAGCGCACAAACTGCTTTTTGCCTAACAATATACCCATGTGCCAGTTTTAAGGCTGTTTAATGCTTTTATGTTTGCATCTCTGGACGTGACAGACTAAATCTATTCTGCGCTAGTTGACTCACCAGCCGTGCATCTCAATGTCACAAACATTCACACTCGGTTTGTATATTTAGACACACATTCAATTTAACACCCCTGCTAATCAACTCAAGACTGGAGTATCTGTCAGAATCTCCACAGATTTCTGTCCTATCTCCTCAAATCTCCCATCTTGTATGCTGTTGGCTTCTCTGTCTGACTCACTCTAAGCCTCAGCTTTACTAACAACACTCACTTTCTCACCCACTCAAAGTCATCTTGGCAGTGTTGTAAGGAAGAAAGCATTAGTAAAGAGCGCAAGGCTGCATTCATATTTTGATTGTACAATGATGTTTCACATGCAATCCCGGAGACTTGCTGTTGACATTTTGCACAGATGCAGTGCGAGTGTTTGCTAAAGGTGCACTATTAGGCTATCTGACAGGTGTCTTATTAATGGAAATGTCTCAGAAATGAGCTGTCACTGTCAAGTAAGCTAGCAGCAAACAGTACACTGTAGTCATGAAAACATGCTCTCAAGTTCATTTCAGGCAAAAGAAAGAACAAGCAGGGGTGTGCTCATCTACATGCTCTGACAATGTTAACACACACAACCACACAGCAGAGTGGGTGATATGTGTATTAGTTCATAATTCCAGAGGGTTAAAACATTCTTAAAAGCTTAGAAGAATAGTTTTATATGTTGGGAAATGTGCTTATTCATTTTGTTGCAGAGTTAGATGAGTGTTTTGATACTGAGAGAGTAGTAGCAGAGCCAAGCAAGAGAGGAGAAGAAGAAGAAGAAGAAGAAGAAGAAGAGACATACTTTATTGATCACTCCACACAACCACATGTATTACATGCACACGCCATGCTTCTGTGAAATTAATTCCTCCACATTTGACCCATCCTGGTAGTCCTTCCTCCACGGCAGACCAGGAGCAGTGGGCTGCCAGCAGACAGCGGCGCCCGGGGACCCAGTTCCTTCCTGTCACCATTGGTCAGGTGATGATCTTCTTGCGTGTTTTTAGTGGTTCCTCGAGTGATTTTTAGTAGTTCCTCGAGCAGCAGGCACCGAAGGCATGGTGGAAGACACGCCCCCAGTGCCCACAGCAGGATTCGAACCGGGACCTTCTAGCTGTGAGGCAACTGTGTTTCCACTGTGTCACTGTGCCACCTAAAGCTGCTTCCCACTGCCTTTTCCATACTAAGCTAAGCTATGCTAAGCTAATCATCTGCTGCTGGTAGTGTACATTTCAGCATGGCAGTGGTATCAATCTTTTCATTTAACTCCCAACAAGAAAGCATATGTGCACATTTCCCAAAATGTTGAAATATTCCTCCAAAATAAAATAAAATGTAAATAATTATGGTTTCTGTTGAAAAGTCTGTTGAAGAATCCTCTTCATGAGAGCAGCAGTGGAAAAATTAATGCATGTCAGAAAAATGCACAATAAATCAATCTTCCGGTTTATTTTTCAGTTGAGCTGACTTGTGTTGTCCGTAAGCATTATCACGATAGAACAATGGGTTACCCTGTACACAGACTGAGCAATCATTCCTCGTAAACTGCAGGGACATGGCACACTTTCACAATCCATTCAGTGAGTAAATGAGTCTGACTGACATGCAGGAGGAAATCCTCATCCTCCTAAATGACTGGCGAAGGCCCATTATTAATATTCTAGGAAAGTTTGTCCCTTTTCGCCCTTCTGAATAATACAGCAAAAGCAGTGAAGACATCAGAGCACATCTGACAGAGCCATGAAACATTTATGGCTTCTGTGGTGGAGGATCTGCCTTCCGTGTTTTCTGCTTCCTTTGACTTCCACAACCTGCATGTCGACACTTCTTGATGTCGGACTTGCCCAAAATAACTGCTCTGGGAGGAATTTTCTACTAGATAAATTTTTAAACCAATGAAGAGTGACTTAATTTTATACCAGCGGGTACCTTGTGTTTTTTTTATTTTTGGTGTCTCACCTGTAACACTCAGGGCAAACTTCACAGCTGTGTCCACACTGTTGTGATCAGTCACTTGATCCACTATTCCAAGTTGCAGTGCCTCAGCAGCAGTCACATGGCGGCCTGTGGGAGACACAAAGGGCATCAAAAGGTCTACATGACACTTCCCAATTAGTAGATGGGGAATAACGAGCCTTTCAGGTGGTTAAGACGAATGCAGTATAACTGCAAAGACTCCTGCTTGATTCTGACATCCAATAAAGGAAAAATGTTAAAAAAATAACCTTAAAAAGATGAAGAATTACAGTTAATCTAAATTAAATTAAGAACATTTCAGATAATCCGAGCAGAGCAGTGAATCACAGGAAAAGGCTCCTCTTGCAGGGAGCATGGTTAAAGTAAACACATGCTGACCTCTGCTGGTCCTCAGAGTAAACTACCAATCTCTGGCTGCTTTCTTGTTTACACGGCTGATGTGCAATCAACGTCTCAGCCAGGGCAGTCTTAATAATTGGTTTTCAAAACAATAATGTGCAGGGACATCTGCATGTTGTGCTAAAATCAATCAAAAACAGAACCCTGCAAGAAAACACACTAACCTGTGCAGTGATTTCTTCATATTTATTGATACGTCCCCGTATCTGCTCTGGTACTTGAAGACTGTCTAAATGTCTATTATGAACTCTGTAATAGTCAGGCAAGGTTAACCTGTTTTTGCTACCTGTGGTGATGAGGTTTAAGGCAGCTGGGACCCCGATGAGCCTTGGCAGACGTTGGGTTCCCCCTGCAGCTGGCAGCAGACCCAGAGTCACCTCCGGAAGCCCCAGTCTGGCCTGAAAGGCCACAAAAGCATAAAGTTTGATGAATGGAAGGTGCTGAACAGTGTTGGATTGTATAGTGACAGCTTTCCCTGGCTGGAAAATACATTACAAGGATTATTACAGAGAAGGGTGAAAAATCTCAAAAATGTGGTGGTCAAGCAAGGCTGTGTTTTTCTTAATGGACCGAACAATGATGAACTGGTCCTACTTCCAATGACTGCAACTCAACAACAACTCAATGAAGGGTCACTGTGGAACATGTAAGACAACACTGTCAGTTAGACAGTGATGCAGCTCGACATTGACATTCAGGAGACGCTGATAGAGAGAGACAGAGAGAGATCTGAAGCATGAACTAACCTTAGAGTGTGCAATTCGATAATGACAGCCAAGGGCCAACTCAAGGCCTCCGCCTAAAGCGCTGCCCTCTATGGCTGCCACCACCGGCTTGTTTGAAGCCTCGATGGCATGGATCATCGGTACCAGTGGAGGCCCGGTCATGTTTGTCCCAAACTCCTTGATGTCCGCTCCTATTATAAAAAATTAAAGTGATGATATTATCGGAAGGTTGAGTTTTGATTACAGCTTCAGCCTTGCTGAGGAGCAGAGGGACTTGTTTATTGTACATAACGCAAATCACTGAGGGGAAGATATCAAGGGAACAGTGTGTGATTTGGGAGCAAATGCACCCATCGTTTGCCTTGAATGTCAAGGATTTATGCCTTTTGAAATGGCTGATTTGGAGTTCTGCCATCATTGTGAAGTTGCAGGAAATAGAAAAAGAATAGAATAGAATAGAATAGAATAGAATAGAATAGAATAGAATAGAAAAAAAATGTCCATACCCCCACAGAATACTCCATTCTGGCCACAGATGACAATAGACTTCACCATTTGGTCACCAAGAGCTCTCTTAACCGAGTCAACGATGCCCTGCCTCACCGCCGCACTGTGTGAAAAAATGAGACAGATTTTCACATGACATTGATTTTACAAATGTGCTTAACGTCACCCTTCAGGGACAGTACAAGACTTATTCCCACATCTGAAGATAATATTTAGATATGAGAGAAAAATATACGTTACACAATATAAACAAGACTAAAAAATCCTATTTTACTGTATCATTCTCTTTGTGACTTTCTGGACATGGTGAAATCAAAATTAATATTCACCCTGTGCTTACTCTCTACGGTTCCACCCTTGAATGACACGCAATCAAATTTGATCAATTCTTAAATAAAAAGGTTGTGAAAAAGTGCATGGACGAATCTTAAATTCAGCAGATGTGCATTATTCAGAACATACATACATTAAATATGGAATATATTTCTGTAAAATGGGGCAGTGGTGGTAAAGCAGAGAAGCGGACAGGATGAATCAGCCCTTCCCCATTGAGATGCTATCGAGCAAAACTTTCAACCTCTCGTCGACCAGCAGGTCAGGATTTGTTTGTATGTGTGATACCACAGTATTATAAGTAAAGGTACACAAGTATTATCAGCAAATTGTACTTAAAGTGGCAGATCTTACAGTATTCATTGTGTCATAAGGACAAGCCAGACGGAACTACTTTAGTGTTGATATACAACAATGCATCATATTTTATACGGTTTTATGAGGTATCCTGTAAAATCCTAACCTGTCAAGTAAGATAGCAGATAATCATGAAGCAGATAAATGTAGTGGAGTAAAAAGTACGATACTTCTCTCTGAAATACAGAGTAAAAGTATAAAGTAGTGTAACGTGGAAAGTACGAGTAACTCAATATTACACTTCGTATACAATACTTGGGTAAATGTACTACTGTCAGTCAAAGTCCTTTACTCTGACGCCACCCTCTGGCAAAACATATAAGCGTTTTAAAAACTTGCACAGACAAATCAAGTTATTCTTTTTGCACACAACTTCACTTCTTTGCACCTTTTCTTGTGCAGCGTTATGATAGCCAATGCACCTCCAACGCTTCTATAACAGATTCCTCACACAAACGTTTGCAGTACAAAATGCTCCGACAAGATATATAAAAGAAACAAACAGAAATCAAGATCAGCTCACCTGAGAGCGTTGACGGGCGGATTCTGGAGAGTAATCAAGCAAACAGAACCCGAAATACGAGAATACTGAGCCATGGAGCCTGTCGATCGTACGCCACAATCTATCGCACTTCTTTTTGCGGTGCACACTGAACTTTGTAACTTCACTTAGACTGCCAAGACCACATCACCTTTAACACACTTTTTACACTACAGAGCCTTGAATATTTACAAAGGTCTTCTTCGGCGTCTCGGGTTCCGCTTCTATTTGGCGCTTGGTGAAAACCCCTCTGAGCATTACTGCCCCCATGTGGCCGGGAGCCGATTAGAAAATTAAAGTGTTTTTAAAGTGTATTTATGTTATATTAATATGACGATAAATTCGCCATCTATATGTAAGATGAAATCATCAATCAATAATGTGATATCTTTCAATTCCAATAAAATCTAACCTCAAATCTATCGATATGCGGGGTGTGACGTCACTACAGTTGTTGGTGAACGCGTTTAGCCGTTAAATGTGGCAGCTGCAGTTAAAAACGTCACTGAAGAAGAAGATGGACCAGCGGCTGATAGCCATTGTTTCTCTGCACATCTTTCAGTGACAACTAAGAGCCGAAGCCGGGTGCTGGCGCACACAGTGAGGAATATGCGCTCACTTATCGGATTAATCTCTGTTATTGTTGCAGCAAGCTTTTACCTGTATTCACTGTCGCTGTACCTTCCTGCGGGACCACGACGTCCTCATCCTACTGCCGAAGGAAAACATGTGGAAACAGCCGAGTCCGAGCAGCCCACTGACAGCTCTGAAGAACCCAGCAGGTAACGGACGATAGTGTTATTAGCTTTAAGACAGAGGGGACCTCGTCTTTTTGTTTATGTCATAATCCCCCAATATTTACAGAGTTGTTGATGTCGTATGCTACTGTAACGTAACTGTAACTAACGCTAGCTAATGTTAGCATGCTCCCACCTCGCCTACTGTCTCCTTCATACAAACACTATAAACACAAGCAGGAGTCACTGGAGTTAGCAATAAGCTAACTAGCTTAATTCATAATGTCGTGGTGTAGCATTAAACGTTCAGAAAAACTCTCTTTATTAGCTAGTGTTTTACACAATTGTGTAAATTCATGTTAACATAAATGGAGCCATGGGTGAACATTTCAGATACTCTGAATTGTTAAAAAAAAAAAAAAAAAAAAAAAAGTTGAGGCCAAAGTTATAAGATCAGTCCTCATACCTGCCAGTAAAAACAAAAAGTTAAAAATTTCCATCAAGCCCAACACCCAAAGTTGAACAATTTCCAATCACATGGGAACTTGGAAGCAATTAACTAGTATTTTGCTCTAAAAAATTACATAAATTATTGATTGACTCTCTGTCAGTCCACTAATTGATTAATCAAAAAATAAACTAGATTTCTTGCCAATAAACAATTATGATCTAAATAAATATTCCAGAAATGCTTTTAAACTCCAGATATCATCATGCTTTTACCCATACAAAATGCTGACCTTTGATTTCTGAGTTAGTATTTGTTAATGACTGAAATGTTTTAATGGCATTTCATGTCATCTGTCCACATTTCCCAACCCTTTGTCTTCATGGATGACTAACTTGAACTTGGATGGTCTCGCAGGTTGAAGTTCCCCTCAGACTTGGAGGAGCTGAGGGAACTGGCTGAACTCCTGCAGTTTTACAAGACAGAGCACACTGGATATGTCCTGCTACTCTTCTGCAGTGCATATCTTTACAAGCAGTCCTTTGCCATTCCTGGATCCTCATTCCTGGTAAGGTAAAAATAGTCTCAGAAGTTCTCTGTACTGATGCTGACAGACATTGTGAAAAAGGAAAAAAACAGCCGACGCTGACATTTGTTATGTTAGATGTGTTAAAAAATGAAGTTTATTTGGTCTTTATGGGTAAGAATTTGTCGCACCGTTTTTTACGTATTTGACAGAAAAATATGACACATGCGTGTAAAATAGCCTGAAAAACTGTCATGCCTGGTAGGTGTGGAAGAAATTAGGCTGCATGTGACGTGCAGCTTGGATCTCATCTTTAAAGCCAGAAGAGTAGAATAAAACTTTTCAGCTAAAACAACAGAGAGATGTCAGACTTACCTGTGTGTGTCAGCCGTGCTGGACTTCTGTGACAGTTTTTCTTCCCATTTACGTTAATGATATCTGCACCGTTACGTGTGCAGAACAGAGGCCTCAACCGCACACCACATGCTGGTTTAAGTGACTTCTCACTCTTAAACCCACAGTTAGATCACAGTATTTCTCTCTTTTCACAAGAACACATAGAGTAGGACTGTATGTCAGAGTTCATTATTACACACACATATTAATGATGTCTAGTAACCTGGGCCTTCTCCACTTGTTATTGTGCAGAACATTCTAGCAGGAGCTATATTTGGACCATATGAAGGACTGCTGCTTGCCTGTGTGCTCACAACTGTGGGCTCCACCATGTGCTACCTCCTGTCCCGGGTCTTTGGAAAACACTACATTGTCAACCTCTTCCCTGATAAAGTCTCCTTGCTACAGAGGAAGGTACATTTGTGACACAATGTAAACAATCCCTCAAGGCAACAGTGTGCTTAAAACCTGGATGTGTAAAATAGATGAGACAGAATGTGACAATTTGAAAGTCTTTTTTGACATTTACCCAGTTGAGTACATTTAATGTAACTCATCGCAGAGGTTAGTGTGATATATGTATTCAGTTATTTAGTATGGCCCCTAAAGGATGTTAAAAAAATTGAATTGGCCCTTTATAGGAAAAAGGTTCCCCACCCCTGATTTTGTGGGAAACATATATTTTCTGTCATGTGGCTCTTTTTTATTATGGTATCAGAAAGCAATGTGACATGATATTGACACCTAAAAAATCGACTGTCCCTTCATAGATTGTAACATCTCTTCTCACATCTCACCTTTATCTCCCAGGTTGAGGACAACAAGGATTGTTTGTTCTTCTTTCTGCTCTTCCTGAGATTCTTTCCCATGACTCCCAACTGGTTTCTGAACATGTCTGCCCCGATCGTCAACATCCCCATCACCTTCTTCTTCTGCTCAGTCTTCATTGGTAAGCACACATGGAGCACCTGACTGACGGCTTGTTAGAGCTGTCAGTGAATGATGTGAAGACACACTCTCCATCCAGTGTATCATGTACTCAGGAAGACGACAGTCTGAAAAACCTCTCATACATAGTTCCCAGAAAACTGGTGTAACCTGTTAGGCGCCACTAGTGATTTTCACTATTCACACATGCGGCTTCACACAGGGACATTTCCATCTTGTGCCTTTTCACGCATGCTGGAATACATGGGGAAAGGGAAGGTCCAGCAGATGGTGGTACTGCTTTCATTCATAACACAGCCGTGCCAGCATTTTCCCTGAAATGTTACTTGGCTTTGAGTGGGTAAATTGTTGACACAGATTTCCTTAAATGTGGATACTTGCTCCCCTTGACACATGACTCCAAACAAGAAAACCAAAGACAACACTGCAGTAAACCCTCTTATAATGCTGCACTTTCGTTCTTGATCTGCTTTCATAGGCCTCTTGCCGTACAACTTCATCTGCGTCCAGACCGGCGTCATGCTGTCAGAGGTGTCTTCGCTGGATGACTTGTTCTCCTGGGAGCGGCTGCTGCAGCTGCTGGCCATCGCCTGCATGGCTCTGCTGCCCGGCGCCCTCATCCGCCGCTTCAGTCAGAGGCGTCTCAAACTGGATGTCCAGTCGCAGAACGGGCTAGTCGTGGATAAAAAGGTCCAGTGATTTGTTTCCTGCTTTAATGCCGTCTGTGTGGTGACTCTCCAGGAAAACTTTGTGCACACACATGTTAAAAGCTTTATTTTCATCTGGAGTGCTTGACCACTCGGGAGCCACGTGGAGATGGACAGGGATTTCAGCTTGTGGGACAATGAGACTGGCGCAGTGGGAACTGAAGCCAAGTGTTACCAAATGTGTTTTGTGCCACATCTTCTGTGGGCACAGCACACACGCTGTTTGTATATAGATGTATGAATGTACAGTAATTGAATGGAGAGAGGGAAGGATTTTAAGGAAACTTTGCTTTTACACTGTTGTAATACAGTAATAGTACTGCTTCAATGTAAACAGCTGATGTTTTAAGTGCCTGTCATGCAGTCAAACTTCTACCTCCAACATGGACATGTGGAAAAGTTGATGTTTGTAGTGGCTGAACGGTTCAGATGATTGTTTTTGGGGTTTGTGTGAATTCTTTTATTTGAAACGGAAATACAGATCATGTTTGCAGCATATATTATACATGTATTTTTCTTGTCCTACAATCACATTTTGGAGTTTCTCTATAAATTGTAATAGAGTGTATCAGACAATTTGTACTTTTTCAACTCTGTTTGAACTCAAAGTTTTTCAAATTACAGACTCTAGAGACCAGGATAAATGCCGTGTTCAAGAGTCATTTTGACTAATCAATGGCATTAGGACTCTTGAGACTGAACGTGTGTCTCTGTTTCACTGTATCATTCTATCTAATCAGCTGGATTCTAATCAGTGAATGTGAAGTTAAGTCAGGCAGTTAAATTGAACCTTAATATTACTTTGAAATCCCCTTTGCTGCCTCTTTCCATGGTCCATGTGTGTGTGTGTTTGTGCTGTGTTAGTCCAGCTTTTGCTTTCTTCAAAGATGGAAATTCTTTAAAGTGTAATTCAGTTCACAGCTTGGTTAGTATAAATGTGGTTTGTCATATCACAAAATGACCTGGCACCTTTATGTCGGAGGTGAAAAAACAACAGTAAACATGTGAAAAACAGCATTTTTTTTTCCAAATATTCTTTATTGCTCAGATCCAGGTTGCTCAGCAATACAGTTCACTCACAACTCAAAACAACAGCATGGCTGTTACCAGAAAGGCATGGATCCATGAGATGTACTAAAAATGGATCATATGTCTGTCCAGCGCACAGTCACCGATTACCTTGAGGTGTTTGGGACCCTTTGGCCCGTGGGAAATGTAGGACTTGAGGGTTGTGACCTACTGAGGAAACAAAAGGAATCTCCTAAATGGTGAAATGCAGTTAAGAAATGGATCCATGTAAAACCACTATTGAGAGTCTAGTGTTATATGAAGTGTAGTACATAACTGGATCGCCTACAACAGTCTCATGCAATGCTTTGTGTTTTCTCATTTAACAAGAAGACAGGACAAAAAACACTGCTGTGGTTCTGCATACATCTGACCCAACTTTACTAAATCCTTCCTCAGATAATCCACCGTGTTTGGATCGTTGTTGAATGCCCTCTTTTCTGTTCAGTCCCAAAGGCAGAACAAGTTTCATCAGCTTTTGTTTAATCGGACCTGGATACTCTGTCAACCCTCCTTGCTTGCATGTCACAGATTCATTTATTTTGCCATTCTGATTCCCAAATCTGTTCAAAATCCTAGCTAGGATATTTTTTTCAACCACAATTTAACAGCTAGTATTACTGGTAGTGATCTAAAAGGAATGAATATTAAAACAAAGAATCCCAGCTAACGCTCCAGACTACATTATTAAATCAGTGTAAATGACGAGAAAACCAGATCAACAGAAAACAAACAAAAAAAAAAAGCCTAAGCTATCCAACCACCATGTGATATGACTAACAACACAGTACACCCTCAGTGATGTGTGTAATTGTGGTTTTCTGGTACTGAATATTAATGTCTAGCAACACCCCACAAAACCTAGAAACACCAATCCTTGGAAGTAAAATAAAAAGGTTACTATCATCTTGACAAGTTTCAGCCTCAGATTGCGGCCGGCTTGTGGGTGTCTCAGCGGCGCGTGATGCTCTGCTGAGGACACCCCAGCGAAACCGAGCCGGAGCCGGAGGGAAACCTTCGCTTGCCGTGTAAAGAGCCAAAAACACAAGAGAGACAGAGGTCTGAGGAGTCCTCTGTGATGCAAGAAAAGAGCCTCAACTTCAAAACTGCTCTAAAAAGCTACTCCTGACAGACAAACAAACCACGAGTGACAAACTACCATTTCCAGTGCTACTGTGAAAAGCCATTTTTCTCCACGACATACCCTACTACAGTGAAGAAGACCACCACAGGAGTCATGCGCTCGAGTAGAAGCACCGTACTGCATTTCATGTGGGTAAGGTCCGGGTATTTCAACAAGGTCTGGTGAGCTATCATCATCAGTATGAGGTACTGTACCGGCTGTGGGGAGGCTTGCTGAACCAGCCTCAGGCATTGTGTGAGTTTTGATAGACCTTTTATGTTTTATTTTAGCACTGCTAGTCTGTGTTCACTGGGACAAAAAAAAAAAGAAAGATCCACCTCATCTGATGACAAAAGTCTGCCCTCCAAAAAGTAAAAACAAAATCAGCTCTTGACAGTTAAAAGAAGTCCAAAGACAAACACTAACTTTCACTATACCATTCATTTATTTAATTCTTTTTGCCCTACATCTGTTTTAGTAACTAAAGTCAGCCTTGGATTCTGAGAGGTAATTCTGAAATGTACAGCACAACAACAAAAACAATTCTGCAGACTGACGAGAAAACCATTTAGAGGTCAGTTTTGACGGAAGCTGTGACGCTCTAAACCCCTCTCATCTCTCACAACGCAGGTGCAGACTGGTAAGTGTTATGGAGAGACATAAAACGATGCGTGACTCTATTGTACATGTTTACAGATATACAGTTACCTTGTCGTACACAGTGACATCTCAACGACTAGAGTTGTTCTACATTCTACACAGAAGACTAGGGTTCTACACCGTGTTCAAGAGTCCTGTCAGTGTATTTTTGCAGCTTCGTGTTTTCTTCAAATCAACCCCAGAGTATCAAACAGAGCTGGTAAGATTGAATTGGGTTGTTATAAAATTCATCTTTTTTTTCCACAAGTGAATAAACTTCATTGTTTTTTTAAAAGTCTAAAAAAAACCTGGAGGTACAGTTGGGAAAAACAGGAGGTACAGTTGGTTAGTTCATGTTTCTATCAACTGACTTGTATCTCTTTTTTTTTTTTTCTTTCTTTGATGGTGAAATCAGTACACAGCATCCACATTCAGAACCACTTCGGGCAGGTTTGTACCCTCTAAATCCTGCTCTTCGTTCCTTTCTAGCAAAAAAAAAAAAAAAAAAGAAAAGAAAGAAAAGAAAAGAAAAAGAAAGGTTTTTTTTTTTTAAAAAGGTAAATCAACTTGGAAATCCTTTGACGTGTCTCATTAAGAGGTTGTATGGCGTCCAGGCAGAGACAGTCCAACAGAGGTGACTACAGTTTACAAAGTTTCACTAGTCGGCTGGACCTGAAGAGTTTAGAGATTACTGTAGATCTTTTCTCTTGTTCTTTTTTTTGTTTTCATTAAAAAAGAAAATTAAAAACGCTCAAAATGATCAGTTAACAAGGCATACAAAATGTGGGAAAAGGGGAAATGAAAGATTGGACTGAGGTACCCTGAAGCCTGAGGTAGATCACAATACTGACATGCGCACTGTTCACATCCTGACCAAAGTTAACGCGGTGGTTCACTTTACTGTTCTCCTATTTTTTCAGGTTTTTATTTATATTATTATTCATAGTCTAGTTTTCAAGAAAATAAACACTTCCCTTCAAAACAATATGGCAGTGTCCCACTGAGGAAAAAAAGAAAAGGACTTTGTTTTCTTTTTGTTTCTTATCAATAGCTCTCATCACAAAATAGGAAAAAAATAGATTCATAAATATTACTCTCTCTTTTTATATATATATACACACACACATGCACACACGCGCGCGCACACACACATACACACACACGGAGGAAGCTGTGCGTATTGGCAATAACCTTGCGTCTGGAAGATGAAGCTGATGGGTGATGTCTGACAGGTGACAAATTAAGGCAACAAGCTTCCACAATCTCCAAAGTAAAGCACAAAGGGGCCCCGGGACCTGCGTGTCCAGCGCGCTCCCGGAGCGGCCGACCAGCTCGCCAAAACAACTCCCATCGGAGAAAGAAAAGTTAAAGAGCGAGAGTGAGAATGACAATCTGTGTGTCTGTGCCTCTGGCCCGGCCTGCTGGACACGGCAGGGGTGATAATTCTTTAAAAAAGGCTGCATATCGTACATTCACAGCGGTCGTGCCGTTTTAGAAAGCTCCCTGACAAGAGAGGGTTAAAGCCAAACGCGGGCTGCGGTCACGTTTGCGGTTGTGTGTGCACCACAGGTCATACAGTGCCCCCTCCCCAACAAACCCACCCCCACCCTCTACGACCCCCAGACTTCTCCTCACTGCCACTCCACACACCATGAGTCTGCACCCTCCCACCCATACGCCGCCTCCGGGGCCCTCAGCTCTCAGCCTGCCCTGGCCGTCCGGATGTCCTCTTAAGGTGGAGCGTGTGGTGGCGCACATTCAAAATGACGGGTCGCCTGTTAACAAGCAAAGGTGCACCAATTAAATTTTTTTTAAGACGTCAATTTTTTCTCTGATCGTCGAGGAGAATGCCTTTAGAGACATTATGTTTTTAATATCAGGACAACAAGCATGAATGTAGATATAGTCTACTGTACAGCATGGGAGAGTGATACCAGTTTACTGGTCAAAAAACAGTCAAATAAATCCCTCTGTTGCATTTAACCTCTGTTGAGCGAAAGTGGCAGTCAGTTCAATGTTATCAAAAGGCTACAGAAAAAAAAGTGTTTCTTGACAACAAATATTTTTTATCCTATTAAAAAAAAAAAGATGCCAGATGAGAGAGAGTGATGAGAAATTAGCGGAAAAGGAAGAAAAAAAAACAAAACAAGTGTCGCATCAGGTATGAATGGTGAGAGACATTTCGAAGGGAAGTTATCTTTTGCGTTGGCACACACACAGGCTTGTTACAAAGACTCAGAACCATTCACCATATTGACTTATAGGGGTTTTCTTTTTGATTTCAGTGGCCTATTAATGTGAACAAAACAAAGGAAACCGCTTTATGTGGCTGTCACAGCCCAATCAATCTCTGGAACAAGCAAAATCTTAAAAACTGCACCGAGTCGTACTGCCATTTTGATAGAAAAAACCAACAGTGCATACTCTCAGTGTGTATCAATATACTTTTCTACTCTGTATTAATACTGCTAAGGATATTTAATCTGAATATCATCTCAAACTCATGTGAGAGAAGGTGTCCATTGTCACTCGCTCTCATTCTAACCCAAAATATCAATCACAATGCCTCGTATTCGCTCGTGTTAATACAGTTGCTTTATCCGTTTGTTAGGCCTATGTTAGTCCAACTTAAGAGATAACATTATGCAGGGCGACAAACTATTTCCGGTTTACCTTTTTAACTGTGAAGACAACAGTTTCCTCCTTTCTTTTAGATTTTTTTGGTCTTTTTATTATATCAGTACGGTTTCTCCCACTCTATCTGCTCTCACAGGGCTGGCAGTGCACACAATGCCCTCAGCCTTTGGCTCTCACTTGTTTCCCCCCTAGTGAAGTTCTTTGGTTTTGATTGGTGCTGCTGGTCTGCCCTGCATGTCCCCCTTGGCCTTGGCCTTTGTCTGGGTAGGTCTCTGTCCATTTGGGAGGGCTACATTCATTGGCTGGCGCCCGCTGCAGCCACCCCACTGGTCACTTGGAGTGGTGCGGTGACACAGCGGCGCCCTGCTGGTGCTTCTGTTCCTGCTGTTTGACCTGCTGAATGATCTCCCGGATCTTCCTCTGTGCAGTCTGTTGGAGAGACATCACACGCAAGATGAGGCATTAACTGATACTTGATGACATGTCCATGTCATGGGGGGGCGAGAGGCGGGGTACACCCTGAGCCGGTTGCCAGCCAACTGCAGGGCACTTCAAAACATCTATATTATAATTCAGCTTAAAGAAAAGCAGTGCCTGTGCTGAAAGTGGGTGAAACAGCCAATCAGAAATGATTATTTTCTGTATCAAGTACAAATGTTCCAACAGTAACTCTAGCTATAACTAGCTGGGTGACCTTCAAAGCTGTCACCCTCTCTGCATGCCTTAATACTACTACTACTACCTTGGCCCGTGTTAGGGCCTTAGACCTTTTTTTTTGCGTACCTGGCTGGCAAAGAAATGCCCACTGATTTTCACAAAGACCTCGTCGTTCTCGTCTGGAGTTTGGTCCCGCGGTACGATGACCTCTGCACTCGTGAGGTTCTGGAGCTCGTTTACCTGGAAAAACAGACTCCAGCGATCATCATCCGGCTTCGAATTTCACCTCCAGCCTCACTTACAAAACACACTGACAGACGGAGTATCAAATTATGGTAAAGTGAAACACCCTTTGATGCAAGGTGCTATCTGATGTACAGCAATCACTGCTGCGGAGAACCTTGACTGATAATTGTGTAAAAATGTTCTTATGTAAATATAAATAGCAGCAGAACCACCTTCTCAGCAAAGACTTTGTTGTTAAAGATGTTGTAGTTCACACTGAAGTCTGAGTGTGAAGTGGAAAAGAAAAAATAAAATACGCTGAACAAAAACAGCTCGCTCCTCTTTGCTGTTACATGTGGACAATTTCTGACTATTATGGGGCTCAAAACTGCAAAAACGCTTTTTTATTCCTCAAACGTGCAGTAAAAATTCACACAGTCAAAGTAACAAAAGTACATGCGACATTTTATCTAGTTTTTTCAAACCACGATTCATTCAGCTTAAGCATCACCTCACCGTCTTGCCGCCTTTGCCGATGACCCTGCCAGCTGCAGTTGAGGGAACCTTAATGTGCGTCTCCAGTTTGACCTCCTCCTTTGCCGTGAAGAAGTTCTCCTCTTTCAGTTTCCCATATATCCGACCTTGGGCCTGGAATAAAGAGGAGGGAATGAGGCAAGGAGAGACTGGGGAAAATGGGGACACACAGTGATCCACTGCTGTTGACTATAATGCACAATAAAAGTTTTGAGAGTATATTAATGAATTTTAAATAGCAGCTGTATGCTGAAAAGCCTGCATATTTCAGCATGGAATTATCTAAGTTTATATGATATTAATGCACAAATTCATAGTGTTTTTACCTTAAACTGAGCCTCTGGGGTTCCAGTAATGATAACCATCCTCTCAGTAACATTTGGGTTCTCAGCTGGGGCAATCTGACACACACACACACACACACACACACACACACACACACACACATGTTATGGATATAAATTAGGAGAAAACATGGCCAGGAGCAGGTGATCTTGGTCATTCAGTGCATGCAACCACTGAATCATCTGCAAATTCCAACACATGAAACGCCTTTGATTACGTTACGAGGATCCACCAGCTGTCCCGCGTCTCCAGACGGGGCTCGAGGGGCTGAAATGCTCAGCTCACTAGTCATCTCCGTTATTTTTTTTTTGGTTTGTTTGTCACCATAAATAACTAACATCCTCAGCAGTGGTCCATGAAGTGCTGCTGACTCAGCCGACCTCATGCCAGATTGTTCGATGTGACGCTTTAAAAAAATGCAATAAGGTTTAAGTCCTGTTTGGACTCAGCCCGATACGGCTCGACCACCTCTCTGGCCCTCCTAACTGAAGCCAGCACTCCGTTGCTGACAGACCCACCTTGATGGAAGCTCCAGCGAAGTGGGCGAGTTGTTTGATGTGCTGGCCCTTCTTGCCGATCAGGGCCCCGACTGCCTGAGTTGGAATAAAGAGGTAGACAACCTCCTGCTCTTGAGCCTGTTGCTGAGAAGAAGAAAAAAACAAAGACCACACAGGAAAATAAATCTCACTACATGTTTCCAAAACTCTCCTACAGATGGTGGCAGAGGAAAAAAAAAAAATCAAAACTGCTTTAAATAGTTGCAAAAATTTAGATTGAACTCGTCAGATACTTGAAGAGCAGCCGAAAAACGAAAGCTAAACTGAGCTCTCTTCGAGGGTTTTCTCTTTGGGTAAACATGCCGCGCTGGCTGAGACTCAACGGAATATTTCCTATTAAGGCCGATGGTTGCCCTGTGTTTTCGTTTGTCTTAGCATGGTAACACTCATGCACTCGAGGTTTATGAAGTGAATTTTTACGAGCCACAGGACAACTCTGGGCTGAAAAGTCCCCTTCCAGAAATATTTGTGGTGTTCTGGTGACTGGGTGATGGTACGCAGGAATGCCAGACTCACTCTTCAACATAGACGCTGACTGAGAGGTTGGCCTGGTCTGATAGTTATGTCTCCTCTCTGTTAGGCTCAGATCTCCCTCTTTTTCTTTACACTGTGCCAGTCATATAAGCCATACATCACTTGCAAAGAGAGACTCTCCTCAGCACAAATGGCTCAGAAAAAAACAAGGTGTGAGGCTTTTCTTAAGCTTCTTGAGTGCAAAAAACATGGTTTTAAATGCCCTCAAATATCTAAATAGTTATCTAGCACCACACACAAAAAACAAATTGTTTTGTGGTTAAGTCTCTGATCACCAAGGCAACATTGGCTATAGTGCAGATCTTAGGGGAACATACTGAGTGCTGGTGGGTGATGGCACTTGCTGGAGGAACCCCGTACAGGCCACTGAGATGTGAAGAGTGACTCTGAAAGTGAAGTGACAAGCAGACCGATCAGATGGCACACAAACACACAGACACATGCACGCACTCAAGCTCTTATTCGGGGGAATTTCGGGCATAAACTCACAGTGAATCACCCACTAACTTTCTTGACTACGAAGCACGCAAATACATTCTCGCACACTGTCTCACACGGCTTTGGCTCGACCTCGTCAGGCAATGAGTGGAGACTTTGTTTTACAGACGAACTGACTCATCTCTGGAGAAGATGGGGGAATTCTGGTCGCTCCAGACTGTGCACAACATCATGCAGGAAGACCTGAGTCAACACCGTATTGTTTTTTGAAAAAGCACTTCAGGGGGAACCTGGTTTACCATGTGTTGGAAGCAAATGGCTTTATCAAGTCAAACTAATCCCTGCTGGGGCTGCGCATGGCTGCACTGGGCGAGTAAGACGGACAGTAGTAAAGTTATTCTAAAAGAAGCATTTTTTATCTTTTTTCCGCACCTTTTATGGTTGTGTGCAGAGGTAGTCTGTTAAAAAAAAAAAACAGCGTACTCACTAAGAATGGGTTGTATCCTGCTGGTGCCACAGGGGGTACTGCACCTCGTGGTCCAGCAGTAGGGGGCAGCACCGGCAGACCAGAGGAGAAGATGCCCAGAGCGTTCAGGTTCAAGCCTGGGATCAGATTAGCCTGTTGCTGTGCAGAAGAAGAGAGGCAGATTTTATGTAGCGGCTTGAAAACTAAATTGTGGCTCATCATTTTTTATTTTTCAATCAATTTTCACTTTTAAAGGAGCAGATTATACACATTTTAACTTTCATGTCTGCAGGTTTAGAGAATCTCCTGCTAATAAGAGGTAAAGAGAAACAAATGACTCCTGCTACGTAAGTACACTTTTACATTAAATCATTAATCAGGTAAAATACTTAACAGTATTTTTTTTTCCAGTTACTCAAATACGTGCTGCTTTTCTTCGTTTTCTATCACACTAATTTGAACACATTTGGGTTTTGACCGTTGTTCGGATAAAACAAGAAATTTGAAGATGTCAGTTTGCACTGAAATAGTAACAGACATTTTTTTAGATTTATCATCTGGAGAAAATTATCTGCAGATTAAAATAACAGTTAGTTGCAGCCCTCATTGCATGAACTGTTCCGTTACTACCACTAACTCCATTACATCAAGGTGTTACTTATATTTGTGCTGTTCACAGTGATTTGGTATTTTTAGTGTTCCAGTCGGGGTTGAGAGAATTCTCCTCCTTTAGCTACATAAACCATTTAAAAACCCACGGGGCTATTAGAAAAATGCATTGTCACCAGGCTGAAGACAGGGCTGTTTTTCTTAGCTCATGAGGAGTTTATGTTCCTAGAGGTGTGTGGTTTTCACAGCACAGTTTGCTGCTGTAATGGCAAGACAACAACATTTCTCCCTCAAAGCCAAGTCAGCTATTCTGGTTTCATGGCCGTGCAGAGACACGCGGTCTCCTTTCACTTCCTTGTTCCCTGAGAGCTTTGTGTAATATCCACAGTGTCACGCTAGATGGCCCTCACCGCTTGCTGTAGACTCAACATTCAGGCCGACAGGTGCCAGAACTGCTCTCACCAGCCAGCACAGTTTAACCGCATGCTGCGTGATACTTCTTGATGATGATTTCTGAGCCAATATTTGGACAGTCAAAACAAAGGAGACAATGGCAGCTCGTGTGGAAGTAGCAAAGAAAGAGCAGATACTGATTCGCAATCCCTCCACAAGCAGCTGTTGCTCATCATGACGGGCTGCATCACAGCGAATGCAATCACTTTACCAGCATCTCTCCCTGCATTACTGCAATGCAATGGGGAGGGTGCAGCTTGTGATATCATCACTATCTCTCTTCCTCTGAGGCTGACCTCTCTGTGCTGCAGCACTGGTGATGTCATCGGGGGCAGTGTGAAAGAGGAGCTGGGTGAGAGAGAGCGGCCTACAGATATCAGATGGATGCTGGGAAACGCAGTGTGTTACAGCAGGAACACAGACCCACACAGCAGGGAAGTGAGCGTGAGTCAGAGGCTCTGTGAAACAGACACACACACGTACGCAGACATGCTGTGCTCAAACAACCGACTCACTGATGAGCTATTCCGTGATCGTTTACTGTTATCCATTTACCAAGCAGACAACACACGCATTACGAATGCTGGTGGTAACGTACTGAATGGAGAGGCAGTGTTATCCTGCTGTATATCATCACTCGTCTTCGCTGTTCACCTGTCAGCCTGTGTGAGTCAACCTGAGATCATAACCACACACACACACAGACACACACACACACACTGGGATGTTTAAGAAGCCTGCAGACGGTAACCTTTCAGCTCAGCTTACGTTTATAGCAGCAATGTCATTCTCGTAGGCTTCCCTCAGTTTCTTCATGATCTCTGCCTCGGCTCTGCAAACCGCCTCCAAGCTGCCCTTCACCGTGATGGTCCTCTCAGGGTTGTAAATGGTTAAATCTTGTAACCTGCACGGGGGATGACACGCACGCACGCACACACACACACACACACACACACACACACACACACACACACACACACCAGTATATGCAAATGAAACTACAAACACAAAAGCAGGTGTACTCTTTCTTGTGAGCATTCTGCTCGCATATTTTCCTCGAAAGTTGATTTTAATTGCATTTTCTGTCTTTGTGTTTATCTAACTTAGCTAACAATTTATTTCTGCCTTTCCAGAAGACAGATTATAATAATAATAATAATAATAATAATAATAATGGTCAAAACTGGAGAAGCAGAGGCCAGGATAGTTTGTCTTTAAGTTCCTTAGCTTGGATAAAGCTCTAAAAACAATGGTTCCAACATTTCCCATGAAGCAACTGGATAGGGTTTGAGTCACATCATATGGGATGGAAGGTAGAGATGGAAAAATTCTCATGTTGACGACTTTTTTGCATTCACACCAGCTGACAGCTCAAGTTGGCTGATTACAGAGTCGGTTGTGTGCAGGTTGAAAATAGAGTGCATTTAAGTGTAACACTGTCTCCATTAAATTTGGGTTTAATTACATGGACGCTGGCTGCCGTGAGACATCTTTGTTTCCTTGATTTCCAAACACTTCCGTGTAATTTAGTGGGCAATATCAGAGCATAAGAGAAAAATCTGACTTTCTCAGTCGTAATTAATGACTTGGATGCTGACGTGAGCACTATTTACAAGTCGGAAACTCCTAATTACCAACAATTACTGGTGGCGTGCCACATTTAACAGCTAGTTTGTACCTCTGAAGGTCAGGATGTGAATATCAAAACAGTGGCGAGAAATTTTTTGAAGAGGAAAAACTACTGTAGAAAAAAGACATTAGTGTAGGGAAAAACACTGCAGCAAGATATTTAGCTTGATCTTATCATTTAGTGAAACAGCCAAATCGACTCAGCCCGTCTGAAATGAAACTAAAATTAACTTCACTTCGGTTAAAAAAAGAAAAATATGAGTGAAAAACTCTTGACAGTTGTTCTCACATTCATACAAAACACTGACTTTGCAGCTCTAACACTCATCTGGAGTCTTAACAAGTACGGGCGCTATTACAAAGGGGACAGCTCGGATGATTCCAAGCGTCCTGAGTTCACAGGGGTTCTCAAAAATACAATGTAAACATAGAACATGATTTATTCGAGGACGTCATTTAGGACCCCTTATATTATATTTTGATGGTTTGTAATTTTGTAAATACAATGATGGCATGTTTTTCCAATGCCTTTTTTATTTATATCATCCTACCTGGATGATGGCTGCCATACGACACCCCTCAGTACAAACCCTGAATGGTTCAGTCCTACCTAGTTGCGTTCGCGAGTCAGGAATGGAGGAAACTAGCTGACAGTTTGTGTGTAAATCACACCGGCGTCAAAATCATGGACACGGAGACAGGAGGACAAGCAGACAAGGGCTCAGAGGGAGAACAAGGGGCATCTATTTAATTACCCAAGAAAGACAAGTGCCCATGTCGTGCCCATGGGAACCCACAAAGCTACGTTAGCATTTTGTGAATACATCCTGGCTGAATGTTGAAGCCAGTCGCAAACATGCGACACTACAATAATATCACTCTGGTGTTTTGATTTTACTTATTGTAAATACACTTACAATATTCTTACAGTCGTAACGATTTGTTTATTTAGCCGAAATTACTATGATGAAATTACATGAAAGAATTACAATGACACTGAACTACATAAAGTAGTTTCTCAGATATTATATTACTATATTACAGTATACCTTATACAAAATTCTAGTATTAGTATGTGTAATTACTATGTGCAAACCTACTCAGTGTTTAAGTAAGGCATCAGAAAATGTTGGTGGTTGAAATTATGATGTTAATACCATTATAGAATATACTATATTAAATTCTTCTATATATTCTTTCATGGGGTCCATAATCTCTGGCAGCCCCCTGTTAACAAGTGTTTGTTTTATCGCCTTTGCATGAGGCTTATACATCAGCTGAGCTGTACATGTATTAAAATACACAAATCAAATAAGCTTCCTGAAACAGTTAGCCTGGAAGCTGTAGAAACTATACAAACTTTGGGCCTTTGAAGCAGAACCAATGCATTTTGTCATCGGTGACGGTGGAGGACACTCTGAAAGGATTTCACAGAAGCATCAGTATTGAATGCACTGTTTGCCTCTTCTCAAAAGGACCCTCTCCCTTGTCTCTGCGCCTCCCTCCTCCTCTCATCCTCAAGGCTCATTACGTCCTCAGAGCTCACGGAGACAGAGCAATTCATTAGCCCTAAATGAACAAAGGTTGGCGAGCATGGTTCGTTAAATGGGGTGTAACCACCACCTCTCTAATATCATGTTCTGGAGTGAAGGAGCTGTAATCAACTCTTCCCATTTGTTCTCTAACAACTCAGTTAAGTGAAACCACATGCTGGGAGGCTAATGAGGACGGGTGGAGAAAGGTGTGGCGCCATGATGCTGGAATCACTGCCTGTTATTTGCGCATTGGGTTAAATTTGGTCATCGTCTTTGGAGGAAATTGTTGCTGTTCCGTTCCACAGTCATACAAGTGATCATGTCACAGTGTTCAAATCCTCTGGTGTGTGTTTGTTTTGAAGAAGGAAGGCGGGAGCAACGACTTACGAGGAGATGGTAATCTTGGTCCCTGTCTCCTCCTCAATCTTCTTCAGGTTGCGGCCTTCCTTCCCAATCAGCCGGCCCACAAGGCTGTTGTGGGCGAGGATTTTGAGAGTGACCTCCTCCGACCTGCAAACACACACACACACACACACTCAGGTTAGGCGAAATGACAGAAGATAAGTTCTGCTCAGTGTCAGTGATGCGGCGTGAGGAATGTTACGGTGGGATGGGGATGAACAGGAATGTGGATAACTGCCCAGCTGGACGCGCTGCTGTAAGCAGCAGGCACAATGTTAAGAAATGACCCCTTTATTAGGTGTTAAGTACTTGATGGTTCCTTTTTGGTTTTTACACATTTTCACTGAAAAATACCCAGAGAAGAAAAATACCCCAGAAGATGATCAGTTCACACCCATCTTGTATTTTGATCCAGTTTGTATCAGTGGAAACCCAAAAGTTCTGCTGCTCACTGAAGTTCACAATAAACAAGCTACTGCTGCAGTCAGCTCAGAAAATGCTTCGGGTGGTCACAGATGAAAATTGAATTAAATAATCTTTTAAAAATGTGGTCTAAGCAAGTGAAAACACTAACACTTGAGATTTTTTGCATTTTTAATATTTAAATTCTATCTCTTTTGTAATTAGAATAAAATAACTGATAAATTCCTTGATTATTTAGTTTAATTCCTCCTAATTTAGGGTTTTCCTGGAAAGAACCATGCAATTTTGCAGTAATCATGGATAAAATAGTGACAGTGGTCAATTTGTAGGCCTACACTTCCGATTAATTGATTGGAATTAACTGCTGAGCAAAACCTCTTAGAGTCTGTACATGGCAGCTTAACCACACATGCGAAAGTGTTTAATTTGTCTACAGGGAAACATGCAGTTTAACATTTCTGAAGAACAAAGCTTTTAGTAATTCTGTGGCTTGTCAAAGGCAAAATTAAGGACATACTCTATGTGCACATCCAATCAAACATTACATCTTGCTTATCAAGCTGACATTCTTCTGGTATTCTTCTCCTGCCATTGAGGTTGGTAGAATTAAAATATTCAGGAGGAAAATAGATAGTGCAAGCTGTGCTATTTGGCTGAAGTGGAAAGTAAGTCCCATTTTCTTTTGTACTGTACAAATTATGATGATTTAAGAGAGTTAATTTTCCATGAAATGCCTCGATAAAACCCTGAAATGTTTTGTGTGCAGATGGGCACAAATTGAAATGGCTGTTCAATCCTGATGTCTTTAACTTTGTCTCAAAAGCCTGGAGGGGGCGGAGGAGGAGGAGGAGGAGGAGGAGGAGGCGAGATGAGCTATTTAACTAATATTTATTCATATTTCTCCAATATTATATCATAAATGAGAGGGGTGTGCCAGTGATTTCTGAATTGTTTTGAAGACACTGAAGGATTAGAGATTTGATTAAGCAGATGTATGCAATAATTCATTCACTGATTCAGTAGTAATAATTATAACAAAACATTTCTTAGCATAAATTTAGGCATTCTTTCATAAAAGTGTATCTGGTAACCATCACTTGTTTTTCAACTAATTAAATAACTTAAAGAACCACAAATTACATAGATCTCTCCAGGAAACTCTGAGGAAATTACTAGAAAATAACAGACCCATAAAATGAAGCATCACATGTTAAAATAAATCAGAATCAGAAAAGCCTTTATTGCCAAGTACGGTTTTACACATACGAGGAATTTGCTTTGGTGAAGTTGGTGCATGACACATCTAGTAAAAAATAAGCTGTTAAAGTAGTAAAAAATATAGCAATGTCAATGTGACAGATGAAGCAGAGGTGAAGTGTGAAGAGTGTCGGGGGGGGGGTGGTTCAATAAAATAAAACAAAAAACAACAAACACTTAGTGCATGTGTACATGTAGGCTTGTATGCATGTATGTACATATGTGTGTGTGCAGATGAGTGTGTGTTGATGGCAATAAGATGTTGGACAGCAGCATAATTTCTCTATAATCTATACTTCGTTTCTGTGCTACAATTGTGGGGTATATGTATGAATTAAGGTTGTGGTGTGGTGTGGTGTGGTGTGGTGTGGTGTGGTGTGGTGGGGTGGAGGGTAACCAGATGCTGGGGGTTTCTTTTGGGTGGGGTCGCAGACTTTGTGGCAGCGTGTGTGTGTTAGGGAGGGGCATGTTATAATGTGCGAGTTTTGATCTTTGCTGAAATCAGTTTGGGGTGAGCTGTGGGGGCAGTGAAGGGAGATGACAGTGCTGTGAATCTAAAGGCCAAGCTGGTTGGGGTTTGACTGGGTGTCACTTGGCCTTCTTGGTGAGATTACAGGGTGTGGGGCGTCTGAGGTGACAGGTTCGTTTGTGCAGGTGTGGCACCCCGGCAGGGCAGGGTGGTGTTATTAAGTCGACATGCAGCGGGGGTGTGGATGTTGTTGTGACTTTTGAGGGGAGGATTGCTGTTTTGACAGATTGAAGTGGATCAGACCAGCCAGAATTCTTGTCGTTACATTACATCGCAATCATTTGACAGACACTTTTGAATAAATCAACAATTGTATTCAGACTCAACAGGAACGCGAGCTAGACAACATGAAAACTTCTGTTTTGAGTTGTGTTAAGTGGGTCTTTGCTGCCTTCCGAATGTTTTTAATTTAGAGAAAAATATTGGTGGCATTGAAAGCTTCGGCCTACTTTCAAACTCGTTTGAACCCATTTTCTTCATTTACAACTTTTAATGAATGCTTAGAAATTTTGAGTAATGTGCTTATTGGTTTTCTTGCTCAGATTTAGATGAGAAAATCAACACCACTCGCTTGTCTGCATGGTAAACATGAAGTTACAACCATACAGCTGATTAGCTTAGCTTACATAAAGACTGGAAACAAGACAACAAGCCTGAATCTATCCAAAGGTGACAAAATACACCTGCTAGCTTCTGTAAAGCTTACTAATTACAATGTGTTGCTTTTACACTTCCAGTCATATGCAAAATGTCAAATTATTCCTTTAATGGTGTGAAACCTGGCTTGAAATTCTTCCTGGCAAACACAAGAAGAAGACAGTTGTCATAAAAACATACTTCCTCTGGATGTCAGGACATCAGGATGAAGCAAAGTGTGATGTTATTACAGCTAGAAGTGAAAAATGTTTTGGGCTGAATGCTTTAACATGCTCAGCAGCCTGAAATATTCTCTGGTTCAATGGGAGACCACAGCATGATGTTTTCTACCGTATCTTGCTTTTTTTTCTGAATCCAGCAATGTAGGATCGAGCTCTTACATCCCAAACAACAAGTGTTGTGCACACACTGCCAGAGGCAATGTGAGTGAGTGCAGCCCCCTAGTCACACAGCACACTTGAAAATAAATAAAGATAAATAGTGGTATTATGTGTTAATGGCTGGTGTTGATGCTCAGATCCAGCAGAGGTTCAAAGAGTTTAAAAGGCGCAAAAGGTATCTTGTTAAAAGTGTCAAGCCCAATTAGACATGTTGGCCTCGTTTCTTAAATGCTAAGCTGCGGTCACGTGTTAGCCTATGTGAGTGTGTCGTGCGCACTGTGTTTACTGTGTTAGTGGTCCAAGCAAGAGAATGCACAGTGAGATTAAAAGGTGTGCAGGCAGGTTAAAGGATAAGATTACAGCTCTGTAGACATTATGGCTAATCTCCCTGAGGGAGTGTATACATGCTCTGCAGGAGCACGGCTAAGTGTGTGTGCATGCATGTTTATGAATGCTTGCGTATGTCGCAGTGCAGACTCACGTCTTGGTCTCGTTGGCCTCCTTCTGCATGATGTCCAGTATCATGCGACAGGCGGAGGAGCAGCCCTCGGGAGTTGAGTGGATGGTGATGGGCTTTTCTGCTGCACCTGCATTTTCCTTCCGATGAATGTCCACCCTGAGAGAGGCAGAGGCGGACAGACAGAAGGACAGAGAGATGAACTCAATATTGAGAAGGACAGAGACAAGCCGAGAGAAGAAAGTAAAATCAACGTGTTGAAGTTTGACATGTTGTGTCTTACAGACCAAAAGAACACAAAGAAAGAAGATTAAGGTACTAAAAAGAGAAGGAACTATTTAACGGCCTTTTTCACAAAAGAAAAACATAAAGCAACAGAAACATGTTATCTTTCAAACCTGAATCAATTGCGCTGCTCATTTCCAAAATTTGATAAGATAAAGCTTTTACTGTGTTCTATCTTGCATCACATCTCATACAATTGGTCTTCAAATGCAAGCCTGGATACAGTGCCAAAATGCCTAATTAATTCAAGCTTCAACAAAATTACAGCAGAGCTGTATGAGAAGTTAATAAAAAAATAAACAGAACAGGAAGCAGGCGAGATCTACCGTGAGAGAGCAGCTTACTTGGACTGTGTCTGTTTGGTGACATTCTTGATGGTGAGGCCCTCCTTGCCGATGATGGCTCCCACAAACTGAGTAGGCACGAGCATGCGCAGGGGGAAGTCGTGCTGTCTGGGGCGCGATGCACAGAATTCTCCTGAGGGCCCGGGCTGAGAGGCGCCCTGGTCCCGGGACGACCGACCCCCGCGCCGCGTGCGGGGGGGAGCCTGGTCGGGCGGAGCTGCATCCATGTCCGCAATATATGACACCTTGAAAGAGTAGTCGTCGAACTGGTGTCCTGTTAACTTCTCAATGGCTCTGGAGGGTGGAACACAAGGTGGAGGAGCAGGAGGAGGAGGTATGAGGCAAGAACAATAAAAGCAGTCAGTATAATCAATTGCAACTGTCAATATAAGGAAATAATAATATCTTAAATATAATAACAGCCTTTGATCAACTTCATGATGCTGTCTCATGTCTCCTGCTTTCCCTCCATGCATTGATTGTGTACATCATCAGAAATTAGCGTTAAGAGACATTACCTCATTAAGGAGGTAAGTGAAGTAACATCAGAAACACACTCTGAACAAATGACAACAGTGGTGGAAAGATCTAAAGAATGGTAAATGGACTGTATTATTATTGCGCTCTTCTAGTCTGACAACCACTCAAAGCGCTTTTACAACACAAGCCTGCATTCACCCATTCACACACACACTCATACAACGGTAGCTAGGCCACCTGCTCATTATGAGCATCAGCACACTCACACACTGATACATCGGGAGCAACTTGGGGTTCAGTATCTGTTGTCAGTGTCTTGCCCAAGGATACTTCGACATGTAGACTGCTCCCGAGGCCAGGGAGCGAACCTTGAGTAAGCTCATAAGTGGACAACCGCTCCACCAGTGGAGCCACGGCCGGCCCACACCTGTACTGTTTCAGTGCAGCCAAACTCATGATTGTTGCTCTCACGTCCGGATATTGTTTTTTGTCTGTTTTTATTGTCAGACAACACAACAGGTATGAAATATTCATTTGGCCACATTATAAACACCAGAGGTGCAGATCAGATCATTGTTTTATGATTGTGACAGAATCATTATAAAAACAGCTAACAGCAGCTGTGCTGTGCGATCGGCCATATTGACATTTAAATTGGGTGATCACAGACGATGTTAGAGGAGGCACAACGTTGTCTTCTCAACTCTTTTTTAACTTCTGCACAGTAGAGGGATAGACTTCTGTCACTGTCACTCTGGGGATCATTTTCAAAAAGTTCACTTTATGGGTGAGAATAATGCCAGATAGGTGTGGACAGAGTGCTGACATGGAGAGAAAAAGGTACAGTTTTACATATAGCCAGCTTAATGTGAATGTATACATTATGCTCTAATAGAAGTTTTGGCCCTGCTGCAAAATCAGAAGGATGTTTGGGTTTTGACCATGATGTGAACCTGCTCTGACCCTGAATGTACGTGTGAAGTACACAGATAAGTATGGGAACGGTGCTGCTCGTGTTGCTGCTGCTTGTCTGTGCATACATGCAGGTGAAAAGTATGTCACAAGCCTTGCTCTTGGAGCTTGGCTGCATGGTTGTTTGTGCTCCTTACACTTTAGCTTCCTCCTTGGTTGCGTATGTAACATTCACCACTGCTGTTTCTGTATCAGTGTTCACTGTGAAACGAGACAGAGAGAGAAAAGCAAAACCATGAGATACAGTCAACAAAGGTGCGAGCCACATTTACACACACACATCGCAGGTCTTTGTTGTTGCCATAGGTGAGTCAGACACGTGTCCAGCTTCCTGTGGTGACCCAGAGAGCCACTTGTCTGTGTGAATCCATTACAGCCATCACCACACTGGCTTCCCTCCAGACCCCACTGCTGCCTCTACTGACTGAAGCTGCTAAACACTGTAGCCTCTCTGCCACTTGCACAATAACAGAATTAAGTTTGACATGACAGCCTAAACACAGCGAGTAATCTGTGATAAAGTGCAATGCAGTGCACAGCACAGACACTCCATCTTGGGGAGATTTATGGTCCTGTGCTGCTCAGAGCAGAGCTGACTTCTATCTTACAGTTCTGGGTTTGATTCCCACTGGGACCACACATGCTTTAAAGGACTGCACTGTAAGGGTCCCCCCCTTACAGTGCCCCCCAGATTTGATTCAGCACATGCGATGATAAAACGAGCTCACAGTGAGAGAATTCATTTATTAGTTAAAAATAATTTGCAACAGGTTTGATGATAAATTAATTCTTTTTCAAGCAAAATTGAAGAGTCCATTAAAGAGTAAAAATAAAAGTCACATGAAAGCAGTTAGTAGTTTTCAATGCAACAATGCAATGTAATAAGGAATTTATCATTATGGGTTAAATGTAGTATTTTTGTACCTCAGCATAGGTAAAGCAGGCTGGGTGACACAGACATAGCCCCAATGTTGCATGCTGGGTCTGGCTAACATGCTAAATGCTAACATGGTCGTGGTGGATCCTCCAGCGGTGACTTCTGTGTTCACTTTGACCTTCAATGAGGTGTCTGAGGACTTCCTGCTGTTTCTGACGTATTTAACGCTTTGAGAATGATCAAGCAAATAAGTTGAACTGAGAGCAGATTGAGGAGGACTCTGAGGTGCACAAGACTCAAGGTCGTTCAGACAGGTGAGTACAACAACAAACTCTGTGCAGAGGAAAGGTATGTGTGCGCTCCTGTGCGCAATACACATACAAAAACTGTGCCTCTCCCTTTTTGCTTAATATATGTGTTTGTGGCTGCAGCCGCTGTCGAGTTTTGATTGTTTATTCATGTCTGTGTTGTCCCCCTTGGTGATGTCTTATTCTGTGATGTCAGGCTGTTCAATTTATGTGCCTTAATAATGTTTGTTTCACCCTCCATGGTGTCCACAGCTTGTTTTATTTATTTACAGACATTTTTTGTTTAATTGTCTGAGTTTTGTCCTGTTTCCTGGATAATTCTAACTAGGCTACAGTCAGGAAAGCAGTCATGTAATTGATAATCAGTTGTATTCACAGGCTGAAAGCTGCCGTCTTCAGAAAAGGAAAATATATAGGGACTCTGTGGTGTGATGTGTACACGTTAACACGCTAATACACAATTATTTATTCATTTTAACTCACCTACTTTTTACTTTAATTAAGGACATTTTTACACAAGCAAATTTCCTTTTACTTGAGCAAAATATTGTAGCGTTCTTATTGTCTCTCGCCATTTTCCCAACAAGTGTGATATCTTTGGGTTTTGGACAGTTGTTCGGACAAAATTAGCAATTTAATGGCATTTTATAGACCAAACAAACAAATAAGCAATGAGTTAATTGATAAAAAAAATGCCAGAGAAAGTGACTGGTAAATTAAGGGACAAATACGAAAAAAAAAACAAACCAAAACACAGAAAAACTGTATCACCTGCACAACGTATTGAATGCTTTTAGGGATCGCGTGTAAAGTAATTGTATGTAAGTGTTGTGTCGCTGTTGTGGCGTATACAGCACACATATCCTTCACCTGCGTTATCTCATTCTGCTATTTTGCTTCATCTGACAGGATAACCTTTGCCGTCTTGAGGAGAGTGTAACTGAGTGTCTTCACGTGGAGAGAGCAGCAGTGAAAGTGACAGTGAAAGAAACAGAAAGAGAAACACAGTACGTCTTCCTTCTGGTCTACTAAGACCTCTGACAGAAAAGACAATCTGATCTCTGCTGAGTCTACGATGAGTCTCTGAATGTGTAACGGCCAAATATCAAAAAGATGAGTAATCAAAGAAGCCACCGCTCCTTGATTGCGAGGACTGAAAAAACATTCACAGCAGCTGCTTTAGATATCTGAAAAAATGTGCTAATAAACTCCATTACAACTGACAAGTTAACCAAACATGGACAAATAAAAAATGACGATCACCAAAACAGAAAAAAATTAAAATGAGCGCAAGTCTCTCTCGGAGAAAACAAAAACTGTCCGAGCGTGGCGGACAGCAGGTCTGGAAGGGTTAAAAGCAGCGAGAGCGCCCAGCTGGCTTAGAGAGGGCGAGTGGGCAGAGCCTGGCATGGTGCCCGGCCCCAGCGCTCACAGCCAGCTCTGCCCCGCCCAGCCACCGGCAGCCTTCACCATGCCACACAAGAACATGGGGCTCCTCCAAAACCTCACCCCGTAACCAGAGCGCACGGACGGACGCAGGCAGAGAAAAGTGACAGGAAGCTGGGACAGAGACAAAGGCGATGAGGACAGAGGGGGACAGATACACGAGCTGGCTGCCTCTCTGGAAGCTTTGATCACGCAGTGTAACTGTGCAGCTCTGATGTTTGGAGTGCTGGACCGAGGGACAGCGAAGACTGGAGAAGAAGAAGGAAATGCTGCGCTGGTGTCTGGTACTGTACAGATGAAGTAGGCTGTTTTACGACAGCGTCTAGGAAATTCTTGAGTGGAGTAATTTCTCTTCTGGGTTCTCTTTTAGCACCTGTCATGACTACAGTGGGTGGTAGTTTGTCTTGGCTGGTTTTGACGCTAGAGAGACACCGTGTGCTTGTGTGTGAGTTTGTCTCCCCGTGTGCATGCCTCTACAACTCGTGCATGTGTGTGTGCGTAGACAGCCAAAAGTTCCAAGGGATAGCTCTCGTGCTGACTGCTCTGCACATAAACACACTCATACGCCATCAGACAGTGCAAAAGCCTCACCACAGGCGCCTACAGTGTCCTCCCCCCTTACCACGATGCACCTCCCCAAAACAGATGCGCACGCAAACACGTACAGGCACAAACGCACACACAAACGAACACATTACTACTGGAAGCCTGCCATGTCTGCTCACTTTAATCCATATGCTGAGGCCAAGGGGACCCATGGCAATGCACAGTGCTTATTATAGAGGCTGCATGTAATTCAAATGCTTCGCTCCGTGGGTCAAACTTGTAAGACGCACGCAGACAGACAGACCGACAGGATGATAAAGGCTGATTTATGTGCAGAGATGGGTTATGTTTAGATAATGGGGTGTGTGGGACGATGGTAATGAGGAAGTCAAGTCACAGAGGGAGACTTGACTCACTGGGAGGTCTCTGTGCGTGTGCTGCTAAAGAGACACATGTGCATTGAACAGTTGGAGCCAGATGATGATGAGATGTGCAGCAAACAGGGGAGAGGAGAAGAGTTCTGTACCTTGTTCCACGTTTTCTACAGTACCATACTGAGCTAGAAGGCCGTCCAAAACCTGGGGGAGAAATGAGAGTGTGAGTTAGAGACCCAAACAACAGCCACTGATGCAAAAACACACAAATGCAGACACACACACACATGCACAGGTCCGGTGCTCCTGGTCCTGATGTGGCTGGCTAAGACGTTGTATAAGTTCATTATGATGAAACCTGACTCACTTTGAAAGTAGTAGTTGTGGATGTAAAGTAATTCTGGTAAATCCTTTTTAAAGGTACAATCTGTAAAATGTGTTCAAAGCACAGGATTGGAATTTGCTTTAACACAGGTTTTAATGGAGATTGATGTAAACTTTAGGAAGACAAGGAGCACAGATCTTAGTCCATTGTGAGGGCGTCACATCTCTATTGTCATCAGAAAGGCACAGCAACGCCTCCACTTCCTGAGGAAGCTGAAGAGCGCCAGACTGCCCCAGAACCCACTTGTGGACTGTTACCGGCGCACAGTGGAGACTATCCTGACCATCAAACAGCCAAAGCATCATTGGGACACAGCTTGAGGATATCTACAAGGTCCTATGTCAGGGCAGCGCCTCTAACATCATCCACGGCCCATCTCACCCTGCCCACCGCCTCTTCAAACTACTCGCCTCTGGCACAAGACTGAAAAACAGCCTCTTGCCCACAGCTGTCAGATTGTTGAGCATGGCCTGACAACCCCACCTTCACCCATACACTCACCACAGCACACACACAAACGCACACATGCACAATACAATACATCCCCTCCCCCACTGACTGAATGAGCTTGTATGCTGCTAATTATTTATTGTTTATTTTCATACTGGTTGCACCTTGAGTACTGCTTTATTTTCATATTGTTCTTTTTTATGTATTTTTGTATTGTTTTTATATTGCTTTTATTATCAGCTTGTGCCATCATGATTTATCTGTGCTGATGTCTTGCACAGTGATGCAATGACAATAAAGTTTCTTGACTTAATACACGGAGAATACACAAAACTACATTTAAATTGTGAATGTTTTCTGTTTGCTGTTAAAAGGTTGTTTACATGAGTGATGTTAATGATCAGAGCTGTTAAACTGGCAGAGAGTTTCAGATGTGATCAGAGAAACACACAAAGTCACAGTCAGACTGTTGCTGCAGATACATCACTCAATATTAAATTACAGATTGGGGTTTGAAGTTTAAATTAAACCTGCAATTTATTCTGTAATATTCCAAACGTTGATCGATGATAATGGACAACCATTACAGATGCACTGACGTTGATGCTTGTAGCTAGTTGAGGTGGAGCTTATTTTAACTACATTTTATATTGCTGAATAGTTCAATCATTAACAAATAACATCGTCCATGACATCTTTATCTGCAAAATAACTCATACCTACTGTCATCAAATTAATGGAGTACAAAATAAGGAGTACCAAGTTTCTTTCAGCAATTGCAAAGATGTCTTTATTATCAATTAATGGCTATGAGAAGATAATTAATATATAACTGTCAATAGGTGGAAAGTTTTACAAATCAGATGGACGTTCTGAAGAGAAAACAGGTGACAGGTGACAGCGAGGACGCAGCTGCTTTTAAGTGTGGTTTAAACCTTTGCCTGGTTTCACTGAAAAGTTAAGGGAACGGCAACATTTTCTAGCCATCAGACAAACAGAGAGAGAAATTTTCTCCATTAATGTTGATATTTTTACATTTCTCAATGGTCTGAGAAGTGTTTCTGAGTTCTCTTGGAGCGTGTGGACACCTCCCGTATATGCGGATACAGCACAAACCTGGAAAACTGGGAGAGTTGGCAAGCATGACGACAGAGACACTCACACAGAGAAAAACAACTTGGACCCCAGCAAGGTCACAGATGTTGACACACACAGGAACAGTGTCGTCCGCACAGCAACAAACACTCATGTAGATGTAAGCACAGATATAGACACAAACACAAGCGCGTGCACACAGTCTACAGAGAAACACGGTATAAAAGCTGGTGACTCATTGGCGGGAGACTGGTTTATGTGCTACCTGGTGCCTCAAGTGGGCATCACTGTCTCACACACACACACACACACACACACACAGAAAGACAAACAACTGACCTCCCACTGTAGATGAGGGGGAATGTTCCGGATCTGGATCTTCCGACTCCTGCAGAGATGAGAGACACAGACGGAGTGGATTTAACAGACCTGAACCACACACTCGCATGCACGCACACTCACACACACTTGAGAGATACAGTCATCTGTTGTTGTTTACAGAAACTTATACACACTCGCCGCATCAACAGCTGAGAAGCAAAGACGCTTTGACGATGAGGGCAGAAATGCGGAGTCAGAGCTGCAATGACTGTAAGTCAACAGTCTGCGTCATCTCAACTTTCTGTAATACCCACAGCTCATTAGACGGCACCACAAATAGAACGACTGCCTCAACGTTGCTGAAGGAAATGTAGGTGTGTAGGTGAGAATGTATAGTAGATGGCAGCTAATGACTCTCAGTAACACCTTCCTACGACTGCCGTTCTTACTACTCTCACTGTGAGACATGGAAGTGACAGCAAAAACATGAAGAAACAGATTTGACTGAAAACCAGAATGATGATGCATCATTTGATAAATCCAAACCGCTTTGATTAGAGAGTAACAGGAAGCTAGAATAACTGCCTTGCGGTTGTATCCCTCCGCGAACCAACACCCATGTCTGACCAGACTCCAATAATATATGAAGTGAATTTAGGCATTGTTTGATGACTGGAAGTTATCACTATATTGACATGTATAATTCCAGTGAATCATTTCCAGTGAGAAACATGCTGTCTGTCTTTTTACAGAGGACTGATAGAGAGCTTCAGGTGGACGCCCAAGATTAGTGTCAACAGTTCAGTGTCTGACCAGATGTGAAACATGGTCACAATCTCTGCTTCTGTTCCTGAGTTACGGTGTTGAATAATGAAGAGAAAAGTGTTTTTGCTGAACACTATGACGTCACAGTGAAGCTGACTTTTGACCTTTTGGATATAAAATGTCATCACTTGGTTGTTTTATCCTGTGAGATGTTTGCGTGAGATTTTGTCATAATTAATGAATGAATTCTTGAGTTATGTGCAAAAATGTGTGTGGTCACAGTGACCTTTGACCACCGAATTCTCATCAGTTCATTCTTGAGTCCAAGTGAATGTTTGTGCCAAATTTGAAGACATTCCCTCAAGGCCTTCCTGAGATATCACATTGACGGAAATGGGACGGACAACCTGAGAACACGATGCCTCCAGCCTCAGCTGTTGCCAGTGTGGAGGCAGAAAAACAGCTATTTGTATCATTCATAGTTTATTGATTAAGATTTCAGATCGGTCCCAAAAAGAAGTAATGAAATCAGGCTGTAGTCACACAATTCACAGATAAATGTGATGAAGATGAAATTGATTGGGAAACCTAGCGCTGAAATCTTACATGAAAAATACTCAACTGAAGTGTGAGATGGCAGGAATCAAATGGCTTTGTTGATATCAAGCTTATGTTTTAATTTCATCCATTTCATGCACCACAAAGACAAACGTCCCCCATCCTGAGTGAAGCAGTCTGAGTGCTTTTGGTTAGAAGTTTAGAAAAGCAAACAGAGGAGAGAAACAAAGAACACCCGTACCCACCGACAAACAAGATTTTCATTTATTCCTTGAGAATGTATTCATTTATTCCTTCACAATGCGTCACTCTTGTTTTCACTTCACATTCGTTTCAGTTTTCATCTTTATTTTTCGTCGCCTGTCAACCGGGCGACCGTTTGTGCCTGTCTGAGTTTGATTTGTGATTAACAACAAAGGTGATCAAACCCTGAGACGTCGAGATGGGTGAGGACTTGAACAAGCTTGCTTTAACCACGCCTTTTATTTTAGATGAAAATATGTCAGTCAGGGACGACGCAAATGTCCAGAGCTTCCATCGCAGCCTTCTACCCTCCAGTGAGTGTGTCAACTCAAACAGTGAAGCCACACAAACCGCCCGGTGACCACAAGCTGTTAACAAGTACATTAACGTGCGAGAGTCCAGCACCGCAATGAGAGCTGCTGAGCTAAAAAGCAGAGGGGAAGAAGCATTTCAACGCACAATTAGGAGGCATTACGGAACAGAGGACGGAGGACATGAGGAGGAGGAGGAAAGGCAATGAGAGGCGAGAATGAGAGACGTTCAGGTGGATTCTCCACAAGGGAAAAGCTTTCCTCTGTCTAGGTTTTACATCGTTCTCTCCGAACACGTCTGGGTGCAAAATTTCCTGCCAGCAGCGAGGAGAGGACGAGAGGACCGAGCTGGCAGCTGGACATGAATGAATGACTCTTTCTGATTGTGCTGCTGGAGGAAAAAAAGAGGAGAAACACAGCGCCACGCAGATTTGGGACATCCCTCTCCTCTCCTCACCTGTTCATCTGAACTTGAAGCACTATTGTTAAAGACTTTCAGAAAATGTTTGCATTGACATGTAAATGACTTTATATGATTTGACTGACTTTAAAATGTGAATACTGTCAGAAATAAAAGAACTGGAAAAATGAGTTAAGTCTGGTTTATCCTCTTTCATGCGCGTCCTCCTACAAAAAAACAGCGCGACACAAAAGCTACGAATCAAAAAAGAAACAAAACTGACAATTCCCAGAGTGTGTGACCACACGGTGGCCTGCAAGCTTTCTGTCACTGTCGGCGGTTTAAAGCGAGTGGCTCGATGAAAGATCTCTCTTGGCAACCGGTATCCAAACAAGGGTAAACCGATAAAAATCAGTCTGCACCACTAAAACACATCACCTTTTTCAACGTAGTAAACAACCTCCTGCCATCCGAAAGCAGCCAATAGCTGAAAAGTGTTTAAGGCCAACTGCAGACCTCAAAACAGCCCCAAACTCTGGCATCCCTGAGCTGCCGAATATGGAAACTAAAAGCTCCTTTCATTCAGTGTCGTCTGCTTCAATAGGCTGTGAGTTCTGAGGGACCGGTTCTCTATTGTGTTTTTGCTAATTGATTTGTCAACTGTAACCTTGGTGTAATGTTAGTCTACATGACGCTGAACTGCAGCGCAGCGACGCCATCCTTTGTGCTGTTTTAAGTCAATAAGCACATTAGCAGATGTAAACTGTGTAAACTGTCAGCTTCCTTTATCAGCATTATCCCAGTGTCTTTACATCGCTTCAGCACGTGGATCCCTTTTCCTATTCAAGCAAGACTTCTTTTTTCATTTCCTTCTGTGTAGCTTGCACGTGTTTTAAAGGCCACTCGATTCTCTGTCATTGTGAAATATGCAGAGGAAGCTCCCAGAATGGACATCACTTGGAAAAAGTGACAGTGCCTCTGGACAGTTCTTCAAGGTCTCATTTTCAGCATGCCTGCGGCCACTGGCTGACCATATGATCGCTGCTGTCTGTCTGTCTCCAGGGCTGGAATACATACCACCCTGCAACATATACTGTCTGTCTACAGTGTTTACATCCAGCTGCAGACATCAGCTGTATGTCCTCTGTTTATATGTGTTAAAAACAGGAAATAACCCAATGGTGTAGTATATGGGCTAGTATCTGTTTGTTTGCATTCAAGGTGAACCCAGTGCCCTTCCTCAGCCCCTCCTTTCTCAAAGTGCAAACTGAACTGCAGTAGAAGATACAGACTGAAGTCAACGGTTACTTAATGTTTGTTGAATGTAACCAAGCTGTCTGCTGTTGGTTTGGAGCAGCCTGCCAAGAGAAAAAAGAAAGCCTCTCAATTTCAGCCTTTAAATATCTGAGGGTGGCCATGTTCATTTGAAAAGCTAATATTTACTGCACCCACCTGCACGAGGTAAGACACCGTGTCTGCGCACACGCATGCATACTAATGCGCACATGCATGCGGAGCAGTCGGAGGAATTTTAACCTCTGAGAGGGCGGGCGGACAGAGGGGTGAGAAAGAGGGTATTCACCCCTCGCCAGAGGTTTGCAGTGTTCCTAAAGATCAACATATGCTCATCAACATTAAAACATGAAGAATTAAACTTTTGAAAGCTTTGTTTTGTTATTTGCAGTGTCCTCTATGTTTAAAGATCTGTCAGGAATTGAGCTGCAATGAGGAGTTGTATAATCTATGAATTGACTGACACAAAATCAAGCAGTAACTATTATGATAATGGCTCACTGTTGAAGTCATTTTTCTGGAACAAGTGCAAAAAAAATGTGCTGTTTTGAGGTTCGCAAATGTGAGAATTTGTTGCTTTTCTTGATCTTAAATTATAGAAAAGTGAATATCTTTGTGTTCCACTTGGACAAAATTAGACAAGACACCTTTTGTCAGTATTTTCTTGTCATGGCCATGTCCCTTTCTGGGTTTTTGTTTGCAGTGTTTCCCTCCTGTGCTCCTGCCCAGCCTGCGTTTCTCTCCACACCTGTCCTGCATCAGCTCCTCATCAGCTCCTTCATTCGCCTCATTCCCCTCACCCGAGCCTCTCCGCTCATCTCTACACCTGCACCTCATCCCCTCATCAGTTTAGTTTGTACTTTGGTCCAGTTTTCAGCTCAGTCTTTATCGAGTCATCTGCTATGTTTCCCCCCTCCTGTGCTTCAGGTTTGTTATTTTCAATAGAGCTAAGCAGCTGATTGTCTGTCCACCGTCTCTTGCATTTGTGTCCAACCTGCTCGGCTCTCGTTGTGACATTCATAATGTTTTATAGATTAAAAAATGAATCCAGAAAATTACTGGCGGATTAATCATTATTTGCAGGAACGATGCCCTCTCCATGTGCACGTCTGCAGCAACATTTTTGTCCTTTTGAATACTTTTTTATATCATAAAAGAAAAGTTTTGAACAACGTCCACATCAGCTCCAGCTGGAGTCCACCATTCATGAGTCACTGGGCTGCATGAGGACGGATGATTGAATAAAGAGCATGTGTCTGTCAGTGCGACAGCGGAAAAGTCTTTGAAATGAAACTCTTTTTGGTGGAGGCAAGGAAAAGCGGTGGGACAAGATGTCAACAACTGAGGCAGCCCAGGTCAAAATTCCACCACAAATGATAGACATGAAATTAACATAAAACATAACACATCTTAAATATAGGATGTATTAGCAAAGTACTGTGAGTCAAAGGTTTTTAGGAGATATCATCTATTAAATCTCAAGATGACTGCAAACTATCACAGGTCACCAGTTATCATGTGACCTACACTTCACGTGTGATGTGTTGATGTATTGAGAGCTTTTACTTGAATAAAAATGCCAAATGTTGAACTTTATTTTGTAAATATCTGCTTATTCTGAACTTGATGTAGCAGCACATTTCAAACACGTTGGGACAAGAGCAAGAAAAGACTGGGAACGTTGTGGAATGCTCCAAAAACACCTGTTTGGATCATTCCACAGGTAAACAGGCTCATTGGTAACAGGTCATCATGATTGGGTGTGAAACCCTGGAAAGGATCAGTCGTTCACAAGCAAGGATGGAGCGAGGTTCACCACTTTGTGAACACATGATAGGATAAAGGATGTTACTACATGGGCTCAGGGACACTTAGTAAAACTGTTTTTTTGGAATGGGGTTGCATATAAACTCACATTTTACAAGTCAGTGCATAAAGTAAATAGTAACTACAGCAGTGAATTAAAAAGTAAAAGCACCAAATATATGTATAAGGTAGCAAAAAATAGTCCAATCTTTACTCAACTTGTACTTAAATGACTTGTTCTTTCTGCCACAGCTTAAGCTCCATCTGCTGAAGAAGACCTTTAGATGTGGTTAAAAGCTCTGGAAGGCTAGAAAATAAATGTTTGAGCTGTGTGAAGATCTTGTTAAACATACGGTTCCCAAATGTCCAAGAATGACTTCCCATGCTTAAACATGAGTGTTTTCAAAGGTTTCTACTTTGCATCATTAAAGAGATTTGCTGTTTAATTAAACAGTGTAATAAAAGTGTGAGGGAGAAGAAAACTGAAGCTAATTTGTCTTTGCGGTTTCAACAGGTGACGTTCAAAAATCTCTTACACGCTCAGTATGAACAGGATAGAATAGTTGTTTATCATGAAGTCAATGTACTTTGTTATTGAAGAGCCCTCCGAAAATCAAAGCCACTCCCATCATTAAGACCTGTACAGTAAAAAATCCCCCAAAAATTTTTCTTTCAGAGTTCCTTGAATGACTGTTATTTCTCTCGTTTTTAAAACAGAAACTTGCAGGAGTGAATGATTAAACATTTCCTTCTCTGTTCAAGGATTCAGTGTAATGAGGCCTTTAAAAGCCTTGTTTACCTTTCCCTCCCTGCTCTGTGCGGATTCCCGTCCTGTCAGAGACGGCTCACAAGGCACGCCACTCTGCGCCCAGCGGGGCGGCTCTCTCTGGACGAATAAAAGACATTCCCATTAGCCTTTCAGTCTGGAGCACACCACCTCAAACAAGCCCCACAAACACGAAACAGTCACCTCTGCTAGAAACTGTCACATGTAATTGTTTCTAGATGGAAAATTCACCTGACTGATGAAGTTTTTTCTGTCATTTCCTTTTCTGTGTCCATTGAGCTGTCACTGACTGATTCTCAGTGCAAAAATCTCAGATTATAAATTCCTTCGCCAGTGTTTCACACCAACGTGGGCACAAATTTGCTGCTTAGAGACATCACTCATTCCCTGTGATAAAATCCAATGGTGAGCAGTACTACTGGATCAGTGCTGTGCCAGAAAAACCAAAATCTTCATTTTCCAGCGCTCTCTCCGCTCTGTATCTGCCTGACAAAGCGCTTTGTTCCCGCTGGAAACTTGACGACACAATAGACACAGGAAGTCCACATCGTCGCAGAAACAGGCCGATGGAAGACTTCATATTGCGCCGAAGATAATTGATGACTCTCAAAATGAAATATGATCTGGCCTCCGTCACAGCCATACCATACAGATAAAATAGGAAATGAAAACCTCTGCGGCTATAAATCACACTGGAGGCGTGTGTGATTATGCACCTATCACATGATCATATTACAAATCCAGTAATATATACTGTCTAAGCAACGCTAATGTGTCTGCTTCTTTTATGCGTCGTAGTCAGATGTTTCCGTGCTGAGTGCAGTATAATGTGATCATCTGATAATAAGCTGCATTTACAGCTGCATGTGCACGTATGTGAGCTCCTGTTGCTCTCACATCATCAGTATTGTAAAGACTGTAAAGCTCTAAGCTGGCAAATACGTCAGCGCTGCTCTTATTCCTTTACATCTTACTGCGACAAGCGCTCATCAATAGTGTGGATTATACCCAGTCTTGAAGTGAAACAGCACCATATTATATGGGTCAGTTTGGGTGGGTTGGTTGAATAGTCTGGTGGTCCAAACGCAGACTCTTCTAATCTGAATTAACCCAATTTCTAGCTTTGACCCTTAAGCTCTTAAGCGCCTGAGCGCCCTGAAATCTCAGAGAGGAAGCAACAAGTCAACAATATTCAGGAGGCCCCACTGTGTGGACGATGTCCCTCTGCTCCTCTTTTCAAACTGTGGCGGCGCTCCCACTGCGTCCCACTCACTGCTGCTGGATTAAGACGGAGCTCAGGCCATTTCTGTGCAGTGCTCCTAAGCACTTCTCTAAGGCCCATCCAATTGTTGTGGAGCAGAGATAACAGGATTTGTATGAGAGAAGTGTCAATGCATTGTTATTGTCCTTCAGCCACAAAGATCTGTTGCTATTTGTCCTCCAGAAGGACAAACAAACCCTGAAGCAATCCCTCAGCTCACATTATGACATATATTTTCCATAAAAAGTGTATACCGCAACCCATTCCTTTTTATGCGTGTAAGCACATGATGTCGTTGAGTACTGACAAAACACATCTGAGTGCACAGAGGACATGTAGTTGGTTCAGTGTGAACACAGACTGGACAAGGCCAAATCATGTTTATCGTTGTGTTATAGTTTATGGTAATGTTTTATTTTTTTGCGTACAATGTAATTTCCAATAAGTTTCCTGGAAATAACTGCCTTCCAATAAAAAGAAAAAAGAGTCAGTGAACAATTTAATACACTTTGATTAATTTCTTTGAAAAAAAAAAAAAAAAACTAATTGCGAACGTAACGTCAGTCGTTTTGCGGTCTCACAAAGGTCCACACGCAAAATGGGAAATTTGTCTACAGGCGAGCAAACACTTCAGCACACAGTATACAAAGAGCAACCTTTACAATAATAAATGAATAATGAATGAACATTTACTTGGGTTTCATTTGAGCTTTTCTTTCAAGGACATTCAGATTCTCCCTCTAATTAATCCTGATGAAAGCAGCTGCTTCAGCGGGAAATGACGCTAACAGGAGCAGCGAGAGCGAGGAAAGTGATGCGCCGTAAATCCAGAATGCTGAACTGAAAGGAGCTAAACGCTCTGTGGAGCTAAAGGCAGGAGGATTCTCTGCGGCTTTGTCTCTTCAAGCGACACCTTTCACACACATCTGATCCACTGCTCACTGTTAAAAACACTGATTATAGCAGTTTCTCCCTAATGGCTATGACATTAGGTCTCACAATCTAGAGACGTTGTAATATTGGCTGTTTTTGAGGGCAAAGAAAAACTTTGTTTTTGTTCCAGTTTGTGGGAGAACTGCTTAATTCCCTTGAAGTTATAGTCCTTGGCTCATCTCAAATAAAAAATGTACTGTGCTTAAATTGCCCAACATTAATAGTTGTTACTGGTGACATTTTCTGTCACATTCAGTTTCATTATTAAATCCTTTCATTCCTGCAGGCATTCATTTGCATTCATCAAAAAAAATCTATCCTAACTAAGAAAACAAGCATTGTATCTGCTCTCCTTCATTGCTCCCTAACCACATATTTCTCACATTGATACTGCAGAGTGAACAAAGCCGCCGCTCCACGGTGCTGTTAACCATCTCATCTCAGTGTGTAGCGCTCAGGTGCCTGCCTCTGTTTTCCCTCTCAGCCCTCGGCGGGTGAGAACTCATCAGAATTCAGCAGGCTCACCTGCCTGCCTGTGTCTCTCTCGTGCATTAGTTTTCTCCGTGGCACCAAGGCGGGGAGGCACAGGCCGAGAGGCAGGCAGGTAGACACACGCAGCCCTAATGGAAGCCACAGCCTTCCTGTTGACGTTTGTCTGCTGCTCGCTGTCGACACGCTGCTGCTGCTGCTTAACAGAAAGATGTGAATAAAGAAAGGCTGCACGTTGTCTCATCATCCATTACATGTGGTGCAAAGTTCATTGTCGAGGTCTACTGGCATGCAAGGAAATTTCAAGTAGATTATTACTTGTATCAGGGAATGATTCAGTGTCACATGGTGGGGATAATTACAAATGACTCAATAGATTTTCAATGAGCCATTCATGTTTGAGAGCCATGCAGCGTGAGAGACGGCTTACAGCAGCATAATGTTTAGCCTGATTCAGACAGTCCTCCACCATCATCAGCTGTATCCATAGAAGCATTTGCACAGTTTGTTTTAATTTCACTACATGCTAAAGGATATGCGGATTATACTGTAAGAGAAAATTATATAGATCTGTTGACAATAAGATAAGACACGTGCAGACGTTCTCCTGGAGTGTCCAAAGCTATTTGCATACTGTTGCAGATACAAAATGATTTTCAGTTCTCAGGTGTAATCGCCACAAATTAATTTTCAGTTAGTGCTAAAATGCCACAGGGTGCCCAGCTGACACAAAACAAATTTCCCCCCGTCATGCCTACTAAGCCAGCGAAATGAGTGTTCAGAACTGTTCTGCTGTTATCGCTGTGGCATAATGCATTTCTCTTTAAATGAGAACTTTGCTGGAACACAGCGACTGAGGCCCTCAGTGTGGCTCTGCACACGCATTCACATATTTTAAATCAAATCAAGGCGTTTACATTTTGGTGCAAAACACATCTTGTTCCTGGTTTATCAAAACACATGTTTTGCTGAACCTTCCTCCAGCCAGTGTATGACTGCAGAGACAGACGATTACTCTGCAGCAGGGGGTCATAAATGGTTGTAACAAGTCAGAGCTGCACTGGAGCTTCTCAGGGGACAACAAAGTGTGATACTGCAACCTGGACAATGAAACATTACTGTTTAGCAGAGGAAAAAATCTTTGAAAGATGAAATGTCATCAAAAACTCAGTGGAACTTCTGAATGGAGAGCCTCCAAAGATCTACCAATGGATAGAGAAACACCTGCACGCTGACTCAAACACACATATTCATTTAAATAAACAATATTTCCATCCTAATCAGATCTCTGTCACGTTAAGATATTTGAAAATCCCTTCAGGCATGTTCTAAGATATATAGAGACACCCTGCTCTGAATAATAATGTGTGTCTGTCGTATTGTCTTTCCACAAAAATTTAGTTAAAAAATTATGAAAAAGAGATCCACGCCTTCTAAACTCACATTAAAGGTGAGGACGGAGAAACAGCCTTCAGTTCAAACTCTGCACATACTTCCTTCTACACAGTGAAGCTCCAACATCCAGCCAGTGGTGGAATGTAACTGAGTACATTCACTCAAGTACTGTACATAAGTACAAATTCGAGGTACTTATACTTTATTTGAATCTTTGCATTTTATTTACTCCACTACATCTCAGAGCTAAATATTGTACTTTATAGTCCACTGCATATGTCTGACAGCTTTAGTTACTAGTTACTTCTCAGAGCACAATTTCTCCTACCCCGTGAAAACCACGAGTCTCCAGATTTGGTGGTTTTGAATTTCAATGTTCAGACAAACTGACAATCTGTCAGTTGTTCTTTTATGGGTTGAGAAAATTCTTCTACTTCTTAAGATAACTGAATTATTTAAAGCCCAACGTGGATTAGCTGTTTTTCTTTGCTCTTGAAAAGTTGAGTTTTATCGATAAGTGGTTCTCACAGGACAGAGACGCTACACACATATGATGATTTTATAGAACATGATGCGTTGCTGTAGATTAAACTAACAAACAGCATATAAAAGTAGTCAACATTAGCTCAACCTTTAACCTCTACAGCAGTAAAATGCAACACACATTAATGCAGCAGTACTGCTAATGCAAAAACATCAGATTTATATTTAAAAAAAATTACAGGGACCATTTTACTGCAGAATGAGTACTTTCACTTTTGATACTTGATACTATAAGAAAAATTATGAAAAATTATGCTGAAAATACTTACACACTTTAACTTTAACTGCAGTACTTTTACTTGCAGTGGAGTATTTTCAGTGTGCTATTGTAGTATCAACAAGCAAAATACACTGAGTGGAGGGAGACTTTAAAAATGGTAACCGCATGCACACATATGCCTTAAGACCTTCCACTAGCCTTAAACAAGAAGAAGTATTTACCCAACACCTAAAACTGAATAAATATGGTCTAATTAATGTGATGGACAGTAAACATTATGTACAGAAATCTGCTAATCGTGCAAAATGCAGCAGACATCCAATCTGCTGCGATTACAACATTTACATTCTAATTTACTAGTGCTAAAACCACTTCCCTCGCCTCTGAGCCACACGCGTCAGCGCGCATAAATAAATAAACAAACAAGCAGAAAGATGATTCGAGCGGACTTGCAGAGTCATGTGCCACGCGGCTCTGTCCTGTCCTGAGCACATCAAACGCTTGCCTGCTCCTCCACACTGCTGCCTCACCAACTGAGGACTCCTGCGAGCCCCCGTCACAAAGCACGTAGTCAGCACTGTCACTGACAGGCACACACAGCGAGCCTACAGGGACACAACTGACACACACACACACACACAAGCTAATGTATAGCTGGTGTGCCTACTCTCCTCTACATGCACACACTGTTGTATTTTCTGTATTTTACTCTCACACACACACACACACACCTCAGCACTAAGAGCTACTGACAGGTGGATACCAGCTCATACTGCGGTGGTGCAGTGAGGATCCGCTGTTAGCTGCTCCTCATGGCTGCTTCTGTTGCTTTATGTTGAGTTGTGCAGCTTGTTCTTTAGGTCTCATCCTTTAATCTGCCGACCATAAGGTATTACACTGTAGCTGGAAGGCTGAGCCCGCCTGCCATAGGTGGAGGTCCCGGTAGGGTTAACCTGGATCAATACCGCACGCACAGCACTCAACATTACGCAAGCCCTCAAACCGTTTGCCTTGCTTTCCTCTCTGTCTGTCTCTGGCTCGTCTACAGCCTGTCTCTCATCGTCCCCCTCTCTGCCCGTCTCACCACTCCCTCCAGCTCCCTCTGGAGAGCGAGCTTTACTTGTTCAAACACACACACGAACACACCACCTCGTCTCTTTCCCCTCCCCCTGTCTACAGGGAAGTTCCTAACCCAGAGTGAAAACACGTACAGTAACTAGCAGGAGGTGAGTGAAGATTCATCCTCTGAGGGACAGAAACACTGAAAAGCCTGGTCAATAAGCAACGTATTTATTAAAAAAAAAAAAAAAGAAAAGAAAAAAGAAAAAACACCCCTGCCAGTCACAGCTGCTGTCACTGAGGAGTCCTCGCTCTGCAAACAGCGGCAGAACAAAGCTTTGGGAAACACAGAAACACACGCTGCGTTTCTCAAACACAGGGTCGAGAGCCAGGGCTGGGCCGGCAGACGCTGCCTGACACATGCACCAGTTTACCGAAGCAGCGTGTTTGCTTTCGATCACGGTGCCTCTCACAAAGCGACTCTTTGGAAATTTATTTGAAAGCATCTGAAAAACGACGCTCTTGGTTTATGTGTTTGCTTTATTTTAGGTCGTTTTGGAAAATCACAGCGTCTTTTTGTGGTTAAACAAAGGGAAAATTTAATTTAATTTTTAATCAACAGTATTAAGTATCTATTTAAATGCCACTACTATTGAGTAATTCTTAAGCCTTTAAGAGCTGAAACTAATTAATCAATTCATTAGTTGATTGGCCGAAAATTAAGGGCCAATAATTCTGATAATCGACTAATCATTTAAATCAGTTTTCAAGCAAAAAGAAGCTGCTTCCAGCTTGTGGAGTGTCGAGATTTGGTGCTTTTTTGTCTTATGTGATTGCTTTTGGTCAAACTAAACAATCAAAATTAAGACGTTAGCATGAACTCCGGGAACTTGAGATCAGCATGCTTCAGTATTCACCAAATAATTCATAAATTATGCAACAAAATGATCAGCAGATTAATTGATAATGAAAAGAACTGTGAGCTGCAGCCCCTTAATAGTTATCCAAATGCCTCAGCACTTTCAGTAAAGGTACTTAAAAATAATCCCTGAGTAAAGCAATAGAAATAAACTATAAATTAACAGTTTTCTAGTTATTCATCATTTCTGTACTTTAAATAAGATGATTTAAACACCACGTGGAGATCAGTACACATGTAAAGGAAAAAAGAAATCAGCGACAGATAAGAACTGATAAAGAGATTAAATGAGTTGCAGACTGAGCACTTTTTACAGGAGTGAGTGAAGTGCAGTAAAGTAAATAAAGTGCGGTAACGCTGATAAGCCATCAAGAGATTAACAAGGCGGTGGGATTATCTATATAGGACGCACTCGTGCGAGTTGGGGGGACAGTACAAACAGGTTTAAGGTTAAACCTCCATCAATAGGCAGTTCTGGGTAGCAGAGACTGCCTTATATTTACTGTCTGTGCAGGGTGAGAGTGCAAAAGTGAGGCTGGAAAAACAACTCATCGCCATCACTGTTTTCCTCTGTAAAAGAGCAGTTTTTACATTTACAGTTGTCCGGCTCCACAGTGGGTGGAGTCAAGTGGATAAGGACCTCCAATACATTAATGAAATACTGCTCCGCCCGAAACCTTAGATCATCTTGTGTCACGTGACTCTCAAGTGGCTGAAGTGGCATTATCCCTGTCAGACTTTAATCCTGTGGCTAAAATGGCTCCAAATCCTGACCTACTCTCTGAAATGAGGCAGGGGGCTTGAGAGGAAGTGATGGTTTGCTCTGTGTGTGCATGCGTGTGGGTGGTTGTGTGTGTATTGATCTGCATTACTCACATTGTGGGGACATAAATCTGTGTACACAGTCATATTGTGGGGACGAGACCCCGGAATGTAAATCAGTAAATTTCAGGGTGAAGACTTGGGTGAAGGTTAGGGTTAGAGTGAGGATAAGCCTCCAGGAAATGAGTGTGAGGGTTAGGGTGATGGAAACAAGGTGTGTGTGGGTGTGTGTGTGTTTGAATGAGAAGAGGGAATGGGAAACGGCTGATTTGGATGAGGATGGTGGGAGCCGGAGTTCAGCGGATGCCCGTATGCAGTGTGGGAATGTAACATGTAGGCTAATTCAATTATCGGAGATGCTCTCAGGGGTGTCAGCCCCGATCAATATGCGATAAATACTTGAGCAAATATCCCGAGCTGACATCGATATCTCAAGTTAGGGAGCCTGAGCTCCACAGCGGAGGGGAGCGGGTGGAAATGGCGGTTGTGTGGGCAGCATTTAAAGTGAGACAGAGATGGTGGGAGAGAATTATTGGCGATTGTGAAAAAAGCCTGAGGGAAAGGTTTGTTGTCGGTACCTCTTATGTATGTGACTATAAGGCAGTAGAGCCCAAACGTCTGCCAAGCCGGAGCCATTCTTAACTCGCAAAAGCGGCAGCCTCCGTAACGGTTTATGTTTGTTTATTGTTCGTCTTCCAGGTTTGAGTTTCTGACAAAATCCTACGGCATGTGAACGCAACAGCACGCAAACACAGTAGTTAACTAAAACAAAAACAAAAAAAAAAAGTCAGGATGGAAACATCTCAAATCCTTATCATCACCAAACCCAAAGGAACAAAGCTGAACTTAAAAAATAACTCTCCTTGGATACTACTTGGTACCACCTGAGGCTCAGTATTGAAAGGTTAATAACAATGAGATGATGGTCTCTTGTTTTGTTAGACAGGATATTCAAGGCTGCAGTCCACTAATTTAACAACTATTTCCAGCCCTACCCTGGCTTACGACTCTCCTCCACACAGAAACACCAAAACAAATCTGCAAGCATTTACAGGCCGGCTGCTTTCATCATTCCTGGCAGAAAACATACGAGGCCACCCCCCCCTTTAACAAACACACTGTCTAAGTTGAAGGGGCTATTAGGAGTGAGGGCTGACCTGAAAACCTGGCTGCTCATTCTTTAAGACAGCCACAACAACGGCTCGGAAAAGCACTGAGTCAGTGTGAAGGCCTGGCAGATCTGAGCAATTCACAAACACACAACAGCATTAAGATCGTCCGTCATAATCAGACAGGATTGCAGAAAAGGTTAACATCTGCAGCGGTGGACTGCATTTTATAAGACCACGAAGAGCCTGCAAAACAATGACCAGCAAATCAGAGCTGGGCTTTGTCCGGTGGCATTTCTGTTATTTGCACTGACGTTTGATCAAATCAGAGTCCATCTGTGTGTGTGCGTGTGTGGACCTGGGTTGTGAATCATACTGGATATGCCAGCTTTGATGATGTGCGGTGATGGGGAGGAAGCAGCAGTACTGCAAATGCTCTACAAATGCCCGAGGTGGCCGCGCGTCCATCAAAGGATGCAACAACAGCACTTGACAAAAGGAAGAACAAACACAAGTCCTGTTGAATTAAACTTTTCTTCAAGCGCAAGCGTATTTAATGCATCATCCTCAGCGGCTCCACATCTACACCACCGCCGTCTCTGTGACATCAAACTCGTCCTTTGAAGCTCGTCATCCTATATCTCTGTAATTTATTCTCCCGCAACGTCAAGCGACCGGAAACCGGGCTGCCTGGAGTCACTCCTCACGCCACTTAAAACAAAACCATCTCAGCAACCATTTCTGAAATGAACTGTTGCCTCCCGCTTGGGGAATGACAGGAACACAGAGGCACTGTACAAACACACACACACACACACACACACGCATGCAATGACATGGACACATGCACACACAGACGTCTACTGTTGTCGAAGAATTCCACTAGCGGTAACCACAACTCTACTAAGAATAAACTGCCCGTCTCTGTTGCACTGTCTGATAGGGCGGCTCACATTCAGCTTACAGTACATAACACAGAGTTGTAGGCTATTTCCGCCCGCTCATGCGAACACACAGCCGGCTTCATTCTGCACTGCCACGCGGTGCCAGGGGAGCAGTGACATTGGGAGCAGGAAGAAGACGGTCAGAGACAATGCACGCAATCTAGGTGGTGCACATGACATGGTACGCTGACACAAAACATGCACATGCGAGGAGGAGGGGAGGAAGAGGTGAGAGAAGGAGGACAAATGCTGCAGCAGGAAGAGAGTGTGACTCTGTGGTGAACTGCTGCGTCTCATGGAATTCACCATTGATGAGAATGAAAGTCACCTGAACGTGCACTGAATGAGCGTGCTGATGTTCGGCTAACGTGGGGAGGGGGCGGCGGGGTGAGCAGTTCTGGTCTCACTATGCGTAACAGGCAAAGACCCCATTAACTTTTGCAACCCTCCGACAAGAAGTCATGCATGGCTGCTTCAGCATCAAATATTTACTATCCTGGTGAGCTGAAGATGCCCGTGTGTTAGCCTTTAGGGTTTTTTTTTAACGAGATCGTGCTCTGCTACGGGGTCGCTCTTCAATTTTAATTGGATCTGTGTCAGTGTGTGCTTCATCTAACCTGACAGGGACGGCCAATTCATCAATCAGTGTCATAATGTTGTTTGCATGCGTGAGACCGCGGCGCTGTTTTGCCAGCCGCTGAACACAAGGACTCCAAACACGCTTAACACATACACCCAGTCAATCAATCGGGTGGTATCCTAGCAACTTGCATGTGCATTTTGTCAGTTTTATGCGTGGTTTTTGAAAAATGGGAACATAACAGCTCTTAAAAGCTCAGGATTGTCACAGCACTCCTCCTGTACAGTAGAGCAGCGCTACCGCAGCAGCTACTGCACCCAGGGGAAACCCTGAGTATGGACTGCTTAGTGAGACACACACAGATTGAACAATTCACGGTAAAATATTCTGCTCCTCCAGGGAAATATTACACCAGGGTCAGCAAGACAACAACTATTTACAAACTTTTTTTTTTCACATTCTGCTGTGTGTGCAGCTCTGCAGCCGCTGGATGAAAATCCTCTGCCACTCGCCCTGCAACCTGACGTTTGGTGTGATAAAATCAAAAGGACTCCCACAGGGTCTTCCTCCTGCAACCCTGCTCTTCCCTTCCTGTCTGTCCTTTGCACTCTCACACATACATGCTCTGTCTGTCTCTCACACTGCCACTGACTGGGTACTGGCATGTGCTGGGTCACTTGGCAGGGAGGCAGATGGAGCCGTCCTACTCTCTAGCACCTGCCTGGCCCACACTACCCGACTCATCTCTGAGCTCAGCAAATCACAGTCAGGCTCAAGCACAGCTGCGTAAAACAACAGGCTTCATGGCACATCACAATTGCCAGATACTAAACATTACTTCCGACAAAACTGAAGGACAGCCTGCAACTGCTGCCGCGGCTCAGTTCTGCAGAACATAAGAAGGCATGCCGGTGGTGAGTTTAAAAATGACAAGAACACAGTTTAAAAAGGAGAATCAATATTTTTCCACTGGAAGAAAATAAGCTAAATCATTAAAGGAATTGTTCAGAAGTTATACACTTATTAAATTTTTTGCCGAGAGTTAAATGAGAAGATCGATAACACTCAGGTCTTCGCGCTAAATATGAAGCTACAGGCAGCAACCGGTTGGCTCAGCTAAAAATAAGGACTATGAAGAAAGAGCTAGCTGCATTCAAACAAAGCAGAATCCTATTTCTGGGCAGTAATGACATGTTAGCTTAGCTTTATGCTAAGCTACGCTACCTGGCAGCCAGTGGTGGCTCATATTTAATGGACAAACAGCCGGCCCGGGGGTCAGATCATGCCCAAAAGACAATTTCATAAGGCCCCCAACATGTTGCATTATTTATAGTTACATCCAGCCTGCAAACACATTTTTTATTTTTTCCCATCTTGATTTTTCCCCAGTCCTCTATATCCGTGTACTAATTAAATTTTCAAACAAGGCTGCAAAAAAAGCTGATCATAAATCACAACACACTCAGATAAACACGTCAGATATGGCCAACAGACCTGTGGTTTACCGCAGTGTGTCTGATACCACGTCGAAATGTCTCTATATCTTAAACTAAAAGACGAGCTGACCAGGAAGACAGTTCCAAGACAGGATGGAGATTCATGTGGCTGCTTTCTGTCTCATCTCAACCAGCATCACCCTTCAAAACATGAGGAGCAGTGTGAGGTATGAGGGAAAGACTGGTGTGTGTCAGTGTCAGCCATTGTGTCCCCCAGAGGCCCCAGTTAATTGGGGTTGGAGACCCCTGCTTGTGATGATTTAAACTGGGTCTATTACATTACAGCTGTAGAAATTCATCCTGCTCAATGTTGGGATATTACTTTAATGGAGTTTTATTTTAACATCGCACTACCAGTCAGAAGGCTGGATATGAGTCAGGGTCCAAAGTCAGGGAATAAAATCAGATCATTAGTCAAGAGAAGGTAAGACTAAGGGCTGATGGGAGAACATGCATGCTTTCAGTTTCTGTCTCAAACCTGCAGCCAGAAATCCTCCTTTCTGTGAGCAGGGGGGTGACACCACCTCAAGACAGCAGCAGCCCCACATGGCCAGCCAGCGAGCCTCCCTGACAGGGGGAAGAAATGCTGCCCTCTATCAGCAGTGCTCATTTCTGCCCACGCAGGAGCAGAGACACACACAGACACACACCAAGAGGAGAGCATAAGCATGCGTGTGGGTCACGCACGTGTCTTTGACTCGGAAGTCCTCTCCATGTCTTCCTCTTCCGTCAGAGACAGTGTGAAACAGAGGAAACACAATGATCAGACTGTGCTGCAGGTTGTGTCGGAGGCTCAGCTGTGCGCCGACCTTACTGTAGATGACTTGTTCTGTGTGTGGGGGGAGGAGGGGGGGTTTCCCAGCTTCCGTTGCATACATATGGAAAAGGGTGGAAATGGCGGCTCCGAGTGGGTTTATGAATAAGAAAGGTCACAAAAGGGCTGCGTCTGTGACATAGATGGACAGCCCACTCTGCAGTTTTCCCTGCCACACTTGTGGAAAGAAAATGAGCACTTGAGGGTTTCAATAAAGCGATAGCTTTACTCAGGCATTTTTACTGAGGCACCTTACTCGGCTGTGTATTCACTGTCATATAAAATCAGCACTCTGACCACTGCACCGCCCATAGCGTGAGCCACCAGCACACGGCTGGACCGTAGGCCCAGGCTTGCAGCTATAACCGGTAGGCCGTCTCCACTCTCCTGGGAAATGGGTGGAAATTACAGGGCCCCCAAACTGACAGCAGCTCCTAACAAATTTAAGCTATAATCATAGGATTGTGACAGTGATATCAGAAGATATTATAATGATGCCTTGTCGGGTGAATCTCAGGGTGTCTCACGCTGTAAACTCAACTTTTGTTGTTTTTTGGGGCTGTTTGTTTTTGTGCAGATTGCGCGGTGTTCTGCACACCGGAGGACTTTGGGTTCATTTTCTGAAAGCCTCCAACGTTCAAGCGCTGCTCCTATAACTAAGCAAAACACTCAAAACTGGTTCCCATGGCAACGTGGAGAACCTAACCTGGAAGAGTTGGAAGTGAATACAGCACAACCTGTAAACACACATGGACACACATATTCACAAGCGCAATGGCACAGTGTTGCTCCCACATCGAGATGCTGTAAATGTCAGAAGACTGGATTCGACATTTACTTCACAGAGAGCTGACATCAAAAAAAAAAAACATGAGAGACATGGTGTGTACAAAACAATCCATGCATGCTATTTCTTTGTTACACCATATCAGGATGTTCCCGGGACCAGGGACGGGTTTAGAAGCCTCTGAATGGGGGGTCAGAGTGGGGCAGAAGAGGGACACGTTTTGGAAAATGAGTAGAAATGTGCTCCATATGAAAGTTTGGCTTAGCTGAATTCTCTGGCTCCTCCCAAACATTGATGTAGTAGGAAAGACTTCCTGTCTGTTACGTTGAGGCTATGGCTATGTGCTGACACTCACAATAAAAACACAGGTACCCACACAGTGACGCTCTCAAAGGGCCATAAATGTGCTTCTGGTGAGCGTCAAAGCTTCAGTGGACTCCCAGACGGACTTCAGACGGACTCTGACAGTAGCTGCTCGTGGCAGGTTAGCTGCAGCTCTACCAACCTATCTATGCTACACTGAACGGCTGTCAGTCAGTCTCCGCCGTGTCCTCTAACCCTCCACGTCACACACTACGCAGCCACGGGGCCCCCCACAGTCGCTGCTCCCTCACTCCTCTGCTGCATTTTAAAGCATGCTGGGAGAGATGGTCCTGGCCGCATTCGTGGGTGTAGTTCCCCTTTAGGCTCACTTTGGACAAAGTTTTGCTCCTGAAACTCAGTTAAACAGCAACAGTCCAAATTACTGCGACCAAAAACAGTTACATTACAAACATGAGGTCAAGCAGGGCTCTGCGTTCAGCGCACTATGTCTGCCCAGGCAGAGGCACACTCACATTTAAAGCCCTGGTTCTTGGCAATAATAAAATGTCCATTATTAAGAGTCACATTGTTCAGCCAGTGTTATAAACGATGGCCAAATAAACAATTTTAAATGTTCTTATATGAAACAATATCAATAAACAGCTGCTGTTTGTAACCTAACAGCCTACAGCCATGTACAGATTATAAGAAAATTCTCCTGACACAGTCACAGGTCATTTGGTCATTTTGAATCTTTTAGCACTTGTTTTGCATCTAGCTGTGGTTGTTTTTTGTCTGTGCGGTTGTTTTGCATTTTTTTGCGGTTGTCTCTGTTTTCTCATCTCTCTGTGTTTTTTTTGTCTCTTTGTGATCATTTTGTTGTCTCTGTGCTTTTTTGTATCTCTTTGTGGTCTTCTTTGTCTGTTTGTGGTTGTTTTTCATCTCTTCATCGACATTTTGCCTCTCTCTGTAATCATTTTGAGGTTCTTGGTCCCGGCCCAGGCCTGTTCAGTAATCCATCTATGATACTAATAAGTCAACTACCTGTCACCTTCTGACTGTGGTAGGGGGCCCCAAGGGGTGTCAATCAGATTTAAGAGGGGTCCTGTGCCACCCCCTGTGGCCGCACTTCTGCCTTGTACATTAAAAGCAAGGTAGGAGGCTGAGTGAGGGGCAAAAGTCCGACAGAAGAGATTAAGGAGATCATTCGACCTGGGTGAAGCTTCAGGCCAGCATTCCCAGCTCCAGGCTTAGTCACAGAGCCTCTTCGTGAGCCTCGATCCCTACCACTCGACCCCCTTGCATAGGATTGGCTGCGTGTAAGCATTACGGCCCCCGGCTTGCTCTGATTGGCTGTTGGGAATTTTCGCCATATTCATTTCACCTGTTCAAGACCCATCAGAGCTTTAAAGTTCCAGCAGGGGCAGTGGGGTTATATGGTGTTGAAATGGGACAAGGACAGGGTCTGCCTGTGTGAGAAATGCCACCTGCTGTGCGCCTCAGCTGCCGAACCTTCCATGGAGACCACACCCTTGTGCGCCCACGGGGAGTGCTGGCACACTGACAGGTGAGAAACACTTAAGTTTACATCCAACATGTAGCTCTTAGCCAGGATTCACCACAACTTTTGTCTTTCTCCGGTGTCGTCCCCAAGCTGCGTGTGAACATGAATCACATCACGTGAATTAAACCCCCCACGCCTCTCCAAACATGCTGCACGCACACATACGACAGACAGACCAAGCACCAGAGGGACACAGAAAAGGAAGGAGAGACAGAGCAGCTGTCACATCTTCAAATTACTTCCCCCAAAAAAGAACTGGGGTTCAAACTGCGCTACTCATAATCACGGTTTGTAATTCATTAAATATTCACATGCAGCACATTTAAGATTCCAGCAATTCATCAAACCCTGCTTAGAAAAACAGCATCCTCAAACATCTGCTCAAAACACAGTCACAGTCGATCCTGCAGAGCATTGTCACGGTGGTCACACTCTTATTTTGCACAAACAGCAGACTCGGAGTCGTCTCATGTGCCCTCGGTCAGGTGTTTAACAAAGTGAAATTGTGCAAAAGAAAAAGTTGGATTCAGCGCTGAAGAAATACAAATACATTTTGACCCTCGGAAACGTTTTATTTCTATCAAATTCAATGCGCAGAAATTCAACTTTCTCTTTTATTTTCTTCTAAACAGACGCTGCCTTCAACAAGCCAATAAGAATATATAATTAGTGACACATTCTCTTGCAGCGTTAGAAGGAAAATGCTTCAGTGGCTCAGCTCAAGGAGGCTTTATGCCTCTCATCTCTAATCAATGAGGGTTTATTTTGGCCTGTCTCTCCATTACTCTTGTCATTAAATAATAGGAACTAGTGTGGGGTAATGTGTAATGGTGACGACACCAATAATTGCACAGGCAGAAGAAACAGCCCCTTCATCTCCTATCGGATGGTGTTTCTCAGCCCAAACTGGAGTCTGGCACCCACCAAACACATCAGCTATCGCTTCTCCAGCCACATTCCCTCAGGTTAAAGCCTCCAGTTTGACTCCTCTCATCTCCAGTGTATTTTGGTGCTCTAGTACTAACAGGAAAATGCAATCCTCCTCATCCCGGCCACACCTTCCACACCTCCTCACTGCTGCTCCTGAGAGTCAGCGAGCTGATTATTTAACTCCTGGTTGTAATGAGTGCAATGCTGCAGCAACATATTAGTCATGCAACAGGTTGGAGGGGAATGGGAAAGGACAGCTAACAGAGAAGCAAATCTCTATATGCGCTGCTACGGTGCACATGCAGGCGTGTGTTTTAAGATAAAAAGTATATCCTGACTCTCGGAGAGCTTTAACACCGATCCCACAGCTCTGATAGGCACACAATGAATTTACAATGCTCTCACATCTTATCTCGCCACTCCCTTAAGCTATATACTCAGTTGTACTAGAAAGTCTGTTATCACTTCAGGAGAAAAGTACACTTTTGTGAAAAAGTTAATAATCGCTGGGCAAGTTTTGCAATGTTGGGAAAAGGTCTGGAATTGAAATGCTATAAAACCTGTTTTAGCTAACACATGACAAGCAAATAGTCATTATTTCTGGAGGTGCTGATCTCATTTGGCATTATTCTTTCACACTTCATAAGCATTAATCTCACACCATAGGGGCTCAGTCATGACAGTATACATGAATCTCTTTTTCACCCTTCATGAGTGAAAAACCTGAGAAGAACTAATCGCAAGGCAAAAAGACACAAGAAATGCTTTTAAAGGCAGAAAATGAGCCTAGTCAAAAGACGCCTAGAGCATCTGCTCCCCTCACTCCGCAAAACAGATCACTTTGTGTGATCCCTCCTCACAGACAGGTGAGGGGACATATGAGGAGTCAGGAGGAGGGTGCAGTGGATGTGGCTTTGGAGGGGAGCAGTGCAGCACCTCCTGCTATCACTCTGGACAAAACTAGAGCCCGAATTGGAGAGCTTCCCCTACACCCAGGCTCAACTGGGGAGTATTAATGGATTCAGAGTGGATCAACTGATGGCTATAGCATTTCACTGTTGTGACTCAGTGTGCACTGACAACCCAACACACACATCTGCATGTGCACCACGGTGGTGCAATGCAGATGTTTACACCCATGTCTTGGTTTGTATCGTCTTATGAGAAAAAGGTCTCGCGATCAGTGTAGTTTTATCAAACAGCATTAAACTGCAAACTCAGATTTACATGAAGAGCACAAAGAGTTCAACCTGTGTTTATTGTGTTACAGCCCAGCAGAGTGTAACACAAGAGTTAGCACTCTATCACAAATTCATCACCTGTTTATTTGAGCACTTTTTCACTCAAGGTTAAGTCGACGCTGCAGAGAGATAATTAGGAGGAGAAAAGTCTGGTTTTGTCACAAAAGTAAACAAACCTGTGTGCTTGTTCTCAGGCAGACAGCTTTAAACGTGTTTATCCCACAATAACAAGCAAGACATCACGTTAGTCGCTCTGTCCGCACCTCCACCACCTACTAACACTGCATGTCATTTATGTCGCGCCAATATTGATTAACACCAAGTCACACTCTGTTTCCTCGTGGGTTGCACAAGCACAGACTTTTCTTCACAAAGAAACTTAACAAGGAGGAGAAAAATATTGTTTTCTGACTCCTGGTGTCAAAATAAGTCCCCGCTAAAAAATACATGAGAAAAATGAAAGACTGATATTTAGGTTTATGCAAAAAAGATATTTTGGGTCGAGCAACAAACTCTTATCAAATTTCCATTTCTCATTTCCACTCTGCCAATCAAATTTAGACAATAGAAATAAAAGAATTATTGATAATCATTCTACATAAATCTATTTATTTTCTCCAATGTTTCATTAGTTTGGTTTGTTGGTTTGATTCAACTATTGACTATTTCATCGTTAAATGACTTGACAGTTTATATTTTAAACCTGCAATTACATAACAAGCTCAAATGATAATAACAATTAAATAACATAAAGTATATCAGAAAATTGTGTTCTTCATTAACAGAAAAAAGGCTTGATTCATTTCCAGCTGTCTCAGCACTGAAATCTGGGATGAATTAATATTATGTAACCTACATTATTTTAACACTGATCAAATCAATTATTTCAATAAAAATAAGCCTGATAATTTCTAAAACACTATTTGAAATATGACTGACACAGTGCAAGTAATTATTCTGGAGTTTCCATGACAAGAAAGCTTTTACAAATAAAATCAAAAGGCTAATCTACTTCTGCTAAAATTACTTATATCTAAATAATACAAAAGTTGACACTTCTGAGCCAATTTGAAATCTCAAAATATAAAATGAATGTCAGTGAAACAACATTTAAATAATAAAAGGACTTCAAAACAACAACAATTCATCGCTTTGTCTTTTCTGGACTATTTAAAATTGCATTTTAAAAGGCCCCGTTTATTACAAAACAAAACTCATTAGCAAACAAAATGTTGTTACAAAGACAATACAATAAGCAATCATAATTTTCTATGCTTAAAAATGGGCAATTTAATTGTCAATCCTGCTGTGCCTGCTCACACACTGAAGACATTACACAACAAAACACAGTTAAAATATATCAACAAACAGAACACACAGCAAACAGCAGCTGAAGCTACAGCAGCCTCACAAAACCAAGAAATGCCAGCAGGCCTGAACATAAGCTCACACACCGCTTCCTACATGACTGAAACTCATGAATGGTCCCTCCTCAGTCCTGCTGAACTCACTATAGGAACAACATATATATATATCAAATCCACAACAAAACCTAGAATTATTATTATTACCTAAATGTAGGATTTACAAATTAAGTAGTGCTGTTCTAAACCTCTATATTAAATATAAATGTTATTTCTCAACATGTCTGACACAACTAGAATGGATTAAAATTACAAATTAAAAAGGCAGAAAATTTGCATCAAGTGGACTTTAATAAATTACCACAAATACATTCTACACTCCAGCACGAAAACAGCCATTTTAAACTGTAAATTTTGAATTAATGCAAATGTTTCTGCAAGACCAGACTGAGGGTCTAAACAAACTCTTGGGGGGAGGGGGGTTTAAACGTAGAATTGAATAACCACCGTGGGAAAGCTTAAACCACCTTAAAACGGTTTCAACAAATAATTCACCTCCACGTGTGATTTCACCCACTTCTCGCTGATTCCGTGCGTGTTTCAAAATGAACACCTGTGCGCGTCGTGCGCCTGCGCTCGCGTCCACCTCGCTCATATGGCGAAGATTTCGCTTTTAAAGGCCTCTCAGAGCACGCACACCCGGCCAGCAGCCTACACGCAGCCGATTGGACACATGCAGGCACATGTATGGAAATTTGCTCCATCTGATTCCGCCTATAGCCGTGCAGTGTGCAGGGCCATCATGGCAGCCATTATGAGACTCTCAAACATTGCCATGGCCTACGTGCACATTAACTGTGGGGAGTGGCGCAGGCTTATACACCATGTTGCGCCTTGCAGCTTACAAAACGCTTTCAGATCGAGCCATAGAGCGAGGAAATAACACAGCAGCTCGATCATGGGACATTTCTAACACAGGCCTACGTATTTTCTCTACAGTGGGGCACAGAAAAAAAACGAGAGCTGTAATGCAGGAAAAGTGTAGTCTGCACTGAAGGGGGAGGACCATGCTGGAAGCGCATAAAGTATGGGTCACGTGTTCCTCCACAAGGGGCTTGAATATTTACCTTTTTGTCACGCAAGGTAGTCTTTCCCTACAGTCGTAGGCATTGAGCTGAAACCAAGGCGAATCTATACATGTTGAGAGTGCATAGGCTGCATAATATGCCACAAACGAGCGAGTTTATTACGAATTACGCATGGCCTCGTTTAATTGTTATTCCAATGCAATTAAAAAGCTCGTGGGTATCTTGTGTTTGTGTACTGCGTGAACGAGCAGATAACAGAGAGGACAAAAGACGCCAGTGGTGTCGTGGTGGTGGAGTTTTGGGTTGGCCTATAGATCAGCTCACAAACCTTGGACTCACGCTTTCTTCGCGCGCGCGCGCACACACACACACACTCACTGTGTTTCTCATATATATACACACACATATACATATGGTAGGCAGAGGAGAGGCCCAGCTGATTGGTATGCAACGCACCGTGCATTGCAGTGTTACAGTAAATAATGAAACCTAACTTTATCGCCTACACGTAGGGAGAAAGGAAGAATTTAAATATGCGCAGCGGCCTGTGTGAAAGTTTGGCTACAGCCTGTATGAGGGATTCAATTAAGATGCAATTATTACATGCGTGCACTTTGCGCGTGAGTCCGTGTTTTAACAGTGGGAGAGGCCTCATGCTGCAGATCACGCGATATGGCAGCGGTGTTGTGCGGGTGTTGGGACTAAACAGTTTCTTTGTCGCTTTGTCTCTTTTGTTTCATCGCCATGCAGTTACATTTCCATCGTCGGGAAATGAAACATCAACGGCGTGCTTCAAATCACACACACACGCAAGCCGAGAAAAGAGGGGGAAATCTGCTTGCTATATTTCACAGCGGAAGCCTACAGGTCACACAGTCTGCCATGGGGCACAGTATAGGCGTAGGACACAATGTGTGTGTGTGTGTGTGCGCGTGTGTGTGTGTGAGAGAGAAAGAGACACACAGAGACAGAGAGAGAGGGAGTGTGTGTGTCAGATTGTAGGCCTACCTTAGTTTTTTGGGAACAGAGTAGTCTACCTCTATCACCTTTCCGTGTAATTCAACTTTACCTGTAAGGACGAAAGTTGATAGTGTAACATTAGCTGTGTGTCATGGAAGTAACAATGCAAGCTGGTAGGCCTTCACAGCAACACTTTGAATCACTTCTCCAAGTAGGTGCGTCCCCATTCAAACAGCCAGCCCCTACGAGAAGTACTCCGCACGGGCGCGTTGCGCGCACGGCGGCGGATAAACTGGGGTATGTTTAGATTAAAACAAGCACGGTGGCACATTTTGAGGGTCACAAATGAGGCAAGCGGCGCCAAAATGAAGCATGATAAGCTTTTATAGTATGGGGGAAATGGGCAGCCATGCTTTCCACTCCCACAACCCTCACAGTGCAATGAGGGGTGTTTTTTCTGCTCTCAGTAAAGAATGCAACATCAAAAGGAGAGATGGTTTGAAAGGAGAATGGCTTGTACTCTTTCTATTCTAGGTAGGTGTTTCTTAATTCTCCACGCTGACCCAGCCGGGGGTGAGTTTGAAGCGCTCCTCGGCGAAGCTTGTACACGGCTTTTCGTTACTATTATAGAGAGTGGCCTGGCGCAGCACGGAATTAGCGTCTCACCTCGTACCCCCTCAGCTACCTGTTTATTAGCTCTTTCCTCCGGACCCCCATGACCCACCTCCAAGACACCTCGTAAAAACATAGCCAGACATCAGAGGAACATGGATCTGACAAGTTTTCCGCGGTCGCTTCGCTCTGCTCCCTTCAATAAAATCAAGATAAAAAATAAGTGAAAAATAATTATGCCTACCCGAACCATCAGACCATCCCATACATTCCAGCGGGTGATCGCAAAGTAGCGCCCCACACTATCGGAATCTCTAAAGTATAGGTTATTGTGCGCGTTAATAGCGTTACGACGGCTCGTGTTTTCTTTAGGCAAACGGGCACTAAAGCCCCGAGTGTGTCCTGTGATCGATAATTTATCCAATTTTTTGTTGGAGCGTGCATTGCTGAGCGTTCATCTCAACTCTGATGGCACACGGATGTGATCGCAAACACTGTCCCGAGCAGCACACACACACTCAAAATAATAATAACACAAGCAATGATTAATATTGCACATTTCGGACACGCTGAGCTATTGTGTTTTTAAACCTGATCTTGCAGTTTGACCCGCTGTGAATTTTTCCCTGTCACCAGCAGCATCACTTATCAAATCCACACTTACCAGAAAGAGTCTCTATAGCCTTTATGGCCGAGTTCTGGTCGGGGAAGTCCACAAAAGCATAGCCGGATTTCAGTAGGATCTGCTCGGGCACTGGTAGATTCCTCTCCTTAAAGAGCTGCTTCAAGTCCTCGACAGTGACCGAAGGACTTAAATTCCCAATATATAGTTTGTTCATGATCTGAAAGGGGGAAAATCTCGAAGGGGCAGGCTATCAGATCTTAAGAGTGAGAGAGTGGCGATATTCAAAGTAGAAAAATAAAAATAAAATGAAATTAGAAAATAGAAAAATATCTGCTGGGATTAAAAAAAAAACGCAGCAATTACCCCCCAGGAAATTACTAAGCTATAAGCGACCCCCAGCACCAACTCTGGCCCTGGTCTAACTCTTTTAACAGGGACTGGGGGAGAAAAAAAAGTGTCGTTACGACGCTACTCTGGAGCCAACAAGCACCGCCTCTAAATAAAATCTCCCTTAAAATCACAAGAAAAACTGTTTGGAGGTGCATGTGCGATCACTCCTGATTCTCCAGCGTAGAAAGCGCATCAGGCTATGAAAGTGGCATGATGATCACTGGGTACATTCAGCAAAGGGATGGGCTTAAAGGAGGCAGAGGGGTTATTTCATCAAATCATAATAAGGGCCGTGCCTTGGGTCCCTCCAGGCTTGGAAGGGGGGTGGGGGGTGGGGGGGTTGAAAAAGAGCTACTGTGTGGAGAATCAAGTCGTTGTCACTGTACTTGTCGACCCAAACAGTGTCACTGATCCCCACAGTTTGCCTTTTATTTATTTATGAGTGACACAGAAATATGGATTTATGGAGCAGCGTGCAGGGGGTCCTAACCCCACCGTGGACGCCTGTTTGAGATGTTATCCTTTAATAAAAAAAAAAGCATCTCGAATAATCAGGATTTTCTGGTATCTGGTTATCATTACACAACTGCATAAGAAATAAAGGCTATTTAAAACAAGAGAGAAAGTGAAACCTTGAAGCACGTTCTTGCACGTTCTGCTCTTGAGCTTGAACTAAACATTTAGCTGTCCATCCTCGTCAGGGGCCGCAGTCTAAGAGCCCGGCCCTGAACTCCACACAATGTTATTAAAGGTGATGACATTTTCGCTTTGCTCTCCGACCTGTGGACAGCGCCAATAGACAGGACTGCAAAACGTGAAACTGAGCAAATATTTATTTTTAGATGCAGATAAGGAGAAGCGAGGGGATCCCTGGCCCTCACTTTGCATGTGTGAGTGAGGGAGGCGGCCTTTACGCACCGTCACTCAGCCAGTCTGAGCTCACACCCCAGGCTTCTGTTGAGGTATAGCATCCCTTTTAAAAAAAAAAAAAAAAAAAAATGTAGATGCGTGCATGGGGTGTGTGTTTGGTTAAGTGAGGTGGATTTCAAAATAAAAGCTGAAGCTTGAGGGGAGGGGGCCACAGGCTGCAGTGCTCATGCACGGATGTGTAGTCCTGTACCTACACGAGTTACCAAGGGGAGGAGCCTTCAGCCTACAGCTCTTGAGTGTTTCTACATGTGACTCGCCTGTGCCTTGGAACATTACTGCCACCCTACTGTGGTGGAGAGAGTGCCAGCAGCAGGAGTGACCATCCCTCTCCTTGTTTACGTCAGTGTGTGAACAGAGGAATGTCCAAGCTGTGGCCTATTTGCAAAACAGCCCTTTAGTTACTTTCCTGATGACATGCTAACACAGTTGCTGCAGGCCTCTCTGCAGCCGGCTGACACTCATTCAGAGTTCAAAGTGAACCACCCATTCATTTCATTCCTGCACTAAATCATTTTTAAATTAATTTTACTACTCCCGAGACTCAATAGATGGTTTTTAGCAATATCCAATTACAGCGTTTCACTTTGCCCTGCTTTGCTTTTGCAGTCCCATTTCAGTGGCAATAAAATTTTCCATTTTCTCCTTTTCTGAGTGGGTAAACACAAAGCAGATCAAAAAATGCAACCACACACTCAGGATTTGTTTACATCCTTTCTTGTTAACATGTCATGCCCAATTAGGTCAGCGTGCTGACAAATCATGCAAGCACCCAAAATGATTTCCTCTGAGGGAGGAAAATTCAACTGGAGGGGATGTGACATGATGACCTGCTGACCAAAACAAACAGCGCACACATACATGTAGACTTGTGGTAGAGGAGGGGAATAAATCAGCTTATGTAGTTTCCAAGGTGTGGTCGGCTGTGTGACTGCTGTCTTTTCATCGGTCTTCCTGCTTTGCTCTCTATCTCAACGCTCTGAGAAACGTTTGAGGAGCTGATTTGACTTTTTTTTCTCTGTGTTAATGATTTTAAATACCTCTACCATCTCAAGAGAAAAAACCCTTTAATTCAAGGTTGTTCAGTCACCCATGTAAAACCTATGCTGATGACGTAAACAAAGGAAATAAACACCTATAAATAAAACCGACATAAAACTACATTCATGAAAAATGGGAATAAAATGAAAGAAAAAATACATCTTACATCCTCTGTACAAGTTTCTCCCCTGTGGGACAAAACATGGTACAACAATAGCTGAACATATTCCTATTAATATCTAGACTGTCTCAAGGGTACATTCCTGTTATTTTGTGCAATAAACCAAAGAGTGAGGTAACTATTCACCACTGCACACAAGTAGAGTTTTGAGGAACTGGCAGTTTAAATGATCATTTCCTTTTTATGATTTCTGCTATTATTCAGTATTTCAGAGGGAAATGTACATGCAAAACATATGCTTAAAAACACCTATAAAGTGGTAAATATAGAGAACAGTTAAGAGCATTTACATATATATTAGTGCAACAGTATCTTTACTACAGGAAGCAAATAATTGGCAATAATATTATCTTCTATTCAAAGGAGTTTGTTCACTCAAACTACCAACCCCATCAAAAAACATAACATTCATCAACACTGAAAGAACCCATTCACCTCCTATGTATTGGGGTGAAAGGAGGAATTTACATCTATCTATAATTTGAGTGAACTGACCCTTTAAGTAAAGAATCAGCATGTTTATGCTCTTTTCATTTTTTTTTCCTTTTTCTTTTAACCCAACAAGTGATACAGCTTATCATGCTGTGTATTGTGCTGTCTATCATGGATGCTGGAACAAGCTTGAACTCCATTGTGACCAGTAGGGGTAGATGTTGAACAGCCGGATGCTGCTGGGCAGGTCTTGCTTTACCACATGGTGAGCGGTGGTTGACACAGTTTACTCGGTGAAATTAGCGTGACTTGTTCACCCACAGTCACTCGTGGATTAGTCATCCTCGTACATTTGTCCAAAGGCGAGTTTAAACGTGCGCCTGTCTGGCATTTAAACGAGACATATTTATAGCCTATAGTCAGGGAAATTAGCCTGATGATCGGACTGAACCACCTATTATTATTTGAATTAATGTGGAAATCTGAGATGCGAGAAAAGATTCACAGCTCTGGAAACAGGATAAGGGAATGTGTGTCTCGCAGGGTTTATTAGCTAAGTTGGATCTTCACTAATGCATTTGGCCACATCGCTTCCAGTTCAGTTGAATAAATTATGTCAGACTAGTTTATTTCAAAAGAGCTGAACTGGTAGCTGAGATACATTTAGTCTGTTTTTCTAGTTATTAAAGAAAAGCATTTTAGATTTCAGCTCATTCCATCATTCATTTGTTGATCTGACGTTTAATCGTGGCTCTACAGTTATCATAATTATTATTTATAGGTGCTATAAGAAGGACATGACTCAAAGTGAAAAAATGCATCCTCCTTTTAATTGGTTCAAAGACGACTTTTCACCCAATTTGTGTTTAAAAAAAAAAAAATCAAAACATTCATATATAATTTCCTTCCACTGTCTGTACATTTAAAATTAAAAACGGGACTGCTTCACCACTGATCTCAGTATACATTTAGAGCTCATGTACATTAACAAACAGAAGAAAGGAGATCTATTCTGAAATCAATCAAACCACTCAGAAACATTTCCTGTCTGTGCTTGGGAAGAAGATGGGCTTGATGGCGGTGTTCAGTAGCGACCTGTGAAACCAAAACAGAATCATTTGACCAGCCCAAACACATCGCAACTGGTCAATAAAACACCTGATAATTTGTGAGGAGGACTCACGCGGAGAGTAAGACCGTGATCTGGACCGAGACCTGTAAGCCCCTCTGTAGTACGGTGAAGGAGATCGCCTTCTAGAACAAGACAAAATTAGGTTTCTGTTTTCTTCCTTTTTGTCAATTTCAGATTTAAAAAAAAAAAAAAAGAAAAAAAAAGAAAAAAAAACATTGACAGTCACACACTCAATGATAATCTGCAGCATTACTGTAAAAAGACTGAGGCAGTCACCTGTATGATCTGTAGTAGTCTCTGTCGTCATAGCGGTCGTAGCCACCTCGGTCGTATCCGCGATCATACCCGCGGTCGTAGTCACGTGAATAGCGCCGAGGACCACTCGGACCCCCTCCACCGCTGCACAGAAGACAAAGTGAAGATGAGATTTTGCTCAGATTTCTCACTTCATTAGATTTACAGTTCTGCTTTATTTTAGTTTTGCAACTCCAATCCAATTTAAAAAGACAATTCAATATAAGCGCTCCTCTGTTTCACCTAATCTGTGCTTATTTCTGCCTGACTGAGCTCTGCATCTGGTACAGCTTCAACAAACTAACAACACACCTGGAGGTTTCGCTGACTCTATTCTGGGTTTAGTTTGCAACTTTGATTTAGATTCATTAATAACACAATTTCTGTTAATGACATGACACATACAGTTCTGGAGGAAGGGGTTGCCCACCTATGATGATACACTCTATGACTACACAGCTAAATCTGTCACATTAGTAAAGGTGAATTAAAGTAACCAGAGCTGAACTGAATGCCAATGATGAACAGAGGCCCAGAGTATCCACCTTCCCAAAATTATACTAAATTTTGTGAGCTATCCCCGGGACAAACTGGACGATTTTGTTGTCCAGGTTCTCCACAGATTGACTATTGATTGAATATGTTTTCTAAGTATTGTGATTAATCCACACAAACAGTGTGTTTCAGATGGCTTACTATGTGGGCCGACCCATGTAGATTCCAGGGGTGGGGGTGTGAGGTCTTTTTGTGATGGAGAAGTCCACTCGGATCCTCCGACCATCCAACTCCATGCCGTTGGCTCGTTCCTTTGCCTGACAGTCAACACATGCAGAACTGACCTCTCTTGACCCAGAAAAGCTTCCAAGAACACGTTTGATGGGGCCCTTTGTCAACTCTCATTCTTATACCTCTTTAGCGTCATCTTTGTTCTCGAAGTAAACGAAAGCAAAGCCCCTGGAGCGCCTCGACTGCTGGTCATACACGATGGAGACATCCGACAGGGGGCCATATTTAGAGAAGACTTCCCTCAGATCCCTCTCTGTGGTGTACAAGCTCAGGCCAAACACTCCCAGGCAACAGTTTGGATCTGGATTAGCCTGCAATTTTAAAGTTATTAAGGCTCTGATATGACATGATATGATCATATACTTGGATGTGATAAACCACTGGAAGAATCCTTCACATCCAAAACAATTCAGTTTATTAATATTTTCATTAACTCAAGAAAAATACACTGAGACATTATGTAGGAAGAACACAGGCAAAGCTGACTGACCTTTAGATATATGACAAACATCTTGTACCATCCGGGTCCACTGAACACTTACACGGTTGCCTATGTGCCTGCGGCGGTTGGACATGGGCGAGCGGCTATGGCTCCTCCGCCGGCGCTCTCCACTGTAGGACCTGCTGTGAGATCGCCGACGATAGGACCTTGAGCGGGAGCGAGATCGGCTGTAGTGTCTGCGTGAGCCACGATGGGAATGGGACCTGAGCAGACAGAAGCAGTCCAATATTGATACCAGTTCTATGGTAATTCACATCAAATTGCTCTACAACTGGAGTTTTCAATCAATATTATTCCAAACAAACTGTCACTCACCCAGATTTTGACCTGGACCGAGACCGAGATTTTGAGCGGGAGTGGTGGGAGCCTTCTTTTGAATGGGCAGGCGAGTGAGCCGGGGAGCGGCTCGCAGACTTCCCAGAGCCCCGTGGACTCACGCTCCTGGATGCAGAGCGAGACTCCTGAACGAACCACACACACCAACACGCCTCTTATCAGCAACAGTGAGAGGACAAACTGACAAATTTGCCTTAATATTTATATGGTAAGAATTTAAACTAGCCTGTGAAAGCACAGAAAAAAAACAAAATTTAGGACTTTGGATAAGGAATGCAGGTTTTGCAGTCATGGATAATATGAGAACAATATGATTACATTAATTACTGTAAGTTAATTGACAACATGGTGAAAGAACAGAAAATTTGTGAGTTGTGTAAAAATTGTAATGATTAATCTAATGTGTGTGTTGTATTCATTAAAAAGAACATGCACGCATTTGACAAACAGACCAGAAAATTACTTAGCGCAGTGACCTTATCCAGATTACTTCCTTAACTTCATTTCAGTAACTTCATTACTTCACATTATTCTTCTTTCTTCAATTGTCTTAATTCTTCTTACTTCCCCCATCTCACACACTGCCCATACTTCTTCCCTCCTGCTGTTTTAGCATGCATTCAACATTTCAGCTTCACACATCTGAGCTTCATATTACTGAAAATAAAGTGGACATGAGACTTCTTCCGTATTTTCTTCGTCCAACCTTAACCTTTATGGAAAAGAAAAGGATGAAGAATATATGACTACAATTAAAACTGCACCCTCATTCAACTTTTAATGTGTTATTACGATCTTATGACATGCATGGGAATGTTTCAGAGCACATAATACAAATCTCTCATGTTAGGTCAATAGATATTGCACATTCAGTGGTTTTACATTCACTATTATGTCCTATCTGCCACTTTCAAATAGAAGCATCTCAGATGCAAACACAAGGAAGGTCTGATCATCTTTAAAACTGCACTTTCATCTAATATTTCCACTCTTGTTTTATTTTGACACTCTGGTAGGATGTCAAACATGAGGCTATTTAGATCAGGAAAACAGAACAAACAATATTCACTCATGCACATACACAACCACAAAAAGGTAGAGAATAATATGAGCTACGAATCGATGAATACTTTTAATTTAAATGCATTTCCTATTTTCTTAAATGGATCCTGTTGACATCATTTCTGTAAAGTGGCCTCTAAGGCATAAATGTGTATCTCAAACCACTGAATGTGAATAATACCTACGCAAGATTAAATTAAATAAATCTCGAATATGCCAAACGACCTCAAGACGCTGCTGCTATTCATTTGTATTGACTTGCATCAAGACATGAAACGTTGGGCGCCAATGTTCAACACATAAGCTGTGGACATAACAACACACATCTCTGAAAGAGGAACCACTTTAACACAGTGACACACAAACATATGTTGCCCTGCTGGCCTGGCATTGTTAATTCGCTTAAAATAAAAGTGTTAGATAACAAATATGCAACTGATGTCTGACTGATTACAAAGTAGCTATACTCTCATCTGTTCAGAAAACTGCCTCCATATATTGTGAAAATCTACTAAAATCACATCATGTGAGTTGAGATCGGTTATAGATGATCACACTGTGAAGCCAATATGATGCGGTGCAAGCTGGACATAACTTGCTAAAAACAATATATGAGGTGTGCGAATGAAGGGTGGTTTTTAATCCACTGCAAGTTGTCCTCAGTTTTAGAAAATGTGCAGACATGGTCAGTCCATTGGCAGAGAGTACCAGTCTGCCATGATAACATGGCGACCTGCTGCTTGCAGAATGGCACCACAGTGTGTCCAGGATACAAGGCTCGTGCGAATTAATGCAAATGAATGAGGAGAAATCTTGAGGCCGTTCGTGTGTTATCATGGTTATCATGTTTAACATCATTAAAATCAAAATGTGAGAAATCATGACGATACTCTATGACTAATGTTAGCAAATGTACATTCACATCACTCAATCCACATAATGTCTAGTGTCAAAATGCAGCTTACTGACATTTTAAAATTACTAAATTAAACTAATTACTGTGGAGAATTAACCTACAGTCGCCAAAGAACAGTAAACATTGCTTTGGGTTTCTGCAAACAGACTGTGACGTTATATGCAAGGTGTTTAACATCTCTGACTGTTTTTATAACGCTATTTATTAGCGTCGCTAACGTTAAATCATGCTGGTAAAACACTTGGCTAATGTTAAACATTCAAATCATCACATTGATCATTCACAGGTTCGGGTTGTGAGAACTAGGTTGGCTAAAGCTGGCGTCTTTGCACTGCATCTCTCGTTCAGGGCTGGGGCCTAGCTAACATTGATAAGCTAGCGTTTGCCAGCTAGCTAACAGATATTAACAGACAATATCTGTTCCATTTAGCCATACAGTACTATAATAATAGAATTTAGTTATACGATATTACCAAACAAGCATGAGCACGACATGTTTCTTTAATTAAACAAATAATATCCCAGTAACGGATTTCGACTTGCGCTAGCTAGCTAACATTAGCTAACCAGCATTAGCCAACACAATATGAGGGCTGTGGGCGTTACCACTTCAGTGCCTTAAAACCGAGTCATTTTATACATTAACTCAATGAAAACGTCATAATCAAAGCGGCTCATACGTACCCGCTCGCCATAACCTTTGCCGTTATCGCTCATTTTTAGCGACACTAACACTAAATGACAGGTTTTTATGCACCGGTGCTAACCAGCGACCTACAGTCTACAACATGTGTGACTATGCTAATGAGCGTATGGCGCAGCTGCAACTGTTAACGTGAGCTCCCACGCCCCCTCAAGCCATCGCCGGGCCTGGTAAACAATTGCATTCCTCCACAATGTACTCTAGTTTCCTTAACGAGGCTTATTATAAAGTTTGCTCAAAGCCCTTGTGGCTTTTAACAAAATAAAAGCACTTGTAGCTTCAGATCAAATGAAGACATTTTTAAGGGATTTTTATGCAATTCTGAAAAATAATAATCATAATAATAACAATTGTTTGTTAAAAGATGTACGCCTCCAACCGGTCACTGTTTCATCATTTCATGCTCTCACCTGGCAGCCATAGTGTTTTGGAAGACTTTTCACAAGTTGTCATCAGACGGACTGAATGCCATTAAAAATGTCTCTTCCTGCTATCTCTTCCTCACCTGTTTCTTCCTTTTCCTCTTCCCCCTGCAGCTTTATTTAGGCAGTGAAGAGCAGAAAATGATACCTGGAGGTAAAATGAGGCTGTTTATTCCGGCATCAAAGCACTCAGAGCCAATGTAAGAGTTACTCACTGGCTTAGAAAGTGGCAGGAGCAGGAAAGCACCTCAAAGACCAGAGCTGCAAACTACATCCTTGACTTGATTTGGACTCTTGTCAGTGCAGGAGAAGGGTTTCAATTAAACCCCAAATCATTGCATGCTGGTAAATGCACATAAAGGGATGTTTCATTTTCACACACATTTGAACAGAAAAGGACTGAAAGCAGTCTCGAGTCCACGGACCACAATGCAAGACCTCTGCAAGACAGAGGCATGACAAACCCACAATGAAGACCATTACCTTTACAGTTGCATTTTCTTTATTTAAAGTGAGCAGAGGCTGAGAAGGAGGCAAAAAATGAAACAAAGTGATTCAGAGATCAGGTGCAGAAAACTAATTGTCAGCAGCAGGCACAACTTATCACAGTGCTAATTTTAGTTATATTAGAGAAATGCAATTTCTCAGTTCTTACTTGCCTTTTTATTTGCACCATATGACACCTTTATCACAGATAGGAAGTGAGTGAACACAGTCTAAAAGCACAGACTAGAGTTTGTGATAATAATACAAAACACTAAGACAGAAAAGTGAAATTGCTGTAATGTTGCCCATATTTTCTACTTAAGACCAGAAGTTATAATTAACCATTTTCCACATCTGACATGACCTGAGAGCAGATTTAAACAGAATACCAGACTCTGGATCCAGTTACTCATTGGCACCTGTATTGGGAAGTAGAGAGAAAATATAATCAGTCACTTTGAATGCAAAGATTTCTTTCTGTCAGTCTATGTGTAAGTTCACCTACCACAGTTATATAGGACATTTATCTTATGAAGATCTAGAATACTGGGTCCATCTCTCTGGCCAATGGGAATGTAAGGATCAGGTTTGGGGATGATTGTTGGTCCACCATCTTCAGAGAAGGCATATCTGGATGAAAGATAGAGAAGTATAAGGTGTTGTGACGCCAAAGCAACACATGCAAACGCTATAATTCTGTTGTGTCAAAGAGCAGCTCACCTTCCATAATGCATGACAGAGCCGTAGTCATACGGACTATTGAGATTGTTTGTCACCTGTTTCCTGAAGTTGTGCATTTGGTCTGTCAAAACATAAAAGACAAAGGACATAAAACTCATTTGGTGAGAAAAGGACTGACTGGTTAAAGAAAATGCTTTCAGTAACATAATGCTGGGAGGTGACCATTCATCCTCACCTGGCAAGATGTTTTTCCATACAATTGAGACATAGTGGTCTCGGTCTGAGCGAGACTGCTCGTGCACAAAGCCAAGGGCGTGCATTAACTCGTGGGCAGCCACTCCTGACCACATGCACCCAGGGGTCTGCAGTGACAGGGTCTGGCTTCCTCCAGTCTGCCCCAGAAACGACCAGCAGCTTAAGGTGCAGAACAGAAATGACGTGTCACCATCACAACGCGAAATCACACTTCAGATACCACACACACAATTTCAAGACATGTAAAAGCCACGTGTCGGGGCTGCGCTCACCCATATCTAGGCTGAATATCAAGGAAGTTGCCTTCATGAGTGCGTGGAACAAACTTAATACACGTTTCACTGGAAATGTCTTGCATCCCATTCTCGATGGTGATTCTGTCCATGTCATCTACCGTAAAAAAAGAGCAAAGTTAACCAGAAAGATTTGGACTCTCAGAGCCTCCCATCTCTTTAAAGCTGTGGCTTCTTACCATATAGCGGAGAGAGGATGTAGGGTACATAAACAAATCCATCTATGGATTTAGGCCACAGACAGGCATTGCCAGGGCAGGTTATGGCACTCCGTATATATGAGCTGGCAATATCTCCCTCTCTGAATGACAGTCCTCGGGGGACTCGCAACCCTGATAAGGACAAAACTTTTAATTTGGCCAAAGTTATACTAAAAAACTTGAATCATTATATAGTTTACTGCTTACTTACTGCCATTGACGATCAGGATTTGATCCATTGCGTTCATTTCATCACGCTCTATGAGTTCATCTGAACGCAAACACAAAGATAGATTTAAGGGTCTTCCTCTGTAAAGTATTATTTACATGCATGTAGAAGTAACTTAAGCCCACCTGAGAATTTCCTTTTCAACCTTGGCTTCGCCTCATGCACATCAGTAGAATTCTGCAATACAAGGGTGCATTTCAATTACAGGTTGCAAAGCATGACAAGAGTAAAAAGGGGCATTTGCTGTGAAATACTTTCTCTTGGTACTGACCTTAAGAGGTAGAGTGTACGCCTGGGTCAGCAAGCCAAACAAGATACCCAGAAGGATCATGGTCGAATGCATTGTTGTGTTTCAGACTGGTGCACCAGGTTCAGTCTGCAGTCTTCCAATGCAGGTGCTATATGAAGTCCTCCCTGCCACTGAATCTATATACCCACTTCTCCTCCAGTGCTCTGTACTGATTGGATGCATGTCCTATGATGAAGCATGATTAAGACCCCTCATCATCCACTGTATGTAATTTACTCAAGTCCCCTGCTGATCCGTAACAGGTGGTCCTGATGCTGACCTTCACTTGTGCCCTGTACTTACTGTAGCACATGTTAAGATTCAGCACTTTTAGAAATGAGACACTTAAAGGTGTTTTGCTGTTGGACGTGCTACAACTCAGCAGTTGCTACCAGGGGAATAACCGTCCACCCAGTCCAACAGACAGGCAATTTGTGTCTGACTGTACTGGCAGCCAGTGATTTTGTGATAAACTATCAGCTGATAACTGTCTTGACAACGATCATTTGGTCACACAGGTAAGTATATAAAAACAAAACCTTATCCTTCTCCAAATATTATTTCCATTTCTATCAAGGGGCCAATTTGAAGGGCATGGACTGAGAAAGGAATCCCATGTGTTGGCAGTTGCCTCTGTGGATACTGCACGAACATTAGTACTCTAAAATTTCTGTATCTGAGTTAAGGGTGCATGGTTTCACGTATGGATACATTCACGTTTTGTCACACCACAAACTGGTTCTTCATCCAGGTAAGTGTTTTCTTCAGTCTTTCTTTGATTAAAAAATCCTTGAAATCGTGCATTTGTTAAATGTTATAACATGACCCATTCTTTAATTCTTCAATAACCTTATTTTACTGTAGCACTATGTGTGCAAGCATGCATGCAAGTAGGATTACATGTGCTTCAAATTCAAGTCATCTCTTGTATCCTGTATATGTTGGGTGGGTAAGGACACTTGAACGACTACTTCAGACCAAACTATTCAGTAGTTTTTCTCTCTTTATTGTTGTAAAACTTTACAGCCAGGCTCACTTTCTCAACCTTCTCAACACCAGCTACATGATCTTGTTTAAAACACACAGGATTCAGATGCACACAGAGAAAATGCTGATAGAAAGCTTGAATCAATCTTTATTGAAACTGTTTCCATGATTTTTTTAGCTTTCAGTACATTCCTGTCTCATCTCAATTCGGTTTGGTTAGTAGTCATCCACGTCACCTGCGGAGAGAGACGGAAAGGAATCAGACATTTGACAATGGGATGTTCACTTGCTCTGAAAACATGGAGGTTAGCTCAGGATGTTTGGTACCAACCACACTTATAAAGCTTGTTGATTTTCAGCTTGTCGATGTGGCTCAGAGACACTGTCTGGCCCAGCCTTATGTTCTTGCTGTTCTTAGGAACGATGGTTGGCTCCCCATCCTGAGAGTAGGCGTACCTAAAGATATACACATTTTATGCTACATTATAATACATGAACCACAGTAGAATATATTGGGTGATCTACATCAAATGATTACTTACATCCCAAAGTGCATGATTGAGCCATAGTCATATGGCAGGTCCAGATTGTCTGTCTTGAATTTCTCAAAGTTCCTCAACCGATCTGTTGGAAATTACTTTACAGTTAATATTTGTGAATATTCATTTTGATTTTGCAGTTTTTCTATATACTGCAAATCATTGTACATCTTTGGTATATAAACACAGTTAATTCTACATATTTTTTTATTTACAGTTTGTGGAGATCTCATTCCCCCAATGCCACCACCCTTCCCGCCCCTTTGAAATTACCCCTCCAAATGTTTGACCACAAGACGGTGACATAGTTGTCCCGGTCGAAGCGGGACTGCTCGTGCACAAAGCCCAGGGCATGCATGAACTCATGGGAAATCACTCCGACCCGGACGCAGTCAGGGCTCTGGAGAGACACGGTCTGTCTTCCACCACGTGCACCAAGGTAGGACCAACACCTGGATTATTGATAATTGAAGGTTTATCCATTTCAGTTCGACTCACACATCTCAACAGAACTGCTGCTACTTAACTCTGCATTTCACCTCTCTTCCAGCCAGAAAAAACATTTTGCCCATGGAGTAATCAAACTTTCCAAGCAAAGGCTCTCACCCAGACTTTGGCTGGATGTCGATGTAGTCTCGCTGGTGAGTCCGAGGAACAAACCGCACACAGGTACCTTTCTCTACGTTTTCCATTGCTTTCTTTATCATCTTTGTCTCCATTTCAGCTGTTCATTTAAATGTTAAGAAATAGCGAATGAGGAACAGACAATTTATAAATCATTAAATACAAAGTTGGTGACTTTCTAAAATGTAGCAGACTGCAATGCATTGCATTTATTTACATGTAAAGAACCAAAATAACTTACTGTAATCAGGTGAGAGCTTATATGCAACATAGACGTGTCCATCCACTGACTTAGCCCAGAGGCAGCTACGAGCAAAGCAGACTTTGGAACGCCTTCCAGAAGAAACAGCAATGTCTCCCTCTCTCAGACTGGTAGTGCCATCTATGATTCGGGAAGCTGTAACAAAAACAAGAGAAAATTTAATCATTTTAGAAGGGTAACAGGAGCTCATATGTTACATTAAGTCATGTACATTGCAAAATAATTCAAATACATTGTGTGCATCTTACTATGGAACTCGTTGGCTTTAATGATTTCATCCATTGCTGTCCCATCGCCGTGCTCTTCACGTTCTGAAAAAAGAAGTTTTTAGTCAGTACGTGCGTTTTTACTGCTGTCACACTGACATTAAAGTTTAGATAAAATCCAAATTGTAAGCACCTTTAAAGCCAATGGGGCCCCATTTTGGACTGAAGAAAAATTTCTGCAAAGACAGACAGACAAAGCTGTTGGCAATTCTGTTGCAGTCATTGAATTTGTTAAAATCCCACTCTATTCCCATGCATATTTACCTGAGCGTGTATGGCAGAGAGACAGGTGGAAACCACGCACAAGAGGATAATCCGCTCCATCTTTGCCAGTCAGATAGGTCTTCAGTGTTGCCATTTTACCTGTACTAACACCTAGCTTTATAGGTGTCCCCAAACACTGTCCTGAGATAATACCCATGATTATCTTTGGTAAAGTACAGGGTTACTGTTATTTGTTTGTGAGTGAGTTTAATCCCCAAATTAGTTTGATTCTTTCATAAACAACAACTCCAACAGTAGGATAATGTAAGGTCCAACAGTGTGTAATAACAGCTCCACTCCAATGACTAGCTTTAAATTAAAAGGTTTAATGTTTGGCACAGGTTCAGGGCAATTTTTGGCTTTAGATGTCTCATACATTTACCAGGAGTGCTGTTTTCTCTCTACTGAAGCTAAGATTACCAAGAGTTGACATGCTAAATTACGCTGCTAATTTTTGCTGATGTGTAACTCGAGCAAAACCCGTGTGTTAATGGTATATTCTCATCCTCAATACACTGTGGAAGGAAAAAAAATTTACCGCCCGAACAGGGACTTGAACCCTGGACCCTCAGATTAAAAGTCTGATGCTCTACCGACTGAGCTATCCGGGCTCTGACATACTCACTGGAAGTACTTCTTATGAGTGTTAACAAGAGAACAATCAGACCCGACCTCCCGTCCTGTTTCCAGCAGGTTTCCAACAATTCCTGAAAGGTAACCGCTAATTTAGTAAAACAAGATATCATGACCATACTTTATGACCGTACATTTCTAACACAACGCGAGAAATCCACGGTACGGTCCACGGTTCAACTTGTGTTACCCGTGCTAGCTAACTGTTAACATTAGCTAAAATTGAAAGGTTCCACGTTGGTGGCTAACTCCCAGCAAAGTGTGTTAATGCTAAAATTACGCATTGTCAAGGGAAATGGCCATTAATGTAAAGAAACTGCTATGGGAGCTCGCCACCATCACTATTGTTAACTCTTTGTGTGAGAAAACTAAGATACGTGTGTTAGCGTTGTAATACCTCTTCTTTAACTGCAGCGACCAAAGAGCTGCAAGATGCCAACAATAAGATGGCAACACTCACTAACTGGAGGGGTCCGGCAGAAAAGACTGCGTGCTGAGGAAGAGCTCGTCCATTGTGTTTCTCATATCTATTGCGTTGACTTGCGTTGGAATAAAATGTAAAAAACATACAATTTTGAGTCAACCCGTGTTATCAGGGTCATGTCGGTGCCCCTCCCCTAAATCACTCAACCTGAAACACTTTGGGTAGTGAATGAACAGCATCAGCATGCCATCTTTTTACTCAACAAGTGGCCAACCTTTCTCACAGCAGACATTTTGACTTATGTATTGGACCCCTTTGTTGAAAAGTTGCAATATTTCATTCTTAAGGGAAGGGATCCCAAAGCCCACTCTTTTTACTTGATTAACCTGAGTTGTTTTAGCGTCCACACCTGTTACCCAACAGCTTTCAGCCCTGTTTAAGTTTGGTCAATCAGTATACACAATTATACTGTTCTCACTTTGTTCACTTCATGTTTGAATATTGAAACCTGTTCTCACTTGCAGTGCCAGAAAAACTGAGCAGAGAACAGATCTGATGATGGACAAAAGTGGAGTTGTTGATCTGTTGCAGCAACTGGGTCAACTGCTGCAAGAGGAAAGTCATCTGTCTGGATAAGTGAGTGGTCACCTCTGTGGACAGGTCAGGTGCTGTGCTTTGTGCATAGGATAGATAGGATGCCCTTTCATGAATCAAAGTTGATTTCACTGTATATTTATTATCTTTCAGAAATCAAAGGAAGGAAAGTAGCGAGTTTGTCAAACAAGGTGAGGAGCCTCACTGCTGAGTTCCTGAAGGTGAAACGAGGCCAAGGCTCGTAATATGGCAGGTAAGGGAGGTGTGGGGGTCTCTGCATACTGGTAAAGCACAAAGTTTGTCATTTTTGCCAACAGCACAAGCTTTGATCCATGCACTAACCAGCAAATCAAAGAGAAATCAGAGCAAACCCATGTGAATCACAATTGACATGTTCATCATGTAGATTGGCACATTTATTCTTATTTTGAACTTTATTTGATAGGTATAATCAATTGTGTATAGAATTTATGGCACCAAATAAAGTATTTGATATGATCTTGTCTCAGAACCACTTGCGCCTAATAGTCCAGCAGGATCGCTCTGTGGACTGCCCTGAGGGGGAACCTGCAGTACTAAGCAGATTTACTCAAGTACTGTGATTACACACAATTTTCATAGCAGCAGTCAGTCCATCCACCAATTCACCAAGTGTAGTAGTTTACTTGAGCATTTCAGGTTTTATTTTTTTGTTGTTGTTGTTGTAGTTGTTGTAGTTGTTGTTGTTGTTGTTGTTGTTGTTGTTTATCATAGTTCTACTCCACTAGATTTCAGAGGGAAATATTGTACTTTTTATGTAAACATTGTGATGTGACTGTTGTAGTATTGGACACATATACTAAAAATTGCATGATTTTTATATTCCCTGCAGCATTTCCATTTTTTCCTTGTTGGTCAACTATTAATGAGTCTGTTTTGGAGTATGTTTGAACAATTCATCTTTCAGGGATTGTATGCTTTCTGCGCAAATTTGCCGTGAACATTTGTTCAGTTAAGGTTTATTGATGCTACCGGGCTTCCGTAGTTAGAACCGGAAGAGGCACAAGTTAGCGTAACGTTAGCCCAGCTTTTTGAGTCATCAATTTGTGGTAAGTTATTTGCTATTTGTAACTTATTCAGTTGTGACTTATTAGTTGTAATACACTTAAAGACCTATTAGAAAAGCTGGACAGCGCAGTCTTTTATAGGCACTGTTAGTCACCACCAGCTACACGTGTCGTTCAAGGAGCACATAACACCAGTAATGTTACATCAGCAAAGATAACGCCAGCTTTTAAAAGAGTAAAATGAACTTGTACGCTGTTACCGGCTCATGACAGTAGTGTTGTCATGTCCGACAGAAAGGAGAGAGTGACTAAGTTGCTAACAAAACACTAGTGTAGTTAATTATTGTGGATAAGTCGGGACGACGGCTATTATTTTGGATAACTCCAATCAAAAGTTACAGTATGTTTCTCTGTCTCTACTGTCTGAGCAGATCATGAGGTAAAAACACAACAACGACAATGACGACTTGCGCCGACCACCGCTCCATCTTTGACTTGTGCCCAAATGATGACGCTTTGATTGTGCTGAGGGAAGTGAAGCCCGTCCTGGAGCAGGCTGCTAACACTGACCCAGCCCCGGACGGTATGTGGGAAACATAGCTGTAGTTTCTGTAGTAAAGACAATGCCCTTAGTTAGTCTGTCTGATTGAAACATGTCCTTGTATTTCCTTCTGTTTAGAGTTGGAAGAGAAATCACCAGAGGATGACAAACAGCGAGAGTCCAGCCTGGTCAGAGAGGTGTCAGACAAGATGGTCTGCTCCGCCTGCAGGTGCCCCTTTAATAACCGTGAGGAACAGGTGAGAACACACATTCAAACACTGCACTGTTCATTAAAAACGAACAATAAAAGGGCTGTTGATTGTATTGAAGCCTGGAAATGAAGGGTATTCAGTTGGTTTCAATCTGTACCCTCACCACTAGATGCTACTAAATACTACACACTTGTCCTTTAACTTTCAGATGGAGCACTACAAGCTTGACTGGCATCGGTTCAACTTGAGGCAAAAGATGTTGGGAATGGCACCAGTCACAGCTGAGGAGTTTGAGAGGAAGACTGGAGCTGGTGAGGAGTCCGGAGTCCTACACGTCTATCTGAGCCTTTAATGAGAAAGCAGCGATGGGCTGTCGACATGGTTGTAACAGTTGATTGATTTTCAGTTATTGATTTACAGGAGACATGTCAAGTATCTCAGGCTCTGAGTCTGATTCAGAGGAAGAAGACTCGGACAGTGACGGTTGGGGAAAGAGTAACAACGTCGCTGGCACAGATAATGAGACCTTAGCTGAAACCAGGTTAATTACTGGCCGGCCCTCCAGCAAGGTCTTTTTCCAGAACTCAGCAGGACAGTATCTATCAGTCTACCGCTGCATTCTGCAGGGCAAGGTGAGGCTCAGCACAGACCAGGACAGCGTGTGGTCTGTATGTTAACAGACCTTTCATTTTTTAAATTCTAATTTCATGTTCTGTTCCTGTAATATGTCAGTCAGATGATGAGCCAGCAGGATCCTCCCTGAAAGCCATAAGTAAGAAGACTGTGTGGGTCATTATCATGACCGGTGGAGGCCACTTTGCTGGCGCTGTATTCCAAGGGTGGGTGGACAGTTTTTTTTTTTGTTTGTTTTTTTAGCACCTTAGATTACACATCATGGCTTGAATTGTAATTGTCAAAGGACAGCCAGCTCAGTAACATCTAAGCATCAGCCCAACAAAATGTATTTATTTTACAGAAAAGAAGTCCTTCAGCACAAGACTTTCCATCGGTACACAGTGCGAGCGAAGAGAGGCACCGCTCAAGGACTCAGAGACTCTCAGAACCGCAGCCACGTGCCCAAGTCTGCAGGAGCTGCTCTGAGGCGACACAATGAGGCAGCGCTAGTCAAGGTGAGATTTATCATTCATTTAACAGCACTGTCATGCTTTACTTTGCAATGATAGACACAAGTTTTTCTATTTTATTCACAGAGGGCAAAAAAATAAGATACTCTTGAAGGTTGATGTTTTCGCACGCGGTGAATGATGATTCATGTGTTCATCATTAGTCATGTGATCATCATGATTTTTCCAAAGGTTTCAGCACATCATAAAACAACTAAAAATGGACTGCAGCAATTGTCTTGTTAAACACACGCTGCTCATTTTATTATTGAATAAAGATTTACTTAAACTCAGTTTCATCATTGAATGTAGTTCTAAAGTTAGACAGCACATCATGTAAAATGCTGTGAAGTCAGTCATTGTAGTCCATTCTTTGTAGGAGTTGCTGTTTTTTCTACACTTCAGTTATAAGGTGAGTACCCAGTTTTTCATCTTCATACCCTAACCCTTTTATAATGTTTTTTCCAGGACATTCAGGATCTCCTGGTAAGCTGGGCTGAACACTTGAAGGAGGCCTCTGCAATATTTGTACGAGCCCCTAGCTACAATAAAACCATCTTTTTTGGTGGTCGCGCAGCTCCGCTTGACAAAAAAGATCCCAGGATCCGCACACTTCCATTTGCCACACGCAGGGCAACCTTTCGAGAGGTGCAGAGGGTACATGAGGTGCTTTCCACCGTCCATGTTTATGGTAAGCAGAATTATATCCTTGGAGTAATGACATGTTATCTGCTCGTTGTCGTCCAGCCAAGGTATAATCAATACTGTGTGCAAAATATCTTGATTTAGGGAAAGACACAGACATGTCTGCAGTCTTCAGTCCATCTAAGAAGGCATGGAAAAAATCTGTCAAATCTACAGCACAAATAAATACAGATCAAGAGAAAGGTAAGCTTACCAACTCTGAATTTTAGTGCTGTGTCAACACTGTTAATTTACTGTGAAATGTGGTATTACAGTACTTTTTCTTTATTTTTTACATCAGCAGAAGAAAATCCTGATCACTCAGATACAGAAGATGGTGGAGAGATCCAGCTGGAGATGGTGGAGTTGACAATAGGAACTCTGGACCTCAGGGAGAATGAAATCTGTCCCTCCAGGCACAGGAGAAGGAGGAGAAGAAGGAAGGAGGAAACCAAAATACAAAATGAGGGTAAGCCCGGTCCTGTGTGCCATCAGTAGTAGGCTGCAGCTACATTATAGAAATCCAAGGAATGCTTATTTATCACACAAACGTTCTCAGAGGTTTCTGATATTTCATATCCACGTGTGACAGAATTGAGTAACACAGTAGCAGACAGTCAAGAGGAGGAGGTGCCAGAGGCTACACCAACAGGAGACACTCCTCAAGAAACACAGTCCAAGAAGAGGAAGAGGAAAGCACAGAGTAAGAAACAACTGGAAGGTGAGTGAGAGCATATTTTTCACTGTGGTTCATTATCTTGCATCTGTTTCTTTTGTAATATACAAAGTTCAAGATACTTATTATTGAGCTTTCCTTGTCCCGTCTCTTTCAGAAATTGTTGATGAGTCCTGGGAGTATGGCCTGAGGGATGCCCTGTTTACAGCCTGTAAGGTTGGGGATGTGGACGCCGTATGCAGTCTCCTCCAGCTACCTGGAGAAACAGCAGAAAGTCAAGAGCGGCCAGAGAGCGACCCTTCTGATGTCCAAAGTCCTCTAACTCTCCTTAATAAGCCCATAGACTCGTCTGGCTTCACTTTGCTGCATGTTGCCTCGGCAGCTGCACAAAAGGCCGTGGTCAGGCTGCTCCTGGATGCAGGAGCAGACCCTGCCTGCAGGTATGAAAAATAATATAAGTGTAGTAAATGTAAAATTTCAGTAAGAAAACTTGCAGCAGACTCAGACTCTTCTGCAATACTCTTTTACAGGGATAACAAAGGGCAGACCCCGTATATCGTGGCCCCTGACAAAGACACGAGGAACGTCTTTCGTAAATATATGGGTGAGAATCCTGATAAATACGACTACACCAGGGCGCAGGTATGAGTGTACAGTCTAACCTTTGAAATGTATCCCATTAAATAGAAGCAGAACATTAACATATAAATTAATTTCATTTTTTACACTGGCATAACTCAAGGTCCCCGGACCACTGACGGCAGAGATTGAGTCCAAACAGCTGGAGAAGAAAAAGGCTCAAAAGGTGTTGAGAAAACAGCGAGAAAAAGAGCAGAAGGAAGAAAAGAGGAAGCAAGAGCTGGAGGCAGAGGAAAAGAAGAGGTTTGCATCTCTGACTGACCGTGAAAAGGTGAGCGTGTATTTAATCTTTGATATTGAAGTGATTTTAAAAAAAAAAGAAACATCTGGAAAATGATAACTGTTTCCTTTTTTTAATTTCTAGAGAGCTCTGGCAGCAGAGAGGAGGTTAGCAGAGCAAGTGGCTGCAAAAGGAGCCAGCCTCTCCAATGTCAAGTAAGTCCCCCGAAGAGCCTGACTCTCAGGTCTAATATGCACTCATTAAGCATGGCTGGAAATGTTTGGGTTTTTTTTCAACTACAAAATAGTTTTGGGGGCGTTGTTTTTGTCACCAGGCGGTGCTGGATGTGTGGAGAGTCTCTGCTTGGCAAGATCCCATTTCAGTACCTGGAGTATTCGTTCTGCACCCCTCGCTGTGTCCAAGCACATCGGAAAGCCAACGCTCCTCCAGGCAAGACCTAAAGAACATTATGGATGGAAGGAAGCTACCTCAAAAGTGATTTTTTTGCAGCCTTGTTAGAGTCTGATGTGGTTGTTTATTCCCAAATTTCCCCTCTGGGGGATCAATAAATGATTATCCTATTGTCAAATCTACACTTCAAATATAATTTTATCATGGCAGATGATTGATGATCAACTTGGTGCATAGACTGAAAAACATAATGTAATAAACAGATAATTTATTTACAGTATCTGCAGTAATGGAAAAGGTAAAAAAAGCAACTGCAATAAAAAAATTTTAATACTGTTTGTATATCATTGTCATTATTTCCACATGTCAGTGAATGCACCTTAAAGGGACAGTTCACCCCAAAATCAAAAAGGCCTGTTTTCCCTCTTGCCTGTAGTGCCATCTATCCATAGATAGTTTTGTTGAGAGCTGCAGAATTCTGGAGATATTGTCTGCGGTGATTTCTTCCCTCTCTCAAATATAATGGAACTAGATGGCACTCGGCTCATGTTGACCCGCTCACTAAAGATCATCCACAGACCGTGTTGTCAGCAGTTTCATGAAGGAACTATCACTATCACTGCACAGAGGGAAGTTTGCATCTACTCCCCGAACCTGAGTCTGACGTTGCTGGTGTGTGGAGATTAGTTAGAAACTAACAGACAGTAACTGGATCATGATTTCTGGAAAAAGACACTGCGGTATTTTTTTGACATTCAAGAAAATGAAGACATCTCTACAGCTGATAACCTCAGATCGCTGCAACTCACCCCAAAACAGTGTAGATGGATAAACAGCACCACAGGTAAGAGGGGGGAAATATTTTTGATTTTGAAGTGAACTGTCCCTTTGAAGACAAAATGGCCATTGGATCACTGTTTGACAGAAGCTGCTGTGTCAAAGGATAAAGCAGATGACATTGGATCAATAAGGATTTTGCTAAAAATTAAACAATGAAATCTGAAGTGATTAAGAATAATGATGCCACAGAAATGATGCAGAACAAAGCATTTCCTCGTGTCAGCTGAATTGTTCGGAGGACTACATCGCTCAAGTGATTTCTTGTGCTTTAAACAGATATATGAGGATGTGGTATTCCTTCAGTTGAATGTTGAACATTTTGTGCAACAAAACTCGGCAAGCTCTGTCAAGACTTTCCAGCAGTGGCGTTGAGCAGAGGCCGGTCCATGAAGAGAACCCGTGGGTGTGCTGGGGCCCCCTCCAGCTCCAGCACTGTGATGTTATTGGGCTGGGTGGTGCTGAGCAGGGGTCCAGGGATGTAAAGAGTCTGTTGAGGGCCCCTGGCTGGCCAGTACCGTCCCAGATTCACACCATTAATCCAAACCTGGCCCTGATAAAAAGAAGATAACATAAGAAAGGATACAGCCATTTTGATCCTTGTGTTGTGCCGTAAACCCTCATAGAAATTAAGTGCGTTGGTGCCAAAATGTCCTGAAAAGTTAATCAGCATTACCTTCTTCCATTCATTGAGCTTGAGAAAGGTGTCCCAAGCCAGGCCGTTTGGCTGTAAGGTCCCCATGTAGAAGACCGGCCCAACTGAAGGTTCCTTCAGAGGGGCAGGAGAGGCCTTCTGACTGTCTGAATGAGGCCACCCACCAGCGATGGCTCCATCAATGTCCAAAGGGTAGATCTTCCAGTCAGTCAGCATATCTTTGCCCAGGAACAGGTTGCTCAAGAGGCCCTGCAGTACAAATACTGTTCAGCAGCTAATACTTGTGCTTTGTGAGTGCAGGTTTTACTCAGTAGCCATCGAACAAGTCTTCAGTTTTCAGAATCATTTCAAGTTTTAGTCTTTGTGGTTTGTTCCCAGCTCTTAACAGAAACTGTCCCTGGTACCACGGCTGCATCGGCAATGTTCTGTTTGGTGCCCTTGGGACACAAGACCCAATGTAAGAGTCCACAATTATTACTGGAGGAGCACTTGTACAGATCGATTTTATGTGAATTTCTGTCAGTTTTATAAGTTTATCCATGACCGGTCTACCAGAGTTCGAGCACTCTGTGGTCTAATCTCTACATCAGCGCATCTACAGAAGGGTGCATACAAAGCATTTTGTTTGTGAGTGATTGTTAGTGTGATAGTGATTATTTACTGTATGACCAGACTGATTACATTGTCTCCAAGGTGGGAAAGGACATGTCTATTTCAAGGGAATGTTCTGCATATGTCCCATCGTCTGTTATGATTGATGTTGTTCAGTCACTTCTGGAGTTCTGCTCAATCATCTGATCAAGTGCTGCTGAAAAATATCTAAAAAAAGCTTCGGAGCATCCAGATAAACTCTACACTGTTGTTGAGAAGCATAAAACAATATCTTGATTAACTGTGGAGGATGAATTTAAAATCCAGTCGTCTGTTATTCATGCAAACCGTCATCTGGAATAACACAACGAACGTCTTTTGTGGAAAAGAAGCAACCACTTTGTGGAAGCTCTAAGAACAGAGAAAAGTTAGCTTTATGGTCATTTATGTATTTTGTGACCTTTCAAAGTCTAGTTTAAGTCAAAGGGGAGGATCATGACATCAATACTTTTCTATTTCCTTTGTTTTAATAAAGTCAAACCAAAACAAACAAAGGAGCAGGTTGTTTTAGTAGTTATTATTAATGTTACACATACAGTACTGAGGTTCGTGGGAGCCCAAACAAACGGGAAAGTAAAGACAATCTCAGCAAAACAGAGGTGATGAAGAGATGACAGTGTGTGCAGAGAAAATGTATTTAGTCTCATTGGGAGCAGACTTTGTTCTCTTGCCTTGTAGTCATTGATCTTGCTGCCAAAGTTCACTCTGCCCATGTTCTCTATGAGGATGTCCACAGTGTCCCCCTGCTGTCCAGAGATGTTCGTCACAAGCACGGTGTCTCTCTCCAACAGGCCCTGGAAAACCTGTCCACAGAGGAAAAAAAAAAAGGAGTAAGAATTTTAAAAAATCTGACATAAGCAAGCATGCTCGGTTTTAACCTGTGATGTTTTCCCTTTGCCCGATCCAACAATCTGATTGGCTAGCAGACACAAAAGATCATTGTAAAGGCTTACCCCATTGACGGACACATATGCACGGTCATGAACCCCATTCAGTGGAGAGATAAGTGGCGTGGGCTGTGAGAGGTCCCTGGGCAGCGTGGTCCGATAAAGCATGTATCCATAGTACTGAACACAATAGACATGACAGGTTGCAGACACAACAGTCTAGAAGTTCTCCACGTTTCAAGAGGTTTACAGCACCAGTCCCTCCCCTGTTGTTGCCTTCAGACTGACACCATACCTGTTTCATCTCTTCAAATGTCAGAGGATGCTGGGATTTCACCGGCCCCAGGGGTGAGAGGGTGTTCAACAGCTCGCTGATGTTTCCAACCTGGAAAAGTGTGTCTATTATTTAGATTGAGATCTGGCTAATTATCAGACACTTCACGCGCTTTAAAACCTGAAATGGTAATACCTTCTTCAGGTTGACAAACCCATAGGCAAACTTGGTGGTTGCTGGCGGCATGGGGCCAGAGGGGACCTCTCTAAACTGTAGAGAAACAGCGATGCATTAATTATATCTCACACATATGTACAAGTGTAATCAGGACACCAGCCTCAGCCTCAGTGGGGGGCAGTTCGATCAGTGGTACCTGCTTAATGACATCTCTGATGGCCAACAGCTTCTCCGTGGGGTCTCCTGCCTCAGACAGCGGGGCATCGTAATCATAGCTAGTCACCACTGAGCGAAACCTCGTGTCGTGATCGGCGCCTACAAAGAGATGAGTTAAACCACAAGCTGAGCTTTCTAAACCACACGTGAGGTGATCCAAAACAGACGACGATAATGAAAACCAACCACTTTACCATTCCAGTAGCCAAAGTTAGTGCCTCCTTCAAACATGTACCTGAGAGGCGAGAGGGGTAGACTGCATTACTTAGCGGGAAAACGTCACCACATAGACTTTTTATCACCGCTCAGGAGCAACTTTAACAAAAACTGCTGACTGATGCATCCCAAAGAAAAGGCTTGCAGTGTTCTATATTTTCATTATTGCTCACAAATCCATGAAAAGACCAAAATCAACAACAATTGGAGAAGTAGGATGTGAGTTGATTCCAGGTACACTGTCATGAAAATAGCCCCATCAAACACATGTTATGCTCCTGTTTGAGTTCAGTTTTCCCAGCTGTCCTAAAAAAAATAATCTTTTTCAAAAATGAAACCTGTGACCAGCCAAACGTGTGATGAGTGTTTGGGGAGACATACATGTTGACGTTGGCCCCCATGGTTAGCATTTCTTCTAGCACCCTGCTGACCTTCTGAGCATCGACCACGGCGTGCCCATCCCCCCAGTGGTCCAACCAGCCGGTGTAGAACTCTGAGTTCACCTGTGAGACCATTTAAAACCATCACACGCTTGGTTTGATGACACAGTAATTATTAAGGTTGATGAATTAACGTGTAACTAACCAGAGGCCCTCGAGGTTCAAACCGTCTTTGCCGGTTGAAGGCTTCAGTTACATTGTTCTCTGTGTCAGGAAATAAACATTAGAAATGTAAATGTCCCTATGAAAATCCCCAGAAAGTAGATCTCGCCATCTTGTTCATTATTTTCATGCACCTGTGCCAAAATCCACTGTGGCGTATAATCCCTGCAGAGTCCCGCATGTCATCTCCCTGTCTGTGTTCCCGTCCGTGGTGAACAGGACCGTGTCCTCACCCAGAAAGAAGGTGAACAGAGTGCGCAGGTGACGCATGTAGTTGTAGTCACAAGCGTAGTAGCTTCCATATTCATTCTCCACCTGTCGTCAAAGAATACCATTAAAACCAACAGTAAAACACTAACTAATGAAACAAGCTTGATGCTCTACCTGGACAGTGATGATGTTGCCCCCATTGATATACAGCCAAGGCTTCATTTTGGGGAGAAGAACAGCAAGCCAGTTGCTGACTGCCTCGACGTAATCTGGAGCAGAAGAAAACAAATCAATGCTGCGTTATAATTTAAAAAAAAAGACAAAAACACACACAGGAGGTGTCTGTTATACCTGTGTCAGCTGAGCGAAGTATGATGTTTGGTTTCTGGAGTAACCACGCTGGCAGTCCACCCTGGGAAGGAAGAACATCATGTTTTCTTTTAGCAAAACATCAACAAGAAATAGATATTCTATCAAATACAAGCTGTTGGAGATCATGTCTCTGATTTCTGATCTGAAGTCTGCTGGTCTGACATTTATTCTATGTGTTGTAATAAGAGGACACACATTTTACAATTAAGAAACTTTCAATCGAGGTTTAAACATTTTATGAGGAATGTTTAGGTGATAAAAAAGTATAAAACATAGTTAATTTCACAGTAGTGCCACATCTTGCCATGAACCAGTTTTGCTCCCACAGCTGTTCAACCCAATAATAAGCAGAAGTTCAATTTCTCACCATTTCCCATTCTGCACAGATGTACGGTCCGGGACGCAGGATGACCAGGAGACCCGTCTGATTGGCCAGATCCAAAAAATGCTCCAGGTCTCGGTCCCCTGTGAAGTTGTGGACCCCCTGTACAGCTTCATGGAAGTTCCAGGGCACATATCTGTGGAGGCAGAGCGAACCCCTCACAGATGAGACAGAACATGCCAAACGACTGTAAAAGTGTATTTCAGAGTGTGATGAACTTACACTTGGATGGCATTGAGTCCGGTCATGTACATCTTTACCAACCGGTCCTTCCAGTAGTCCCGTGGGATTCTGGAGTAGTGAATACTGCCTGAGATGTACTGGAAAGGCTTTCCATCTTTGAGGAAACAGTTGTTTTTGTAGTCTATAGAGAATGATCTTTCCCCTGAGACCTGCGACAAATGGTGGAAATTTGCATTTTATCACTCAAAAAATGACTCTTTCCATTACGCACAGGATGGTATTCAGCATCTGTCTGCGGGGGGGGATTAACATTAGATTGAAGATTTTCCCATTTATAAAACCAAAATCATGAAAAATACGTTCCCATCTAAACCGGATAAGAAAGATTCCAGGAACTGCAAACCTGTGAGAGATCAGCTGACTGGTCTATTATTGAAGTTGCTGTCTTTCTTACCAAGTTTCCACCGGCAGCCAAACACGCAGCGTTCACTCCAACGAAGAGTAAGAGCCCAGCAGCCATGTCCGCGGGCTTCCTGCGAGACCCTCACCCAAGATAATACATCACTAATCTGTCCTCAGGTACTACGATTTCATGTGTGTTATTACAGCCATGCTGCATTCAAGTCAATACTACTGATCACTAGTGGAAGAACACTATCCTCTAAAGTACAGCGCCATCATGTGATTCTCATTGGGCAGCTGCTGGGTCCCAAACTCCGCCAGGTTCAGCTCGACATTGTCCTAGCAGCATACAAGCCCCACCCCCACAGTCTATGTGTCCCTCCCCCTCTCACTGCAGCTCTGCTCTGCCCCATTCAAGACAATACTTTTCATTAGAAATCCAGTCCTCTGCTGAATGTGACCACCTGAAAGATACATTTATTTAGAGAATGAATCATAAAGAAATACGTGCTGGAGACTCTGTTCAGGCCACTTTGAAATTATGAAACTTAGTTCAGTTTATTGGAGGTTTTGATCAAAAGTCAGTGTATAACCTACAGTAGATGGTGGTCCGCACACCCCCGGTTTGGAGCAGCAGCAGTACTGGTTTAGGAAGCTTCTGCTGTAGACTGGGAGCAGCAGTAACATGTATTTTAAGCACCATAAGCAACATTAGGTTTCAGTATATGCTATATTTCGGAAAAACCCTAAATAACAGTAATTTTCTGTTAAAGCTGGTTGGAGTATCTGTGCACACAGAGCAATCCAAGGTTAATCAAGATAGAAATAAACTCACACTGTGTAGGCTGAGGAAAACTAGAGCCACCAAAAATACAATGCTGTCATGCTATGCATTAGGTTGACAACAGCTCCCATTGTGTTTGGCATGGCACGGTAACAAAGCAGCCAGTTCAGGAACGGTTTGCTTTATTGGACCTGCAGGACTCAGCTCTGTGTCTGTCCGTCTTTCCATGCTGTCTGAATGATGGTTAAAAGTCACCATTTAATCCAAAATCTCACATACTTATTTGAGAGTTTGTCATTCTTTTTCAACTAAATGTGAACTTTTAATATCAGGATCCTGTGACTGACAAGATGATGAGGTAATGTTGGTGTGATGTATTAAAAGCATTTACAGTTTTCTTCTAATAACAACTGAATGTGTGTGAAAATGTCACATTCTTATATAGAGCACTAGATGGCGCTTCAATACCTTGATGAGAACCAAAATGAGCTGATAGTTTTGTCTGAGATAAGACAGTTTCATAAGAAGATGTATTTAATTAAATTATCAAATCAAATCATGGGCGTAAAAGTTTTAGGCTTTAATCCTTATAAAAGAAGTTTTTAATGGTTGTAATATAGTCTAATGTTGGGAGGTAAAAACAAACAAACCTCTAAACAGAGTTCATTAACACTGATCCTTAAACACACAAACCATTTCAGAACAGCATGCGTATGTCAAAGTCTGGACCAGTTATTCACTAATCTTTTCACTCATTTCCCTCTTCGCTGAAGTAGTCTTGAAGGCCGGTTTTGTGCCTGCTTAATTGCATTTTTCCATTCAAACAAAACACAACGAGTGGGCTGACACACTCAAAGAAAATCAAAGTTGTTTCCAGTACACATTTGCTGCTGGCCTGCACATCATTATGGTTACAGAAAGCTCTTAAGTGGGAGTGAAGTGGTTGATGTTGTAGTGTGTAATGGGAAAAACTGTTTATCTCTGTCTGTCATGTAAACACAAAGCAGTTAATCCTGGTAATTTGGGTTAATAACGCCTGCATCTGCCTACTGGCCTGTCATTTTGTTCACATGGTTCTGCGCACATACACTTTTTCAGATGCTTTTACTCGTTTTTTTTTTTTTTTTTTTTTTTCCATTACCACTCCCTCAGCAGTAATGATTGTCTGCACAGTAATCTTGTTTCCTGTACTGCCTCTTTATTCATCAATCTCCATTTTAGGAAGATTTTAAAGGGGGGGGGGTCCTCACAATTGCTAATGGCAGCTGATCTCAGCGGCAGATAGAAGAAATGCTCTGGCTCTGTGGCTCATTAGCCCACTGTCAGACGCAGTTAATTGTCCTGGGAATGAAAGGAGGAACGACATACATGGGCTTGTAATTTAGTTATGAGCGTGATAGTGCCTGAGGAGAGCTTGTCAGTATCCCATCTTTGGAGCCCCTAAGCTTGTGGAAAATGGATGTTCATACCACAGAAAAACCCAGTGACTAATGCACTGAGGACAGCACCACTTACTGAGATACTCACAAGAGTGGAGGTCTGAAGGAAGTGACTGAGACTAATACAAACATCAGAGAAACAGCGTAAGTCTCATTGAGATCAGGTTGCACTTACTACACTACACATGGGTTTAAAAAGTCTTTGTTTGACTTGCAAAACACCATAGGTAGCCTTTTAATTACTACATAAAGGTACAGACCAGACCTGCCTGCAGTAATTGGAGAGGCCTGCCTCTAATGTGATGGGAGACTCAGGAAAACCCTCACTCTAGGGTCGGGCGTCACCTCAATGAAGTCATCCCCCCAGAGTCTGTAATTAGATTGAACCATCCCCTCTGCCCCACCACTTCCAAAATAAGCCGTCTTTGTTGTTTCTGGTGGAGGCAGGTGTATCCAGATACCCCACCCCACCTCCACCACCATCCGGAAATACAGCTCAGATCATTTCGAACAGCTGATGTTAAACAGGCACGCCATCAATTTACACTCCTTTACATCTAAAAGGACAGTTTACTCATCAGGAGTAACCTGTACTGCGTTTATTCCACATACACACTCACACATTGATGGTGGCACATTTGGAAAACAAGGGTGTTCACCTGGTCAGGCAGGAAAACAGGGGGTTCAATGACATTTCGATATGTGGACAAAAGGAGCTGATAATCCAACCACCGACCTTTTGATTAATGGACAACCAGCTCTGATGTCCTAATTGTAAAAATAATTAAAATACATATAGAATACATCTACTCTAGCACCATACTTAGGTATAATTTTGAGAACACTCTGGTCAGGTAACAACAACACTGCGTTTACTACAGTTTTTCTACATCTAGAGAACATTGTGCTGGAACATTCAAAAAAATGTTCCCACAACCAAAGAACAATGTTCCCAATTCATTTTGGGGACCAGATGTTGCCAGCTGGGTTACTGGTTGCTCTGAAGATCAATATTTTAAATAAAAAACATATGATCAGCTCATAAAATGTGATGCTGTGAGACTCAACTACCCAACCATACGAAGTAGTTTAATTTAGCTAAACCTCGACCAGCTACGACATCAAAATGTTTCTCATACACTGATGCAGCAGGAATATAACAGGCGCTATTTTGCTTTTTAAGCAAAGTGATGAATGCAGTACTTTTACTTATAATGGAGTACTTGTAAATTGTGGTATTGCTGCTGTTACTTAAATAAAGGATCTCAACGCTTCCTCCACCTCTACCTGACCTGGAGAGGTAAAGCTCATTGATCGTTCACCTCACAGCTGTGGGGATATCTAAATGCTGAGCTGTGTGTGATTCACACAGCTGAATCATATGATGTGAGGCAGTGCTGCAGAATTCCCCACAGGTCTCCATATCAGTCCTGAGTTCAGGATCCTGTCAGGAATGTACCCTCTGTGTTTTTCTCAGGATCTGAATGGCTAGTGAGTCACTGCTGGGCTCACTGATGCTAATACATCGGACTCTGAGAGAAAATCACTCTGAGGAACTTAACAATAAACAATAACGTCCCAGTAAAATGACAAAGGTCCAGTGGCATGTTTGCATTTTATAACTCAGCAGTTCGGAGCATCCTCGGCATGCTTTTCCAGGTTTCTTACAGCAATGAAGCCACAGATAGGAACAGATAGAGTAGAGTATAATCTTACTGTGGGAGCTATGAAACATGAAACTTTATAAACAAACAGGAAGTTGACAGTGTGGGGGAGCATGGGAAGTGTGTGAGCTGGCCCTCATTCCTCAGCCTTGAGGAAGGTATGGTATGCGTTTGGGGTGCAAGTATGTCTGTGGAGGAATGCTTGTGGGGGGGATATTGTTTTTAAATCTGGACTAATTCCATTGAACCCACAGAGGTCCATCATAGCTGTCGGACAGGCTTATTACGCCAAATTAATCACGGTGATGAAAGTCTTTCTTTCCGTTCTTTCCCCACCTCTTCTGGTAATACATTGACTGTCAACACACTAGTGTCTCAACTTTATTTGTGGCTTAATTTTAGCCACGCTAGCCAGTTGGTATATTGCTTTGGTTCTGACTGACAAATCTTAACTATCATCAACTATCAGATGTTCATGGGCGCCTGAGTGACTCCAGATTTTTTTTTCTTCTAAAAATAGAATAATGATGAAAATAAAGACAATGCATGACATAAGGATGAAAACAGAAATGTTTACTTCAAAGTGCAGCAGTTCATAGACCCTCACAAGCCGTGAACATGGCTGTAGACTAACTGAATCTATTGTATTTATTTATATATTTTTAAATTTATTTTCACTTACCTGCTCTATTTTTTTTATGTCTAAAATTCTTTATACAATATAGAATATACAATATAAAAATTAAAGTTTGTTTAGAGTTTTTATATTAAATTAGACTTTGATTTTTTTCTGAATTAATTACTCAGATTTTGGCTGATATTTTCATTTACATGGACCTGTTTTGGGAAAAGTACAGAAAAAAACATGTATAATTGAATCCACTGAATCGTCATCATCTGGAGAATATTTTTGTCCTGTCATCTTCATAAAAACAGCAGATTGTTGACAGAGGTGTGAGTAATGCTCTCAATTGGAGACCTGATGGCCCTGTGGTGTTCCTGGATCAGCCACATAATCTAATAAATGTGGCACCAGGATTTGTCATCGACCATATTTACACATTAAAGCGAAGCTGCCAGCCAGAGTGATCTGATAATGATTGAATCACCTTTGTTTAATGATATTGTTCAATGCTCCGTTTTTATCTCGATATTGGCTGTTCTCTCCTCTCCTCTTGCCATCTGTCTTAGCTAAACTACATTTGTTTCAATCAATTTCATTCCCTCTCCCTCCTCCCTCCCTCTTTGTTTGCTTTGTTCTCTGGGTGTGTCCCCATCCAGAAAGACGAATCGGCACTGACCACATCAATTTCATTAGTGAAATTCGACAGAAACAATCATTATATCATTACTCCCATTTGTAAGAATGCCTTGACTGATCTTGTACCGTGTAACTTACCTCTTACCCTCATTATTCACTTCACGTTGTGTGTAGGTTATCTACTGACACTGTTATTCTGTTTATTCATATTGTGATTTTACTATTGCTCTTTCTGTCTACTTAATATCTATATCTACTGCATGTGTCCCTCCCCTGTTGCGCTACTTAACGTCTCTTTTTTTCCTTTTTGTTATGTATTCAAGTATGTAGAGAAGGTGTTGCATGTTGGGCACATTATTAACGCTCCATCCTTGCTTGTGAACGACTGGGCCTTTCCAGGATGCCCCTTTCATGCCCAATCATGATACTATCACCTGTTACCAATGAACCTGTTTACCTGTGGAATGATCCAAACAGGTGTTTTTGGAGCATTCCACATCTTTCCCAGTCTTTTGTTGCTCCTGTCCCAACTTGTTTGAAATGTGTTGCTGCATCAAATTCAGAATAAGCAGATATTTACAAAAATCAATGAAGCTGATGAGGCAGAACATTAAATATATTGTCTTGGTGCTGTTTTCAATTGAGTGGATGTCAAAAAGGATTAACAAATTATCACATTCCCTTTGTCCCAACTTGGATTCAGGGTTATAATGACATTTCCAATATTGCAAAATAGCTTGTTGTCATCAGGTTTTCAGATGAATTGCGTCAGTGTTCCAGATTCCAAATGTGTTTTCTTTTAACGCCTCATCAGTAGTTGCAGGTCTGGCCACAGTCCCACTTGTGTAATATTTCCAGCTGAATAACTGGAAGCTGTGTGTAGATTTTCAGTACTCTGACTTTGTTAAATTTGACACTGTTGCCATTGACTTTAAGTATAAGCCATAAAAAAGCAGATGGTACCACAATGATTTAACTGAGCGTGGATCAATGTTTGTGCTTGTTGTTCAGCTGGCTCTTACAGTTCAGGCAATAACGCATGGATGGGTGCTTTTTACATAATCAAACCACCTCTAGTTAAGTGATTATCATAGTCTGGTTAAACCTGTGACTAACAGCTCATGGCTGTGCAGAGTCTAATCAAACAGCCACTTTCAGTCAATGGGACCTCCATCACATGTGATGAGCCAGATCTACCCATTACGGGACATAAGGCTGCAAAAGGGTCCTCCACCTGACCTGAATGACTTTGCCTGAGGTCTTTTCAGCCAGTGGGAGGATCGGCATAGACTCTCTGTCTCCATTAGTCCTCCAAATACACAATTACCCACATGCTATGCTCTGTTTCCAAAAAACAAAAAATCTTTGAGATATATATATATATATATGACACTTTGCAAAGTGTTATATATATATACAAACATATAGCCAGCTTTGGCTCTGTCTTTCACTGCCACTACATGTACATCTTTTCCAAAAATGGACCGCGTGCTGTAAGAGCAGGAAGTGGGGGCAAAGATCATGCAGTAGATCTGCATGTGAACTGCCTCCAGGCTTTTCATTTTACAGTTTGTACAATGCAGCACTGGAGTTTTGTAAAACATTTTGTTGCCATTATATCTCCTTTACACATCCATTCCCTTTATCCTTAGTCCATGTGATTTTCATTGAAATGATAAAAATTAGACCTTCGAGTTGCCTTGGTCACTCTTGTAGGCTGAAGGACTGATGGCCACTCTGCATTATGAGAGCACATCTGCTCATGGTTTTCAATTTCACTCATAACACTGTGAGCAGCAAAAAATGTTTGCTGCTGTTACAAATGTTTTTGTATCAGCGCAGCAGACCCGATACTCAGCTAACCAATGTATCATCCTGCAGTATTCCTGTAATATTGGATGAACTGTGACGTGCATTTATCCAGATGTGTCCAGGACACTGACAGCAATGTGATGTGGTGTAAATAGTGTAAGTTATGAAGATAAGGTACGACTTATATGTGTGTACATGCACATAAATATATATGCACGGGATAATCTGGATAATGCAGATATGTGAGATAAGTCGCACAGATATAAAGGTATTAGCATATGATGACGTGAATAATAGAGCAGTGGAATAAGTAGGTTTGCTTATTTAGCTATATGATTAAAAACAGTCTAAACAATAGGCCTTGAAGTATTTTTGTCTCCTTAATAATTCCTTCCTCTTCCTCTTATGGAAACACAGTTAGGGTGATCTGTAGCTGTTTTCCTGCTGCAATCATCCACCACTGGATATTGAATCCTCTTCTAAACAAGACGACACTTCAAAAGAATTGCTCACACTTCACCTGCACAATTGTTCCGCTCATACGATGAAACCAGCATATGTTGAATGATTGAAACCGTGGCAGGAGTCAAGAACCGCAGGTCATATGATGATCCTGTCCCCTCCCCCTGTGGGCTCTCTGGGGATCCTGATGACCAAATGGATGTTTTGTTCTCTTTGTCCTCTCAGGTAGAGTGGAAGAAGGCCTTGCTCTAAATTTACTGTCTGCCTGCCAACTTGCCACAGTTTCACACTGCGGGGTCAAATTAGTGACTGTTTCAAAGAGCAGCTCTTTCACTATTGTTCAGTTTTGGCAAATGTGTAATGGCTAATGCTTAGTCAGTGCAATGCTGAATATCCTCAGCAGACCTCCTTGGCTGCTCTCTGCCAGAGCTGGCATTCATCTCTGATTTTACGATTAAGGTCAAATCTTTACCTGATGTGACATGATGTGGACTGTTCCTGCACAAATGCCCCTTTGTTACTTCACTGTATATCCATATCCACTGGTCTATGTATCTGTTCTACCATTAAGATCAGGAAAGGACACAGTTTTAATAAAAACAATACTTATCCAGAAAGTGAGTGTTTTCAATGGAGAATCAGGTGAGTCTGTCAATACTGCCTGAGCTGAAAGGTCTCTGAGTGGTAGACAAGCTTTGGTATTGGCAAAAGGATTATTCAAGTATTATTCTCTTAAAGTCCTTCCAGGAACACACAACAATGATTAGGTTGTTCTTATTAAAGCTGCTGCTGACCTAATAATAAGGAATTACTGACCCACTACATTAAACCTCTGTACTGTAATACAGACAAAAAACACTTTGCATTTTAAATGGGCAGAAAGATGCAAAAGGAGCTAGAAAGTACACATATACATATGACTTCTTTTAATTCTGAGCTGCTTTAATTTATTGAATTTAATACAATATGTGAGCATTAAGGCAAGCCCCTCAGAAATACTTTGAGTTCAGCTTAACATCAGTAATTCAAGGATAAACAGAAAAGCATTTCCAAAATGTATCGGCTGGGCTGTTGGTCTATTAAGGATCAAATTAAACTGTGTCAAATATATAATACTATTATTATATATATTCTACTTAATTTAGCATAAAGAGACTGCATCACCACATTTACCACTCAAACCAAAATCCTGACAAAACCAACAACATTTAATAAGGAGAAAAATAGAAAATACAAAAAAAAAAAAAAGACTTTCTGTTTTAAAATAATTCTGATATTGAACAGCAACATGCAGCAAAGCCTCTAAGGGAAAACCTGGGGGCTCTGGACAACATCATGAAATGAATTTCAGAGACTGGTTAAAACATTGTGACATGTCGCTCTATTAGCTTCCACACAGTCAACACTGATTACATAACAGACACAACACAGTTTACTGGACTGCATCTCTTGCAGGACTGTTGCATATAGATTAACTCATGTCTGTCTATCCACTGCTATCCACAGTTCACGGCCGACTGATCTTACCGGAATAGGACTGCAGATTAAAACGCTTGTGCTTTCCTCTTGTTCATCGGAATTGATTGCATAACCTTAAAAGACAACCAGTACAATTCCATCTGGTGAATCTTGAAAATACTCTCACTGGAGGTAATTATTATCTCAAATGGGAGAGAATAGGACTTTTAGCACCCTCTAAAGAAAATGTCAATAAACATCTAATCGCATTTTTACTTAACTAGATCCACGTCAAACTCTAATCTGTCAGTCTTTAATTCATCGTGACATAAATCAGCTTTACAAGAACTAGATCTAAAAAAATGTAGTCTGGAATTAGTTTTATTTATTTGTTTAAATCAGGATATTTGATCAAAGATTAGTACAAATCTGAGCCAAACATTTAATGCTGCCTTCCAGTACTGGACAATCTGATATACCCTGGTGCCAGAGACACATTTATGGTCTGTGCCCCAGCCAGGGTCTCATCTATTGGACTGGAAAATCTGGTCTTTTCATGTCAGCCTTGATCACAAAATGCTTGCATTCTGTCCGATGCAGAAAAATCAGACTGTACGTGTCCTGAGACCCACAACAGTCACTGACTAAAACAAAGCAGACTGGCTCCCCGTGATCTTCCTCTTCCTCTTCCTTCTCAGTTTATTTTCCCCTTAGGAGGAAGCCAGATATAATTCTTAATGCTAAGTCTGGCACACACTTGGAGAACTTGGTGAATTCAGTATACTTCAGCAAGCAAGTGTAATTTGGCAACAATGCCTCCCTTTGTTCATTTACTCCTGTCTTAAATATTCCTGTCTCAAATGTGCACATCCTTTACAACCATGGAAGCCTTTGTAGAGATGGACACAAAGAGGGCGTATGCTGAGGGGAGGTCCGGGACCCTGCAGGCTCCACCTCCCTGCATAATATGCCGGGTTCATTGAAATGACTAGACAGCAGAAACACAGCACCACACAGACTGCACGGGACTCTGGACAAACTGCTCCGAAGTGGAAGAAAACAGGACTGCACGATGGCTGTTTCTGACTGGTAGAGTCTGAGCCGGGGGGCGAAGAGAAGATCCTTTCCTCTGTGCGGAGGCAGCGGATGGAAATCATTCGGGAATACAGCCTCCTCTCCTCCTCAGCTGTGGTACCCTGAACTCAGACTACAAAGGGACGTGAGGTCGGGCACCGGTTAAAATGGATACTTTCTTTTCAGAGGTGAGTTGGACCACTTTCTCTTCACGGGAAACATGTTTTTGCGCTTGTGTTTCTTCTTTCAACGGGACTCCTGAAGTCTTTTGGGACCGCGTCGCTCTTTGTTTTGTTTGAGGCTACTATGCGGCGCTGTGCGCGTTTCTGAGCCTGGCTGGTTTCAGATCAGCTTTAACTGAAACTTCTGTAAATTGTTAGTTAACTTATCAACAAAGTGCAACACTTTTTCCACATTTACCCTGCTGTGCTTGTGCTCTTCGTGATTATTTCTCAGCCATTTATATATATTTATATGTATCCCAGACTGGTGGTGGTGGTGGTGGTGGTGGTGGTGGTGTGGCTGCACTGGGCTGGTTTTCAGGATGCAGCTGTAGTGGCAACAACAATCGGACACATTGAACAACACAATTGCTGTGCATTACTTTTTCTGCCCAGATCATCTAATTACTGGCAAACAGAGACAAACACCACTTGAAGCACTCACGTGACAGCATCCCTACCAATCTCTGCCATTAGGTCGATTATTTTTTCTCTTTTGAACTTTTATGGCAGAGAATCCAGCCTAACTGCCTGTAAAAGGAAGCTGAGTGTGTGCCCATGTAGGCTGGATGTGTCATCTGTAGATCAGTCCAGACAGCAGCACACTCACTCGCTCAGAGAGGCCATGTAGAGACCGGCTATAGGTCTGATTTGTCATCCTCCTCTGACTCAGAGGGCACACGGAAAGACAGACGGTGTGTGAGTGAGGCGAGTCTCATCCACTCATCGTCCCTCCACTCACCTTCTCTGTCAACAGCATCAGCAGTACCTGAACCTCAGTGATGTGCTGCGCTGTGACTCGGAGGTGATTATGCTGTTTCTATAGAGGCTGCTCCATACTCTTACAAGGCGTTTGTGTATGACAATTTGGAAAAGTTGCAATTAATATTCCTGGTTCAGTACTAACTATTAAAACTAGTGGTCTAATACTTTTTGTTTCCATATTACAAGGATGGGAAAGCACAGAATTCTTGTAATTTTTGACAACAAAGTGGTTAGACTGAGTAATGTTTCTCTATAAACACCATCTTTTGTTGACTTCAGTCTAACAATAAAAGCATTAGCCTTCAAAAGCCCATGAAGGTAGAACAGTGTACTACATTCTCAATATTCTGTTATGTAAACCAACCGTATAGTGAACAGATTTAGATGAGCTAAATTTTGGGTCAGCAGAGATCATTGTTGTAATTTGGAGTGTGTCCTTCATCCTGTACCAACTGTGTGAGATTTCCCCAAAGATTAGTTTGAGTTCACCCAGGAGTCTCTTTTTTCCTGCTGTGGTTATGTAGCGCATCGCTTCTCATCCTGCAATGTAACCAGTGTCTTTCCTGTGTCTTGGTTGACAGAATTTATTTGGGAACAACTAAGTTTCTATGTGTCATTTTGGTCAGAACGTGTCAGTCTGAATGGTGACTGCTGTCATTCGATGCTTCTGCCTTTTTTTGTCAAAATATTCAAGTGGGATGTCCCATTTCGACCACACCATAATGACAATATCAGGGGTGGTCATGAATGAGCAGCAGCTGTAGAAAAACAGCTAAAAAGAGGTATTTGATGTACATTTTCTATGAAAAACAGCCTTCAAATGAATGAATGAATGAACTGTCCTGGTTTTATTTTAAATGACTTTGGGGTCATGGAAAGAAGCCAGCGTCCTGAACTCCTCAGTGCGACCAGCGTGGATTTAATTAAGCAGGAATTCTGGAAGTGAAGTAAGACGAAGATTAAACTCAACTCAGTGAAAACAAATGCAGCTGGATAAATTTTAGGCCTCATTCATTACCAGTAAATCAGTCTGATTCTGAAAGCTACCATGACGTGGATGTCAACACGTGAATGATATGATCTTTTTTAAACCTTTGCATATAATTGTTTTAACTATGTTTAGTGATTTATCTCAGTCAGTTTGTCTGGTTCTGATCTACTGTCAGCTTCCTCTTGCCTGTCACAGTTTGTGATAGTGAATATGATGACAGGGGTTAGAGATAGTGGCATAGTAAGAGGAGTGGCAGGTACAAGGGCTGTGTGCCCAGAGGAAAGCCCATCCTGTCCATCAGTGTGACCTTTCCTCTCAGGAGTTGACACACCACCATAAAACCCTCAGCGACGCAGCCTCGACTCCACACCCAATCCGTCCTCTAAATGGATGTGACCCACTGAACACACTCAAACACCTGGAGTGTGTCACAGATCTCGCCTGTGCCTTCTAACATTTTGGTCATCTTAGACTTTCATATGTCACTAAATATGATCTCTATCTGCTATGTGTTCCCACGTAAAGGCGTTTTGTCTGCTTGTTTAAAGACAGATTTGTCTCTCTTCCTCCCTTTCATCTCTTCACAGATGAAACATTGTTCACACAGTTCCCACACAGCACAGGCCTTTACATATTTTATGTCTTTGTGAGACATCCTGTTGACCAAGTTGAATCTCAGGTATGTGCATTTCTAAACTTGGTAATCAGTTCCTTTATAGCAGCAGCTGCCACACACTGTAAAGCCACATGAGGACCTTTCCACACCCGTTAACTCCTTCCTTGCATTACAAACCAAATTTGTCTCACTCAGAGACACTCTGACGGAGGGAATCCCAGATTCCCAGCCTTGACCCCTCAAATTCCCGGTCATGGCCGCCTGTCATCCATGCATTGTGGAGCTGTTGTGACGAGGCTTTAGGTTTCACACCATCACCACTGCCAACCCCCCCACCCCCCTCACACACACACACATTCTCCCCCATGCTGAAACATCCCTCGTAGCCCTGTGTGCTGTTTATGTCTGGATCTTTGAAGTTGGAGCCGTGGATCGGCATGCTCGGTAAGCATTCTGCGTTGAAATGGGTAACGTGAGAAAGGCCAACCTGCACCAAAGGGTGGACTATTTTTCTACTCGGGCTCTTTCTACCCAGTTGTCACTTCCTCCAGCTGCCACTTTAGAGAGCTGAGAATCTTCTGTCTTCACTTCCAGCCATGCAGACGGCTGATGGAGTAAGGAAGGAAGTCAGGAAGTAAAGTTAGGATGTAAGGAAGGAAGGAAGGGTGCAGAAATGGCAAATGTATCCTGCATTCCTTTGAATTTCTTTTCCCTTGACTTGTAATTAAGCTTGAAGTGGTTATTGTGTGCATTATCACATCCAATTAGGGGACTTTCAAACAATGCTGTATAGTCTTGAAGCTGTGGTGAATCAACAGCGCTGGTTATTTCTGAACAAACAGAGGGGGGTATTATTAAGGCAGTGGTTTATGTGTGCGTCAGCAGAACTCCTGCAGCTTTGGTACAGTCCGGAGGTGGTTTAATCTGTCACAAGAGTGCTAGGACTAATTACCAACAGGCATTGTCTGACCACACACCAAATAACATGGCTAATCCTTCCTCATAATGACACAGATGCCTGCTGTTAGGGGAGGTGGTTTAGGTTTGGAAACCACTGCTCATGATAAGAATTTGGTGAATTTTCCATTTTAACAACATTTGTCTATTTTAAGTCTGCTTTGAAACTAGAATCAACCTTTTGCAATAATAGTTTGAATCTTCCCTTTTCGCCACGCTGGCTTGTGTTTGCATTTCTTGTGTCTCTATCAGTAACCTGACCCCGGTCTATCAGCCAACGGACCGTCACACGGAGGGCTCAGTGCTGTGATAACCTCCTGCTGACACCACGCTGTTGACTTTAGCTTTATCACCATCACTACATCACCAAGCTTTTCAGACAAGCTCTCTGTGTTTGTAGGGATTAAAGGAAAAGAACGTCTTCATACTAATAACAAACAATGCAGCGCTGGAGCTTGCCTCTGTGTCTATTAGCTCATGATGATGGACAAACAGTGGCAGAAGAGTTTGACGACTTTATTCGTCGAGTAAGTTGATCTTTTGGGAAATATGCTTAATCTCTCCCTTGTGGAGGGTGAGATGAGAAGACTGATACCACTCCTAAAGTTATGAATAAATGATGATAGCCTTATAGTTCATAGCATAACCTTACAGTTAGCTTAGCATAAAGACTGGAAATGTGGAAACAGCTAGCCTGTCTCTGTGTGAAGGTAATGTGAGGGTAATTTAAGTGACCCTTAAAGTAATGAAAACAGAAGGGGTTTTTGCTTGAAAAAACACTATAATTTAGCAAAATATTATGTCCTATACCACTAATACGGTAGAATTCAATACTGGAGATTAGAAAATGTACGTGGTTTAAATGTTTATTTTCAATCCTACTTTGGACAGTCAGGCTAGCTCTTTCCCCTTATGTCCAGTCTTTGTGCTAAACTGCTGCTAGCAGTAGCTTCATATACCGTAAAGACACAAGTCTTAATGTCTTTCACTGACAGCCTTCCTGATTATAGTTTGCAAACCCCGTTCGTTACACTCCCTCCAGTCACACAGTGTTCAACAGAAGAATGTCATATAATGTTTTAAATTCACAAGACACAGCTTATAAAAACATGTTGCGTTCGGTCTACTCTCCAACACCCATCCTTCCTGCCCTCCCTGTGTGTATGTGTGTGTGTGCGCACATCCGTATCAGGGCAATCCCGGGTGTGTCATTCTCTGAAATATAAATCACCCTAGGCATTTGGGCAAATCACAACTTTTTTGCCACCTCAACAAGGTTATGATGAAAGAGAACACCCTCAACCACCGTCTGAGAAACCTGAGAATTGAAAGTGTCATGAAGAAGTCATTGCGCAGTCACGTAGAGCTACGTCAGGATGGTTTGACGTACTCGTAGTGATCAGAGTAAAAACATAGAAAAGTGGCATTTGTGTACAAGGGAGTTAAGAAAAACAGCTATTTAAGAGGAGGAAGCTGTTTATTTTCATGTTTTAATCTAGTCCATAGTAAACACTTTAAATTTCATTAAAGGGATAGTTTGACATTTTTGGAAATAGGCATCCATTTGCTGTTTTACAGGGCTTAATGTGCTGGGCTGCTTCTTGCTAACCTAAGCTAAGCGACTGCTAGCTGTAGCCTCATATTTAGCCTATAGTTATAAGAGTGATATCAATCTCAGGTGTGGTGTCATGTACACCTCCAGTGGGTGAATCTGGGCTTTAAACCCAGTCAATCCCAACAATCCGCAAACACAGCAATTATTTTTTATACCAGATTTGCCCGCAGCGTGCATCAGGATTCTTACATATAGAAGATTGATCTGTCCTTTATCTGTTAAGCAGCTGTTTATCACCGCGCTCCCCTCACACAATAAACGTCTGTCGGCCTTCACCTTGGCTGCGCTACCTGACAAACACTGTGAGCTGGTAATCAGAGTCGCTTAAATCCTCTCAGTTCGGAGGTCTCGTCTGGCAGCTTAATAACAGCCAACCTGTGATTACTGCTCCCGGCCCAGATGTTGACTTTCCTTTTTTAGCCCCCTATGATTACTGCGCACAGAGGCAGCCTATTACTGCATGGAGTGTGTTTCTCTACGCACACTTGCCTGTATATTACATTTTCCTTAGGGTCTAAGTTCCACACATCGCAGCATCCACAGGGGAATGTAGTTAAAAAACATTTTTTAAAAAGCAGTAAAACTCTTGACTCCCTCGTGATGAGGTTACTGCCACAGTTGTAATTTCAGGACTAATTGCATGATGAACGCCCCGCTGGGCCTAAGTACACGTCCCACACTGCGTGACTGCCATGGCCTGAAGATTCCAACTGGCACCTTGGCGCTTAACAGAAGCAAACAACACAGCATGGCACAATCCACAGTCATGACCTGTTAGCTTTCCCATCCATTCCCAGTTTGTTTTATTAGACATGAGTGTGTGTGTGGTTTGGCCTGAGGTTGTTTGTGGGATCATACACTTTGATACTGAGACTGTTCTGAGGAGGAATGTTCTGTGTTTTCAAGACTCTACATATGTTTATCTCTCCCACTTGAACCCACATCCTCAATCCTCTGGCAGGATATAAAAATAATCTCCACATTTCCCCGTAAGAGGAAACATTTCTTTGTCTTTTTGTCATTGTTCAGCCATTCCCAGAAAGAGGCACATCAGCACTGTGTGAACTTTAAAATGCTACACGACCTCATACGTACATCTTAAGTGTGTCCAGTTGTTTGGGCCGCAGTTACATCATCCTGACCACCAGAGCTCCCTCCCTCTGTACCATTATAAATTAAGAGCTTTAAATGTGATGTGTGTGCATGTGCAGCTGGTGACGCAGCTCCTGAGAGTAGTGGGTGGAGGCTACTGTGAGAATATTGGAAGTAGCTGCATTATTTTCATCATTCATCATTTTCATCATTGATTTATGTTCTGACTCGTTTTTTGTTTTTTCTTTCTTGTTTTCGGGCTGTGTGTGTCTAAATGTATTGATACCAGTCTACAACATGAGAAAATAATGACAAATACCCAGAATACATCCCAATATATCCAATTATATTAGTCATTACGTTGATACAGCTTGGTATTTTGTCATCTAATTAATCAATCATTTGTGTTAGAGGTACGACACACACAGGACAGGAAGGTCCCTGTGAGTCATAATGAAGGTCATAAGCAAAGTAGCAGGTCACCCAGTGATGGCTCCGCTCAACCCTAACAACCACTGCCCCACTGGCCGTGCCCCAGATGTCTCTCGTGGTCAAACACACACATCCTCCGTCTCTGACAGCCCTGACTGAGAGGCATTCCTGAAATATCTCTGGCATTCCTGCTGTGTGACCCCATAACAGTCCACAGATGAGTACAGAGAGGGCAGATATATAGATGGCAGACAGGAGGAGGAATGTGCCAGGTGGCTCCGCAGATATTCAAAGTCACGAAGCCTACCTTATAATCCAATCAAACGGGCAGTAATAATAATATTATTGTTGTTCGGAGAAGTATCATAACCCTGAGCACAGGATCAGACTGATACTTTGATCAGTGTAGAACAGTAGTGGAAGGAAAATATGTTCACACAGGATAAGGCTGTAAACCAGGACACTGTGCCAGGAGTCTGTGGCGGAGTGTCAAGTGTTCCTCTTCTTTTTGTTGTGCTCCTGAAGACATAATTTGTTATGCAAATTCTCTTCAATGTACTCATTAGCAACATGGCAGATTAGCTACATGAGATGATGGTGGGGGAGGTGCTGTTTAACTCCCCCAGACAGACAGACAGCAGACACACACACTCCAACAAACACACCCAGACACATAAACACAAAAACCTGCACGCTTTGTTTGCAGTGAATGTTGTGACTTGGTTGTTGCATTTTCTATGTAAATGAAGACAATTTAAAAGGCAGTGATGACAGCGAATTGCTGCTGCATTGCATGTGTTTGATTTCCATTAACCCAGTGACACAGTTGCATTTAGAACGTCATCATTTGCAGACCCTCTGCTCCAACAAAAACAGTCTTTTAATATGAAAATGGAGCACAGGTTGCCTCACACTGTTAACGTTCAGGCTGCTGCCTCCAGGCCATCCTGCTTTAAGTCTGTTTATAGCTTCCTCATTGGTGGGTGGGTGGGTGGGTTAGGCAGCTCCTTGGAGTCAAGAACAATTGATGAACTGCACCCTCCACCCTTTTTCACCACAGAGTGGGGGAAGCCCTGCTCCCCATGAGACTCCTCCTCCTCCATTAGCTAATTTCTGATCAGCTGCTCCCTCCATCATTAATTCATAGGTCTCCCAGCACAGATGCTGAAGGGTTGCCTTTAATCATCTGATTTCTTCTCCCGGCCGGTCACACACCCCGCCCTTCCCCGCCCCTGCCCCATGCTGGCTGTGGGCATCGGCTGCAGTGCGTGCAGCAGGCTGGCAGACGTTACAGGAACAAAGAAACAATGAAATGTAAAGGGGGCATGCAGAAGCACACTTGCATTCAAATCACTGTTAGTTATTCTCAGCTCAGCAGTTACATGCAACGTGATGAGCCGGGTGACTGTGGCCTGATGGTTACAGAAGCTAGCATGTTGCCAGAGGGCTGCATGACTGAATGTGTGGAAAGTTGGTGCAAGAAATTTCCCTCTTGAGAATGAAGCTTAACCTCATGCCAACAAAGATCAAGCTGAGTGAAAATGTTGCTGTAACAAGATAAGAAATAACTGTCTTGCTTTATTTGTAATGTAAAATTATATCCAGTAAGTTTCAGCTGAGGTTTTGCAGACTGTACAGCTTGTGCCTGACTGGAGAGCTTGTGGCCAAAGACCCAGAGCAACCTTTGCCCAGATTCTCCTCCCAGCTGCACTCAGCCCATTTGTTTAATCTCACCAGCTACTTGGTGGATTCGCCTTCATTCCACTCACTCAGCATTCAGGAGATTTGATTTCAATCCCTGAATTTGGCTCCCTTTTGATGGGACAAAGCAATAAACTTCTGCATTGTTACCTGTTTTCTTTCTTCCCCTGGCTACATGCATTCCTGTTTCTTCATTATTCTTTGCATATATCCATTACAACCAAATTTCAAATGCAAAACATCAACTTTTTCAGCCACAAAAGAAAAAATCGGCTAACCAGCTGACCCCCCTCCTCATGTTTTCACCAAATCTGTTTCAGCCTACAGTCCAAAGCCATGCAAGTTAGACAGATTGGAAAATGTCACTGGTTTTTAATGGTTTTAAAAGTAATTTTACCAACAACAGACTTACTTTGCACACACACGCCGGCAACATACAAGCATCAATATGCTATTTGACCTTATTAATGGCAGGCCATCCAGCCAGCCAGTGTTCTGGACTGCACATCTGCCAAGGCACCATAAGTGAGGTCACAAAGAGTTAAATGACTTGGCCTCATGCCTCTCTCTTGTCATGATAATGCTGTTATGTTCTGGTATTTGAGGTGCAAATGAGGTGCTGGGCCGTGGTCCTCTATATAAAAACAAAACGTGTTTTTGAACATCTGCTTCTAAATGAGATTCAGTAGGTCGCTGGAACCTTCTCGGCCAAACATGACTACAAAACAAATACTGATGTTGGAAAAGTCATTAAGGAAGAAAGCGAGGAAATGTGAGAGGGACAAGTGAAAGTAACAACAGCTAGAGTTTCTTCTAGAGGAAAATGTTCCTGTGAGTATGTTCCTGTGATCCTCCTCCACGTCTGACCACAACAAATGAGATGCTTGTCAGGAATCCAGCTGGATGTGCTCATCACTCAGCCAGGCATCAGTCCTGGCCAGCAGTCAGCCCTACCTGCAGCACCAGCAGCCGTTCACTGCTGTCTGCTGGGCAGGCGTTCACTCACCGCTCCTTGAAACCACACAGCGATCCAAGAAATTGTCTTTTCATAACTAACTGTTCACCCGTGTTCAAGTCAGGCTGAGTTAATTAGCTTTCTTTTGTCCTGACTGATGCGAACACCCGATACCGCCTGTGCTCATGCTAGGGCAGACAGCAGAGAAAGAGCCGTGGCACCTTGTTCTGTGTACGCCCTTAAATATTTAAGGCTCGTTCATTATCAAATCTCCGAGCTGGATGTCATTATGCAAGCTGCAGAAACTCAAGCCTCCAGCTTTGCGATCAAATCATTCAACCTGAGTGGTTTCTGTGTCAGAAAGCATGATGGGACGTCGGCATGCGGCCTGCTTTGGTGGATCGGTTTACAGTTGTCAGCTGGTTCTGCCTCAGCAGTGCTACATGCGCTCCGTGACCTGCAGCATTAAGAATTTGAAATTAGCCTGAGCTGGAAATGTCATGGCAGGAGTTCAGCTTTGCTTTCTAATAGTCCATGAAATACAGGCACTCACTGGTTTGGCCAGTGGTTAGTTGTGCTGCAGCAGGTGATTCTAGTTTGGGGGACTTAACACAAGCTGATACCCATGTCCCGTTAGGTCCCAGCTGGCCTTTGTTTGGGATATTTCCGCCTGGTTAACTTCTGAGCTCTCAGTCAGAAGTGGTTGCCTTTGTCCTGACTTAGTGACAGAGCTCCTGAGGATGTAGGGGACAAGTGGGTGGAGTTGTGGAGAGGCCATCTGTTGCTGACACAATTCATCTCTACTTTATACCCTTCAGCTTCAGACACACACCAAGCCAACATATAAAGACACAAACAAATGGACAAACACATCTGGTGTTGGCTTTCTTGAGCCCTCGAGTCACTGGAGAATCCCACCACTTCTACCAACATTAATGGCTGACTAGTCATCCAGACAAATCCCTGTTTCTTTAGGGCAGGCCTTAATGTCAAAATGTCTTCAGGATAGATTTTTAGAACAAATGACCATTTGCCAACAGCTAATGGTCTTTACTTTGGCAAGACGCAGCAATGAATGCTCTCTGGAGCCAGTGTTTGGTTTGTCCTTTCTGGGCTACTGTAGAAACATGGTGGTGCAACATGGCAGACTTCATGGAAGAGGACCCACTTCATCTGTAGATATAAAGAGCTCATTCTAAGGTTCTTAATTTTATGGCAATACACACAAATGAAAGCATGCTACTGAATATTACATTACATTTCTGCCAATAGAGCCCCCTAAAGCTCACACACTGGTTATTTAAAACCTTAGAAATTCAAAACAAAGTGTCATATTTGGGACAAGTTTCTTTCATATATTAAGGATGCAACAACTTAAAGAGGGTAAGGGTTTTTTTATGTAAAGTTTTGTCTGTAGTCTCTTTTTTTTTTTTTTTTTTTTTTTTTGACGATTCAATACAATGTTAAAATAAAAGCAAACTAAAAAAAGCAACGTGAGCGTCAAATGATTTGTAGAATCTGATACATGTGCAAAGTAAGGATCGGTTTTTTGGAGCTGTTTCCACTTCGTCGTAGTGCCTTGTGGGCAGTTCTCCAGAGAGTGAGCCAAGCCAGAATCTTTATGGGCCAGCTTGTTGCTGACTTTTGGTTTCCCATTTCCGGTAGTGTTGTTTCATTTAATTAACAGTTATTATGTTGATTATTCGGTCTCTTATTCCAGTTAAAAGATTAGAACTGTGTGCAATGAGCACGCTGTTTGCAGAGTCTTTATCTGTCTTTATCTAAATGGAAAGTCCGAATGGAAAACCTCCAATGTTCTGACTCAGCAACTGAACCATTCAAGTCTAGCTCTTGGAAAATTAATATTTGCGTCACTGAAATTGAAGCAATACTGGGATGTGGTGTATAAACACCCAGCCTCATGAGCCATCCCTCTGCTTTCCATGCCACGACTTGCCTGTTGTATTATTCTGTGTAACTTGTCATGTAATCTGCCTTTTGTAACAACCTACTCGCTGCATGTTTCTTTTCTTTGTCAGCTCCACTGTGAGTACAAACAGCCTCTACAAGACGACAAGTACCGGCAATATTTGGCTGAATTCAAGTCCCTGTGATTTCCAGTTACGTAACAGCAGCTGATCTTCTTAAAATCTATAGAGTAAACACTATTAATCTCCTCGCTGGACCTCAGAGAACTCACGTGAAGCAGCTTTTCCCTGAACTGGCCTTGAATGGCATGCTGGTACCAGGCAGACACAGTTGGTTACTGGTATAGAAGTCGCCAATCGTCTCATATTAAATGGAAGTTAATGCGTGGCCTTGTGTTGAGAAGAATACCTCTGATACATTTGCATCCTGATGTTTGTCTGCCTCTTTTTCCAAACAATGGGAGGCGGGACTTTATCAGGTGCCCGCACCCTTCCTCTTTCCCCTCTTGGTCCCCCCACCTCAGCCTCCTCCTAATTCACCAGACCCCCTTTATCCCACTCCCTGCTGTCCCCCGTGGTTTGAGAGAGCCACATTTAGCTGCCCTCCATTAGCAGACTGAAAGAAAAAAATCCTTGATGATGGAAGTGGGTTTGCAGACTGGCTGGTTGGGCTGAGTGACCCTTTGTCCAAAAAGGACGCCTGAATCACAAATTAAAAGAATGAGGACCAATCATTACTCCAGGCTGTTGAGCTAGCAAATTTAATGGACACAAAACAATTCTTCATTGACCTAATTTCCTCTTTGTCACTGGGATTCAGTGCTGTGACAAGCAGCTTGCATTTCATGTAAATATGTAGTGTATTAAACAAAAGCATCTCGATCTTTGTCCTGACCCTGGCGGCAAACGCGTTGTGCACCGTGGATGAGAGTGAGTGTGCGCACTGTTGTTAATAGTTAATGAGGATTGATGTCTGGAAGTGGTGACCTTGTATAAGGTTTCCTAGTGGAATCCATGCATATTGATCTCTTCAGTTTTATGCTCTGTTGGACACACAATTCCCTTTCGCTCCGTGTTTTCCTCGGCCACCTCAATGGTGGCGCTTGTGATGATTAATGATGTTTCTTAGAAGTGCACATCCTATGAATCTTACACTGGAAGACAAAATGTTCACGTTGTGTTACATGAGTTGTAGTTCAGACTGCAGCCAGAGGAAATACAAACAGGATTCTTAGTGGAAAAGTTTGACATTTGGGAGGTGACACTTTCTTGCTTTTCTTCTTAAGTGAGAAGATCACTCTTATAACCTCTCATTAATCCACAGTTAATTATTCTAATACTTTAGTTTTTGTACAGTTCAAACAAACCAGATGTGGCGTGTGATTTGGTGAGCTTTAGAGGTGTTGATAGTCAAATTTACTGACCTTCAAAGTCAGCCAGGCTAGCTGTTTTCCTCCTGTTTCCAGCTTTTATGCTAAGCTAAGCTAATTGCCTGCTGGCTGCAGCCTTAAATTTAATGGATGTGAGAGTTGTATTGATCTAACGCTGACAAGAAAGTGAATATTTCCCAAAAGGTTAAGTGTTCCTTTAAAGGTTCACTATCAGGTGTATTTCATCTATAATTCATATTGTTTAACCAGAGGCCACATTTGTTGTTTTTGAACAATACAAATGTGGATTTAGTCTGAAAATATTTACAGTTTAGACAGTACATGCATTGGTTCACTACTCACCCATTACAGTCATTAAAATGGAGCCTGTTCTATAAATGCATCTTCCACCCCTGTAAGGAAATGACAGTCAAGTCTGAGCAATCAGCCCCAGATTCCTGTTATTGCTGCCTGTTAGTGAGCCGCTAACAAACATGTCTGGGAAGGTGACTTCACATAAATACACAGACATTGGAGACCAGGCTGCCCAGATCAGCTGTAGCACTGTTTTTAATCTGCGTCTGGAACCAGGATCTATTCTGGGACCAAGGCAAGAGGTGTGTTTTTTTTTTTCCCTGATTAAAATAAAAAACAGAAGAAAGGATCATGGTCATAGACACATGTGTATTGATTGATTTGCTAAAGTGACAAATGCTCGTTTGGCACCATATTCTTCTGTTTTATGGAGTGAGTTAGCCCTCACAAATACTAAAAATCTTTGTGACAGTTTTACTGAGTGTGTATGACTCTGAGTAGTAGTTTTAGTCTCAGACACACCCTCTGCATGCAGGTCTGGCAAACAGCGTTGCTCTACAAAAAGGCAATGACAGTTTAATAAGAGGATAACTGTGCCAAGCCTGTGTGGTGAAGCAGTAGCTATGAGGCAGAGAGTGGTGAGCAATGCTGAGAAAAAGAGAAAAATGGAAAAAAGCATCATGGAAGAAAACTTGAATCCCCGCTTTTCTAAAATAATCTCTGATGTCTCTTCTGACTGAGCCGTTATTACTCACCTGGCACATTCATGTTCCACCTAAATGGCTATGAATATTTCTTTGATGTTTTCCTGGATTGAACTTTGCTCTCTAGTAATGATCTACATAAGTGGTGAGCTTGTTCATAACATGTGTTTGTGATGCAAATGCCCAGTATGTTCCTCATCAAACAGATGACTCCCATCTGACCGCTGCTCCACTGCTTCTGCCTCCAGATGTTGATGGTGTTGTTGTGGCTATTGTCTTGCAGGGGGCCCATGTCTGGCTGAGACACAAAGAGCAGCTCCTCCCCTCCACTGTCAGCTCTTGTGATGACTCGTCCCTGGTCCTCACCACTGACTATGGAAAGGTAAGAAGACCTCTTTTTCCCTGCTGAAGTGTTTATACTACCAGTGATTCACTTTAAACCATCTCAAACTCTCTGTGCCCACATTTTATAAACCCACTGAAGTTGTAATCCTTAAGATTTCCGTCCTGGTTCATTCCATCATATTAGCAACCATGTTCTGATTTTATGCTGCACACGGCATGCAGACAGCAGACAGTAGGGCACACTGAAAGGAGTTGTTGAGAAGTTGGAGGTTTGCAGCCTGCCGCCTGCAGCTCTTCATCTAACAGCTCACTGTGGCTGCTCCTCCCTGTTCCATTAGTCCCGGCAATATTTTCAAACCAATTTGCTGTCAAACAATGCCGAAAATGACTCTTGCCTTGTTTTGTGGACACGTTTGATGAACGATAGCAGTAAGTGCAAAGCTCTCTGACAAACACTGCATTTCCTGTGACTACTTCATGATCGAAGTCAACTCGTGTATCCTCAGTCAAAATCTTTTAATGTGAAGCTGCAGCAGTGATAAATGTTCGGTTTGCATTAGAAGTGAGTTAATACAGCATTTTAGAATGTTGTCACCAACACCTAGTTTATAATACTGCAAATATATAAGTATTGCAACTCTCATTATTGGGCCATAGGCTCAATCATTGTTGTGTGACCTCATTTGGCAACAGACATTTATTGAAATGAAAATTTTCAAGTCAAAACTTGCATTTAAGTCTTACAGGCTTTAACTGGCATAGTGTAAATGTAAAGCCTCCCCTCATCTGTCATCTGTAATTTGAAAGACTGCGTTATAACTTGGGAGCGGCCCAGTGTGTATGTGAGACGGTTAATTGTTTGCACATGTGTTTCATGTCGGGGCATAGCGGTGGGATCAACACCTTTTGTAATAAAGTAAGAATGACAGGAATGGGCTCCTTGTGTCAAGTCACAGGCCTGAGCTTATCTGTTTGGCACTACATGGTGGTCTTTGTGTCTGGAGGAAATCCTGTTCGAGAGAGAGGGGCAGACAAACAGTGAGAGAGAGAGAGAGAGAGAGAGAGAGGTGGTGATGGATGGTTAAAAAATAGTTTCAAATGTTTGTGGGTCAGAGAGTGTAGATCGAAAATGAGCTTCCCGTGCCACTTTTATCTTGTGGAATGCCTTTATAGTGAACAACCCTGCGAGCGGTGCATGTGATCGTCCGTTCATTTGGACTTTGTCAGGTCAGGGCCTGGGGAAGGAAGGGTAGGGCCCAAGGACTGACAGGATCTCAAAATGTCGCATCATTTCCACCTCCAGACTCTGTCACATGGCCATCATCCTAACCTCAAGCCAAGGCCCTGTGTTATTCCTCCACTGCAGTCCTTGACGGTTCATACAAAGGAGGGTGACGTGTGAAGGAGAGGAAAAGCTGCTGCCCTTTGTGGACATTAAGAGCATTTAGCTAAGACGCTGTGCTCAACAGTCTTATTCTCACATCAGAGTTTAATAGAACTCACTTTTAGTTTGCATGTGGAAGAAAGGAAGGAAAAACGGTATGTAAAGAGTTAAAAAAGATGTCCACGTCCCCTCATCCTGAGCATATGTGTTTGATGTTTCCATGGTCAGCGGTTTGGATTCTTGTAGCGTGAGAAATCAACCACGTGTTTTCAGAGGGGCAGGGATGACTCTGACTGATGGAAACAACATCTATAGCCCCTTTCACACGTGCAGTGCACCCCTGAAATGTTCAGGGACATTTCCTGCATGTGTCATGTGTGAATGGGAGCAGGAATCGATATTTGGGGAAATCTGTACGGCCAATTTCCCACCACAAGACCCAACTACATTTCAGGGAAAATGCTGGTACGGATGTGTTTGAATGAAAGCATTAACATTGCAGGGACAAGCATGTAAAGGGTTACATCTGTCTGAGGGAAGATGCTTTCATCTGAAGCGCATGAACTAATCACAAGACTCCACTGATGATGTATTGAATGCTTTTTTATAGTTGAATTAGATCATGAAAAACCATTACTTGTCTTGCAAACTTGCTGAAATACGAGAGCAAAGACAAAAACAGTTCCTCATCCGCCACATCCCTAAAAATAATAGAGACGATCTTCTTCTTCTATTGAGTGTTTTTGGTGGTGGTTATCCATAAGTGTTGCGTTACTGCCTTCTGCTGGACTGTCCATTGTCCAACGTATTCCAGCGTTGCCAAGACAGAAACGCGTCTGAATGTATCTGCATGTATGAATAAAATAACTAATGATGCTTGACAGGTTAAACCCAGTAATTTTCCAGGAAGTATGTGAGGCCATCACAGCTGGGAAGGATTCACCACACCAGGTCAGAGGTTGAGAAATCGCTCAGACCACACTTCTTATTTGTTGTCCTAATGTGACGGGAGAATACCACAGGGTGTTGTTCTCAGTCCAAAAACATTTCACCATCCCCAGTGGGATTTAATAAAATATCCAGTCGTATGTATGCGTATGACTGGGGGTGGGATCAGGGTGTTGCAGCTTAGCTGAAGCTGGACTCATATGATCTTCACATGCAAGCTCAGGATGTCATCAGGCCAGGCATATGGGTGTCTCCTCTTTGTCCTGAGACTCTGCAGCAGAATGAAAGGAATGTGAGACTGAAAAACAGACTGTCTCCATCTCCAGGATCGCCAGCTGACCTTATGTGATCCTCTGATCACGGATGACGTATCTGCTGAGGTTTTTTTTTTTTTTTGCATTTCCCGATTCAGGCATGATCTTTATTTTACCCAGTTCCTCTTGTATGTTTGGGGTATTATGTGTGTGTTGTCTGTCTGTGCGGTGTCAGAGGTGGTTTGGTAAATGTATCCTGGCAGCATTCTCCCCTCGGGGGGTGGGATATACCATTATCCATTGCTCACTGCTCACACTTATGGCAGCTCAGACTCAAGAGTGTCCGCCCCAGCTTGAGCAGGCTGACCTGGCTGCTGTCACATTTACGATCATATCAGCATTCATCACTGTCTCATCCCCAGAACACCACAGACCTGAGTGGACCTGCAGGATACAGCAGACACACTGAAGCTGAATGTGGCTTTGTGTGTGTTTGAGTGCATCTGTGTGTGTGTGTGCGCGCGCGTGTGTGCTCCGTGGCCAGATGGCACCAGCTGGATTAACAGTGTGCGAGTTATCCCCAGAGGGGTGCACATGTAAAGAAAAGCAGGAAGAGGCTCTGTCACCTGAACTAAATAGCTGCTGCTGGTGGTGATGTCATCTTCTGCTCACTGAACACAGTAAATTGAGATTGAACTGTGTTAGTGTACGAGCCCCAGACACCATTTTTATTCATGAGTCATTTGACACAGACAGCATATAATACTGCTGTAGCTCATATTCTATATTTCTGTCAGGTAAAAGCACTATTTTGCAATTGACGTTGAGCTGAAGAATTAGACGATTAATCTGTTAGTTGATCGGCATTAAAATAATCCACAATAATTGATAATTGATTGAATATGAGATGAAAATTTCAAGAAAAATACCAGAGATTCCCTCTTTAGTGTTTCTAAATTGTGAGGATTTGCTTCTTTGCTTCTTTGTTTTATGTGATAATAAGCTGAAAACCATTGGGACTGTTGGTCAAACAAAGCAAGCAATGTGATGATGTCAGATTGGGCATTCTTTGCTATTTACGTACATTTTATAGACCAAACAGTTAAGATTTAGCAGATTAATCAATGCAATTTTAATAAAATAGAATTTAATGAAGGTATTTGCAGCCCTAAGTTGATGTTCATTTCACAAAATGAAAGTTCTCTCACGTCCCTGAAAAGTAAAGACATTTTCCTTTTCATCTTTTGCACAAATTATAATTAAATCCAGTAAAGAAAGCCTTTATTTTATTCTTTGGCTGGATGCTTTGCTTTGAGATGAGGTTTGACTCCTACCAAGTGTGATTTCTGAAGTTGCCCACAGCCTGTAGTCTTACAGTCTCTGAGGTTTAAAATAGGTCATTGATGGCCTCTCAGTCTTTTCTGCGTTATTGGTCAATGGAGCCATTATGTGAGCCTTTATGTGACTGATGTGCATTCACATGTGTGCTCAGAAATAACACGCTCACACAAACATTAATGTGAACATCTGTGTGTGTGAAACAAATACTTTTAGGATTTGGGTTTGATTTTTGTTTTAGGTGATATAAACATGAAAAATACTGCAGGATCTAATGTAAAACTGTTTCCCCACTGTTTTTCACAGTTTCCCCTATTAATAAGCCCGTCTCCTTCTGCTCCCCCTTGTGTCTCCGGGGTCTGGGTGTGATCCCCCTTCAAGCAGATGGATTCAGTGTAAGACAGAGAGAGAGTCAGACAGAGTGAAAAAAGGAAAAAGAAAAGGAGGCAGTGATAAACAAGACAGTGTTTGTGTACACAAGCCTGTGATTTTCTATCTGCCCATGTGTCATTTCTAAAGGCTTGAATATATATCTGCCAGGAGAGGTCCACCGAGGCTGACCCGCCTGAACGTGAATATTCAGCAGAGCTGGTCGAACAAAGCAGCAGCAGGGTGTGGTTTCAGCGAGGAGGAAACAAAAGCAGAAAAGAAAGTTTAAAATTCAGACGGCTGCCACAGTGAGGGAGACTGCTCCCAGCATTTAGTCTGTGCCATTTTGGTGAGACTTTGCATTTCCTCTGATGCATTTTAATTGATGATCACCTGAAAACAAACAAAAAGGAAATCCTAATATACCAAGACTCAGTGAACAATAGGGATGCAGCTAACTATTGTTTTCATTGTGGATCAATCCAATGATTATTTTCTCGATTAATTGATTAATTGGTTTAGGAAATTCCAGAAAATAAAAAAAATGCCACAGACAATCATGGAATGGTTGTTTTGTCCAACCAACAGTCCAAAACCAAAAATGTCCATCACATAAGACCAGTAAAAAAACATTTAAGATAACAATAAATTATCAAAATAGTTCCTGATTGTTTCATCCTAAAATCCAAGACTCAAGGAAAGTTATTTGTTTGTCTGCCGTGTTTCCAGCAGTGTACGAGTGTCAACACCAGCCTCCATTTGGAGAGGATCAATCTGCACAGTGAACGTTTTCACTAATCAATAACGAGTCACATGCTGTTGTAAGTGGCATGAAATGAATCTCCAGCCATCATTACACCACTCAGATCAGTAACACTGATGCTGCTGCTGCATCCCCACATGAAACAGGCGGCGCAGTGATTTCCTAACATGCACTGAAATCATGAGCAGGAATGAATTAATCACTTTGATTACAGCCAGTTTGTGCTTTTGGGCCACATCCAAACTGCGATTTTGTTTGTTTTTTTGTTGAAGTTGGGAATCAATAACAGTAGACACACGCTGTTACATCACTGCTGGGTTAGTCAGGCTTTTGCTGGAGCGTTGTAAGTTGTTGGCAGTGCCATGTGGGTCAGAGTATGATGGTCTACAACTCCTGTAGGAAAACTACTCCACTAATTGTTATAATGGACCCGTAATAGAACGTTATTGCTCCTCCTGAGGACTGAACTGGAAATAGTAAAGAGTATTAGTCTGTGTCTCGACCTGATCTGCTCCATCTGCCTTTTAGCTGCATCTACAGGATGTCATTTAGTCTGCAAATTATTTGGAAACCAATTTATGAAGACATGAATAAATATTGATGGTGTGGCTGTGAGGACAGAGCTCAGTGACTTATCTCAGGAATGAAACCAACAATGCAATAAAAGCCCACAGCGGGGCAAACCGGAGGAATGTGAGACATCTTTTGATGCTGGAAACTCCGGCTCAGTTTTCCTTTGAGCATCTCTGATGTTTCCAACATGACAAAGTCCCCGAGGCTCTGAAATCTGAACTGTGAATTATCCAAAGAAGATAAAAAACAAAGGTCACATCATATGATGAGGAGATAGAATAACAACACGTGTACTGTAGAGTATCTGCGCACACACACGCACACACACACACAGACACACACACGCACACACACACACACACACACACACACACATACACAGTTCCCTTCTCTCTCGTCTTATCTGTTTTTCTTGAGAAGTGGTGAGGGTGCTTTCCAAGTACGCAGCTCATTGTGCGTTTGGCCAAAGCAGCCATATTTGTTTTCCTCCTGTGAAACACGAGGACCTCACTGCAATCGAGAGTGTAACATGGACCTGTCACCTCTTCTAGCTGTTTGTTATCCTTTTATCTCTGCTCTCAGTCACCTCAATGCATCTTTGAACGTGTGCTTTGAGAAAGTAAAGAATGCCTGATTTCTTTGGTTCGATTGGGTGTTGAACAGACAGTGGAGGCTGGTAGTAATTTTCATTTTACAGCACATTATTGTTAATAAAATAAAAAGATAAATAGTTGTAATATTTTTATTTGGACATATATGAAAGAAATGCTCTGCATGTCCAGCAAAGACAAACAGCTACGACTGTTTTTTGTTTCACTTTAAAGTGGCATTATGAAGAAATAACACACTCTTCCTCTCACATGTAAAAAGTTGAATACATAACTATTAAAATACACACTTGGCCAGTTCAGGACACCCAGGGGATTTACTGTTACAGCCTCTCCTGGTCTGGTATGACCACTAGCTTATGGTGGCTAATGTTAGCTAATTTAGCAAACTCATGAGCAGGATCCCATAAATGCTTTTAATTGATATATTGTTCACATTGGAGATAAAAACTAACTTTTTGCAGTTACTGCACTTTGGATTTGTCTGTCAAATAACATTTCACTCTCACTCATTATCAAATAAAAGTGTTTGTATGACGGCACTTTAATCCACCGGAGCCCAGGTGTTGTCCGTGACATCAATCACATTAAGTGAGTGATGTAATTGAGTGTTAAATGATTATACTGATTAAGGATGTAAAACAAGTAAAAAGCCTGCTTGATTTATTAGTTCGGCTGTGCCTGGTGAATCAGGGCCAATTTGCCAGAGAGGAGAGGGTGGGGTTAAAACTGAATGTTAAGGGACATCTGGCCATAAATCTGCAAGCTTCTGCTGGACAGATGACGTCACTGCACATGCCGCTTTTCTCCCTAAGGTTATCAGCCTTTCTTGATGCTGCAAAAACATGAAGCAACCCACTGATTACTGCATTGTTATTGTGCTTACGCCCATTCTCTAATGGACATCTAGTGTCCAGAGTCAGCTTATCAGTCCACATACTGGCGAGGCTTTTTGCACACTTTTATACAGATTCAGTCTAGTTAATGCATTGCTTAAAGATGAAAAAGATGGATTTTACACATACATATTAATGCATGGGTTTATACAGTCAGCCTTTGAGCAATTTTATCTCCTTCAGTGCTTTACATGTCTTTAATGTGTAGAAGCAGACACAGATATAGTCTGCTGTCGCATATCTTATCCTTATCTGACTCATGTGCTATTTATAAATGTACATGTTTACTCTATCATATCATTGTTTTGGGACAAATGCATGAAGGGAAAAGTTTACATGACACACAACAGCCTTGGCACAGAAGTGTCTTTGATTTGACAACAAAGACAGTAATAGAAGAACTTGTGGCTTTCTTGTGTTGCCACTGACTTTTTTTCAAAGCTGCACTAAACAATATTTTCACGTTAACAATGGGTCAGATGGCTGCCTCTAACTACAGAGAATTATCAGACTCTGCAGTTCCCCTCTGCTTATGCTGCATTTTAGCAACTTCCAGCTCATTGCTTTGGTTTTATGGCCCACACTTTACTGTAATCCCACCACTCTTGTCAACCCTCCTGTATTTAGCTTTAAAACTGCATAAAACCCCTGATAAACATACTGTACACGACCCGCCCAGCACCAAACATCAGGCCAAGTTAGTGACTAGCTGGTGATGATTTAGAGCTAAAAGAGGAGTATGAATGTGGGACTTCTGTTCTTTAGGTGACCAGAGACATGAATGAAAATGTTAGCTTGATATCTGCTAAATGAGTGAATAGGAAACAGTTTGTTACCCCATCAATATGCCAGGTGGTGGTATTATGTGGTGTTGAGTTTACAGCTTCCTCCACTGCATCAAATTGGCCCTAAAATCAATGAATGCTGCTTTTGATATGGATATAATACTTTACACGAGGGCCTTTATTCCCAAACATTACTCACCTGTTACAGAAAGATTCAGTAATTGTACCTTCAAAGATTCAACTTTCATCTCCATTCAATCAGCAGCTTCCTGAGATCCCCAGCAGCCTGACTCAGCACTTCAGTGAAAACCAATGTCTGGTCCCAACTGGGACACAATTAAACAGGCCAGAAGAGCCAGCAGTAATGCACTGGGACACCACAACGCCAGCTCCTTGTCCATCAGCATTGATCTAAACACTGCTTCCATCAAGTGGCCGACACAGTTGTAAAGCAGTACTCTGTTCTCTTATCTCATGTATCTTCCATTAGACTTCTGACAGCCACAAAGTCTCTCTGTTGGTTTATTGGACTGTTTTTATGCCACCGTAGAGACACTGCTTCTTCTTATTGATTCCTTTATCTTTCTCACAAGCTCCATTTTGATGCATTTCAAGTCAAAACTTTTCTGCTATATCTAATCGTCCTGTGACATGTGCCATGGTGAGAAACTTCATGTACAGAGATCAAGAAGTGAGTTGAACAAATCAAGGTGAGATGCCCGGGCATGAGTCAAACAGGGGGCTCTCTACCTGTCAGGTATGCTGGCAGCAGGTGCAGGCAGGCACACAGCGGGGATCCAATCTGTCATTTTAACCTCAGTTACCCCTGTATCATCACTTGAATCTGCCTGTCATCCATGCATGCGTGTGCCATGGTCACGGTGGAAGACTGATGTTGTGCCAGCAGTTTGGTTCAGATCTGTGTAAACTTGTCTACCTTCCATCATTTCAACCCTGAACAGTCGGTCTCTGGCTGCCTTTTGATGGGAGATACTGAAAGTGAACATGAAATTGAAATATTCTGCACATGATTCAAGCCCCCCTAATGCTGCATGTTGATGCTCCGTGCAGGCTGCTGGTTTACATGCAGGATTGTGAAAACTAACTTTCTGGATATATTTGTGCGTTTCCTTCCAGGTGATCTACCTGCAGAAGGCGGAGGTGAACAGGGAGACGGTGTACCCGATGCACCCCAGCAGCATCCATGGCGTCGAGGACATGTCCACACTGGCAGAGCTGCATGAAGCTGCCATCATGCACAACCTCTTTCTGCGCTACCAGAAAGACAACATCTATGTAAGGCACCGTCTTAATCTGTGAGCACATTTACCACATGCCGCCATGAAGTACCTGGAAACTGTGGGTCCATTGTGTTGCTCAGGGGTGTATTCTTCTGGGAACTGGGGATTTGCAGCGCAGCTAGACTGAGATTTCAAAGTGAAACAAAGCATTGAAACCATCAAAAACATCAACGGGAAGTCTGAAGATACGATTCTGATATCAAAAATAATAAATAACAACTCAACAATATACAGATAACTCCAGAAATACAATGAAGAGTATTCAGAGCTGGATTTTCCTTTAAGAATGTAAGACTATAGATATGTTTGTTTGACCCCGTCTCTCTCTCCCAGGATTATTTTCACAGCAGAGTGCTGAAACACGACCCACGCTTTGTTAAAGTAATCATTGCCCACAGACTAACTTTGTTTTTTGGAATCCTATCTCCTAATCTCATCTCCGAGGGCTCGCCCGGCCTGTCTGCGTGGCATCGCACAACGATTTCATTGTGGAATGATGACCCACAAACACACTTTTGTGAGGCACTTTTCCCCAAAGCGCATTACCCGAGCAGGAGCAATGGATCCTAAAATATTACCAGCCTTGGTGCAAACTAGGCCATGCGCACTGCTTTAAGAGTATTACTGTGTCCAGGTAGTGTGTCAGAGGAAGGAGACGGGAAACTAGGTGAACCTACTGAACTGATAGTTTGTAGTAGTTGTACTGCAGAGCTCGTGCCTTACAAGATATAGAAGCTGCAAATTCTAGTTCAAAATACCATCATTTTCCTTTCCTCCCATGTGTATTCTGCAATCATTTTTTGATAATCTGTGACTTCCTCTCTTTTCTTTTATCCTCCTCTATCTCCCTTGTGCTGTTTTTTTCATCTCCCTCAGACCAACATTGGTTCTATCCTGGCAGCAGTAAATCCCTACAAGCAGATCGCGGGCCTGTATGACGGCACTGCTGTCGACCTGTACAGCAAACACCAGATGGGGGAGCTGCCGCCTCACATCTTTGCTGTGGCCAACGAGTGCTACCGCTGCCTGTGGAAGAGACACGACAGCCAGTGTGTCCTCATCAGGTGGGGAGAAATGAACAGCTTCGCTTTGAAATACAGGATCCACATTGAACTAAAGAAAAGATCCCTATTATTACAAAGCAGCATGAAGCCAGTCAATTCTATATATACTTTAAATTATGACTTTTGCTTGCCTCTGAAAAACTGAAATAGTTTCAATAAGTTGATCAGGTTTGATAGATTCGTTCATGCATCCACTCCTGTCTTTGTGTCTTCAGTGGGGAGAGCGGTGCCGGGAAGACGGAGAGCACCAAGCTGCTGCTGAAGTTCCTCTCAGTGATGAGTCAAAACTCTGCAGGTACTCCTCTGTCAGAGAGGACCACCAGGGTGGAGCAGGCCCTCGTCCAGAGCAGGTACTGTCTGAACCCCAAGTCTGTTCATGCATAAGAGGCTGTATGTTAATATGTTTAGGTTATTTCACTCATAAGTCATAACGTTTTGGCACTTAAGGCATATTTTGTCATCAGCTTATCTTTCATGTTTATCGTATTTTGTATATTTTTTATGCATTTTGTTTGTATAGTGGCTTTAGTAGTTTAATCTTGTCATATCTGTGAGCTTGTTGTAATGCATCATGCTACTCTAAAACGCCATTTATACCATCATGAGTCACAAAGATTTCATTCAGAAAGTGTAGAATTTAAGGAAATAAGGAATAAGGTTTGTTTGGTTAGTGGCTCGGTATGAAAACCAGCAATACTGATCAATGACACGGGAATCTCTACATCTGGATCAGACTTCAGAGTGATGGACAGGTATGTTTAAGAAAGGAGCCTCTTTAGTTGAGGTTTGATTTGTTTGATTGTGTCTCCTCTGTCTGCAGTCCCATCATGGAAGCCTTCGGGAACGCTAAGACTGTGTACAACAATAACTCCAGTCGCTTTGGGAAGTTTATCCAGCTCCACTTCTCCCAGAACGGAAACATTCAGGGAGGCTGCATCATTGACTGTATCCTTCAGCGGTTCATTTATATTTACTGTAGAGAAGTCAGATGTCCATAGTGTCTGTCTCAGAGGACGCATTCACTGTGTTTGTTCTCCTTGACTTTCAATCATCAGATTTACTGGAAAAGGTAAGTCTGTGCAACAACTGGGCTCAGCGAGTGAATTATTTGATTTAATCAAAATGTAAAAGCATCGCCATCAGCAACATTTTAACATTTTCTTCTCTCTCCAAGAACCGTGTGGTTCGACAGAATCCCGGAGAAAGAAACTACCACATCTTCTACTCTCTGCTGGCAGGGGCCGACAAAGACCACAGAGGTTCGTTTTCACAGAGTTTTAAAGGACACTTACACACACACTTGATGCCTGATTATTGATAGCAAGTAGCTGAAGACTAAATATCAGAATTAGAAAAATATCTGTTTCCTGCAGCTTTAAATGAAATGCTAATATAAATGGTTATATATAATTTAAAGGCAGGCATCGAATCTGAGGTGTTATGCAGAAAATCAATCAAATAAGTACAAACTGTAAAAAAACAAACCCCTAATTTGAACAAACAGGAGCAAATTAATGTGTGGTTGTTGATTTTGTCTCTCTAGCAACCTCTGAATCCATTTAATGACTAAATGTTCTGCATGTTTAAGAAAAATATACTGATACATGTCTGTGTGTTGCAGACATGTACTTCCTGTCTGAGGGTCCTGAGGCGTATCACTACCTGAGCCAGTCAGGCTGCGTGCAGGACAGCAGTCTGGATGACAAGCAGCTCTTTGACAGTGTGATGGTAAGTGTAATGGTGTGTTTCACCCCCAGAGGGCGCCATAACCCTTTAAGATGAGTGGAACACCTCTTCACCAGACAGAAACTAGACCTCTAGGAAACATGAGCCTGCAGAAAAAAATGTTATTTGATTGTGTTATGTTGGCTTTGGAGGCGCATTATGAATTTTTTTCATACAAGTGTTTTATAGCTCCAAGGAGAAACAGAATTAGGTTTAACTGCTTCCACGTCTCGAACGCGTCCTTGTAGTGACATGTTGTCTGACTTAGTCTGTGCTGCGTTGCAGGAGGCCCTGAAAGTGATGGAATTCACTGAGGAGGAGATCAGAGACGTGTTCAAGTTGCTGTCTGCTGTCCTCCAGATGGGCAATATTGAGTTCATGACTGCTGGCGGAGCTCAGATCACTTCTAAAGGCGGTATGAGAAGGAATTAAGTGAATAACAAGTTACAGATTGATTGATCCTGACAGAGTTCTCAATCAGTACCACACTGTTGAAACCGAAGGACACACAAATGTAAAACACATGAGATTCTGGGAATGCTTTAACTTAATTATTTCATTGGAAGTTTTCTATAAGGAACTATGTAATGTGGGACTAATTATGGGTAAAATGGAGGCAGTGCTCAATCTGTACAGAGTCTTTTCGTGATGATGAACAGGAAAGCCTACATTTGGGTATATATGGAAGTTTTCTGTGTTAAATAAGAGGTAAATTAATATTAGCTCTAGTTTAAAAGGATTAGTTCTTTGGCACTTCGTAGGGAGTCATTAGGAAATGATTTGGAAATGACAGATGCTTAAATTAAAGTGCCAGAGAAATGACTCCTTACTTTGGAATAACCAAAGTATTTTTAGTCATCAGAGCGCAGTGCTTACCAAACAGATTCCCATTTTGCAACCAGACAAAGATAAAACCAGCCTTTTTAACCTCAGGGGCTCTTTGGTGAATTCATCATTACAACTTTTACTATTTTACATTCTAGTCAGTTTGCTTAGATTTTTGGACATATCAGCAACAGAAAAAGCTGCAGACGACAGCTTGAAGTGTTGTACCAAGCGGATACTGAATGTATGTGATGTTTATCAAACAGTGGAAAGTATTTTATCATTCTTTAATGCTCTCTTTAGGGTTTAAGTGGAAAAGCAAGGTGCAATTAAAATGACATGTTGTTTCTGCTTGAATTTCCTGAAGAAAGCTCTCTTATCTCCCTGCTGATGTTGGACCACTGTGCAGTATTCCTCATGCCCCTGAGTTTGATTGACATTGCACCAGCAGACAGCAGACTGAACAGGCTGTAACATGAGCTCAAGGCTCCTTTGTTCGCTGTGTCTGACCTCTTTTCCAAAGAATCAGTGAACTACAGTGCCTGCAGAATACTACAGCCCCGCCACACAGAGTAGAGTTTCCTATAGACTGTACAGGATTGCAGTCTATATGTCACATCTGTTGTTTGACATCAATAAGAGTCACCTGAGCCGTCTGCGTTCGGCATCAGTTGTACAAACACTACAGCGAATGCATGTGTGTGTGTTTCAGTGGTCAGTAACGTCAGCGAGCTGCTCGGCCTGGACTCCTTCCAGCTGTCGGAGGTGTTGACCCAGCGCTCCATGATCCTCAGAGGAGAGGAGATCTGCTCGCCTCTCACCGTGGAGCAGGTAACAACACATCCAACCAACCTCCTCCTCCGCTGCTCCTTATAGGAATCACACAGAACAATCCTGAAACATCTCCTCCCAGATTTCAGGGATTCTTCAGAGGTTTTTCTTGCGTTAAAGACGCTGAAACATACAGTAGATGTCTGTTTGTTGCCCCCCTGTCCTCACTCATCTCCCTCTCCGATCCTGGTGACACACACAGCCTTTCTCCTAGCGCTCTCCCCCACATGCCTCTCCAGATCCCTTGCGTGACTCCCAGCCATTTCCTGCTTTTTGTCTGCCAGATTCCTGGCACAATAAAGCCATCATGATAGTGATCTGAGTCAAAAGCACAATAGAGCCAATGACTGAGGGTGAAGTGAGAGTCTTCTCCTCACCAAGACGTTGGCGTAATAATTCACCCGTGTCTCTCTGGGCTTGAAATGTCCACACTGTAATTAATGTGAATGTTTCACAAGTCTTTATCTGCATGTGTTATCCTTTTCACCATGTGCCACAAGCACATTCTGACGCATGACACAGTCCTTTTTGGCTGAGCTCAAGCCTCGGGCCCACTCATACGCATAAATATCAGCCAATATGCAGAATGGACCTTTGCTATTATCACAGGGACACGAAAGTCACAAGAAAGCTTTTCATCACCAGACAAAGACCCTGTGCTGTCACCCCGCTGCTGCTTGTTCTGCCTGGCCTTTGAAGCAGTTTGTCTCTTAATAGAGTTCATTATTCCAGCCCTGGAGTCACTAAGAATGGCTTCTTCTCACAGCGGCCAGGGGTCACCCACCCCGCAACTGCCTGTGCTAGCCCCTCCACCCCCCCACCCCCATCCTGGACAAACAGCCATTCTTCTCACCCCTGTGACGGAGATCCTGGAGCCACCAGCGCTCAGTTCACACCCGCTAGTTACAAGAGGTGACGGGGCATGATGGATTACTCAAAAGCCCAGGAGCATTGTTGCCCCAAATACAGTACACACCGCCGACTCTCTTGTTTTGTTTTCAATTCAAGCACAATGCCTGTGGAGGAAGTGTAGCTGGCAAGCTCAAGCTTTTCATATGCGTACACGGATGGTGTCTGGCCGCAGAGGCCGACTTCACGGCAGCTGGAGAAAACCAGAGCTCGGTCAAATGGTGATTAGAAATAGATTTTATCTTTTGTTTGATTTTTACCTTGCCAGTTACAGAGAAGCAGAGTCTGCACTTATGACAGTTTGAAACACTCTTACTTGATGTTAAATGGTCTTCCTCAGCAGAATGAGATGCTCAGATGGATCTCTTAGATGTTCATACTTCCCATGATTTTCAGGCTCTCTAGGACTTCTCATCCATGTGGACTCCAAAGATGAGGTTTACACTTCAATTTGCCTTGGAAGCTTTCGACCATAACACATGGTCTTCACCTGCAGATTTAATTTTGTTTCTCTCGTGATGTTTCTGACACTCATGTTATGCGTATGAATAAAAATCCCACTAGTCTGCTAATCCCAGCAGGTTAAAATACATGTAATACAAGAAAAATACATATAGATGTATGCACAGTATAGGCAAGATATTATTTTAGCAATGTTCCCATTATAAATAGCGTATGGGGTGGAAGAAGCATTCTTATCCTTTATTTAAGTGAGGGAACCAACACATGTAAAAACACTCCATCACAAACAAAAACCTGCATTCAAAATACTACTGAAGTAAAAGTACACAGATGTTATTAGCAAAATGTACTTATAGTATCAAAATAAAGTACTTATTTTACAAAAAGAGCATTTTTATCATATATTATTCTATCATATCTATCAGAATCAGAATCAGAATCAATCACTTTTCTATGTAAAATCTTACATCTGAAAAGTAAATGTAGTAAATTAAAAAGTAAGTACCGTTGACTGTGGAGTAGAAGTATAACATACCATAGAATAGAAATACTTCCTTCTGTCATTAGGACTTTTCTGCCTCTGTGGGAGGTGAGAAGAAACAGCGTAGGTGTCATTTCCTTGTGCGGGATTTAAAAAAGTCGAGACAATCCTCTCCGAATGCACATTTATACATTACTTTGATTTGCCTTTGTTTTCCCTGGATTGTTGAAGTACAATAAATGCCGCCTGCGGTGCGTCACTCTGAAGATATGCAGGCGATAAACAGTGCTGTCTGTTGTGACAACACACATTGTCTTACCTGCTGCCTTCAGACAGACACTGACATAACACACCTTTGTCTCCAAACCGCTATTTGTTTTATAGAGGCCTCACACACCCCATCAGTCAAACAATCAAACATGGCGTGTTTTTAACAGCTTCGACCACCATCAGATCAAACTGATGAAGTGTATATGGTGATATATTGTATGTTGTGTTGAGTGTACAGTCTGCAAAGTTTCCTCTTGCTTGTTTTTCATGCCTGACTTGGTATCCAGGCTAACTTTTCTTTCTCTTCTGTCCTGATTTTTGCAGGCTGTGGACTCGCGAGACTCCGTTTCCATGGCTCTTTATTCCCAGTGCTTCTCCTGGATTATAATGAGGATCAACCAGAAGATCAAAGGGAAAGACAACTTCAAGTCCATCGGCATCCTCGACATCTTCGGCTTTGAGAACTTTGAGGTGAAAGTTCACTCGTCCTGTTTTAAGCTTCATTCAGCAAAAAATCCTTACTCGAAACTTCTCACTCAGCTTCCCATTATGAGTAGAGACAGTTTTACTTTAAATGTATTCCACATGAGAGACTTGAGTATTTTCTTTTCATGCTTCTGTGTACCAGCTTTACAAACATGTCCATCAGATACTTTAATAACAGGATTTGGCAACATTTGGCTTGTTTTGTCACCATCAGTCAAATCTGATCACCACATCACATAGTCCTGACTTTTTTAACTTTAAGCATTTGCAATTTGAAGCCAATTTTTCAGGGGATTTTAAAATATTATTTAAATCTTTTAGTGAAGTGAGATCAACTTTTTATGCACATCATTTGCTTATTATTATTTAAGAACTGATCTTTAAGTCCTCCTCCACCTCAAAAATGCGTTCTGCTTATTGCTTCTTCATCTGGATGTTTGATCCTCGCTGTGCAGTGAAAAGTGAAAACGTCCTCTGTGCTCATCTCAAATCTGACTTAAACACACAAAGACATCTTGTTTAGTAGTCAAACTTTTTAAGGAAATAGATTTGCATGTTCATGGATTCGGGAAGTCTTAAAACATGTCTGAAGAGGATCTTTAAGCTATAAAACTGATCGTTTTGAAAACACGTTCTTCCGTCCTGCAGGTGAACCGGTTTGAACAGTTTAACATCAACTATGCCAACGAGAAACTCCAGGAGTATTTCAACAAGCACATCTTCTCACTGGAGCAGCTGGAGTACAACAGGTAAAGTTGTCTGATATGTGTAAACAACTAGAGACATACATTTCTAGAGTTTAGGCCCGTATGCTGGTGGATGCATTGCAAGTAAAACAAGACTTTTCATGTGCTGGAGACAGATAGGGCTGGGGATGGGGGTCGGGCCTCCTCATGGCAATGCAGGCAAACTGCCAGAGGTTTGCAATTGGCTCAGTTTCTCCCCCAGACAGTTGTTTTCTTGTATAATGGGCCAGGAGCTTGGACATGGCTCATTTCATCACATGTCCATGCAGGACAATACGGCCATTGTATCTTCCTAGTTGTTTATATTTGTGCATATACATGGTGTGTGTGTGTCTTTGTCCTCACAGGGAGGGGATCCAGTGGGAGGCCATAGACTGGATGGATAACGCAGAGTGTCTGGATCTCATAGAAAAGGTAAAAGGCAGTCAGTCAGACCCCGAGAGAGCAAAGTCACAACGAGGATCAGCCGCTAACCGCCAGCCAGAGTGTGCCGACCCAGACGCCACACTGTGCTTACATTGACCTCCACCTCCCACTCTATTATTATATAGTCTCATCTTGCATGTTGTATGCACAGTAATATACACCAGCCAGCGGTTGGAGGTATGGTTGAAGTGAAGCATGAAGACACTTGGTGTTGTTCTATCACCGTAGTTAAAATAATGGTTAAAACTGAGTTCCTGCAGAGCTTCAGGGCTTGTGTCTCAAAGGTTTCTGGGTCAAAATCACAAACGTGAAAAGTTCAGGGGAAGAAGAAAAACTACACTATAAACATTTTATCCCTGCTATCCCTATGATCCCTCCTGTATAAGCATGACTGTGACTGAAGTGTGTAGCTTTAGAAATGTGAAGTAAGGTGTTGCCAAACATCGTGTCTGCTCAGTGAACCCTCTTTTTCTACATAAAAGAGAAAATTGAATGAATTACTATGCTGTTTCCTGGATGCATTGTTATAATAAAAGCTGCCAGATGTGGCCCAATGGGATTATAACTAGTTCCATCATGACTGTGGTGTGTTTCACCCTCTCTGCTCCTCTTGTCTATCTCCCCTTTAGAAACTGGGCATGTTGGCTCTTATCAATGAGGAGAGTCGCTTCCCCAAAGGCACTGACTACACCCTTTTGGAGAAACTACACAGCCGACACGCAGTGAGTCCACACGCACACACATGAAAACATCTTTCACACATGTAGCAGTGCATACATACCATATCCCTCGCAGGCAGCCCCTCACAAAGACATAAAAATGACCTATATCCCTCCACCAAAGCTCCTTAACCCCAGCTGCAGAAATGCCTTCACCACCCACCAGCTCAGACAGCCTCAAAGAGTTAAACCTCCCTCCTGTTGCCTCTGGTGCAGCACTGAACGTCTGTCTGTGCGCCACTTGTACACGCCCCCGAGCCGCTCTCACATGCAAACACAACAATGCTGAAATGTGATCAGCCATTCTCCAGGCCTGATCAGCATTGTGCGCAGGAAAAAAGAGTGTCCTCAGAAAACCCAGCAGGGTTTTCTATGGCTGACGGAAAAAACAGGAGGGTCACGAAGTGAGAACTGCCTGACCTCTCTCTGAGGTGTCTGCTTTTAGGGTGAAGCATGCGTTGAGTTTTAAGGTCATGGTCGAAGGAGTGAGAGAGAGTGGCTGGGATATTTTTAGAGCCAACATCATTAGTCGATTATTTCATTAGTAGATTGACAGAAAACTAATCCAAATGATTCATGATTTCATTGAGGAAAATGTTTCAGCTTCTCAAATATGATGTAGCTGAATTATTTTTAATATTTAGTCAAATCAGCAGATGCAGAAACAACTCAATACAAAAGTAAAATCAGAGCAACCTCACCAAACAGGACTGTAAATTAAGTAGAAGACAAAAAGTAAGGAAAAACAGAAAAAAGGAGAGAAAAACTCTGTGTTTGTTTGTAATGTAAAATATCACAAGGCCATCTCTACAGAGCTAATGAGTGCAAGGCAAGTATCAGAAAGCAATAAACCGAACCGCATTTATTTTGTCTCGAGGTCATATTAGGTCATGTTAGGTAAAACATGATGAAGTGCTCTTTAGGCTACACTTCCAGTGCAGAAAATGTATTGTTATTGGTCATATAACCATATTTTTAATATACGTGTGACCTGAAATGTTAAACTTTAATAAATCCCACCTAGGAAATATAACACAATGCCCTCTAGAGTGATGAAAAGCCATTTAGGTTGCACTTTTAATGGAGAAAAGTAGACTGTGTAGAGTGTGTGTATGCATCATGACTTTCTATGTGCTCGTGCCTCACTGTGTTGCCCCTCACAAACTACCACTGCTTAATATAAAACCTGCTTGTGTGCTTAATTCGATTAGTGCTAACTAAGAGGACATGAACGGCATTCCAGTCAGTGCTGTCTTTGTCTTTTCTCCTCAGACAAACCCATATTATGTGAAGCCCAGAGTGAACGACCACCAGTTTGGCATCAAGCACTATGCTGGAGAGGTAATTAACGACGTGCCAACACAAACACACACAGATACAGAGCAAAACCAGGTTCACCTTCTTCCATGAATAAAAGGTTGGGGAAATGAGGTAGTTGTTGGATGGATTGCAGGATCGTCTTTGCCAAAATCTGCTACAGGATGTTGATGCCGCACCCCTCCTCCGCTATCTTTTTCCCTGAGTCAGGAGAAACGGCAGCACCGTCACCCTCTCCTTCCTTGGCTGACACGATGGCAGAGATTACTCCTGACGGAAGTGTAGAGAAAGGCGAAAGACATGAGGGGAAGATGCACAAATGGAGAGAGTGGACAGGGCAGGAGGGATGAGATGTGTGGGGGGAGAGCAGAAAGATTTGCCTTGATTAAGAATGGCCTCATGAAGCCAGCCTCAGACAAGGTCTCTTCAGTGTGAATGTGGCAGCACAGTCACAAGCCTGGCATGGATGTCTATGGTAATGACCAGAGAGGACAGGCAGGCCAGCCAGTTGTTCTCTCTCTCTCTCTCTCTCCAGTGTGCCTCTCTGGAGAGTTTAGTCTCCTCTCTGAAAGCTCCTTCTGTTATCTGAAACGCTGCCGTGAGTTCAGGGAGAGAAATAGTAGCATCCTCCCATAGATTTGATTATCCATGTGGTGCCAGGGAAGTGAAGTCGATTTAAATGAAGTCTCTCCTCGTCAGACGTGAACTTAAACAACAATCAAAGAAACACACTTTGTGAGCTCGGGTGAAATCTGAAATTTATTCCTAACTTTGCAAACGCAGCTTTGCAGATGGACTGAATTTTGTTTCTGTGGATTCAGCATATACCGCACGCATGATTAGTGCACTTGTGTTCAAACTGTGCATCTTTGCTCTTGATAAACTCATTTCTCTACATCCTAGTTAACCAACCCTGAAACTGTCAGGCACAGAGAGCCTTTTGTGTGAGTCTTTCTTCCAATGACAGAGGAATGGAGTGTAATTAGTGTGTCTGTGATTTATAAATACATGTGTCGTCAAGTTTGGATCTCATGGCTCCCCGTGAGCCTCAAAGCTTGGGAATGGGGGATGGGGGGTTGTTATTGGACTCTAGTATACACACACAGCTGTGAACACAAGCTCACACACATATGCACACAAATGGGCTTATGATGAGATTAAAGTATGTCTTTTAATATTATTTCTATGCATTTTCCAGCATAAGATACTTCATATGCACTTTTATTTTCGTGACACGGAGGCACACACGCGAGCAAACACCCATACACACACACAAACAAAAACCTCAGAGAGCATTACTGTGGGTCAGGGCGAGCAGAGGAATGCTGTGTTGCTAAGACGAAGGCTGAACAGAACTCAACAGGTGACTGAATTTACACACAGGCGCACTGCAGAACACGAAGAGGCCCGCCCCCTCCTCGCCTTTGTTCACACCGAGCACTCAAACACACATCTATAGTCCCCACTGGTGTCACACTGTGGGCACATATGTGCGAATGTTCTGAAAACATTGATCACCCAGTCTGGATAATGAGCCTTCAGAAGATAAAAGAGTGCATGTAAATATGGAAGAATTAGCTTTATTTCCATGCCGAGTTGACATTCAGTCTCAGCATTTAAATTAAGGGTCTATTATGACACCTTCACTGTAAAAAATCATAAGCATGTCAGACTTAAGATATTTCATTTTCCTTTGATTTCACTTTTTACAGTTTGCATACAGATTGTGAGTCAGCAAACACAGCTCACAGGCACCAACTCGAGGTTCACTAACTTTCAGTCTAATTTGAATCAATATTTTATATCTTCCTTTACATTACAATAGCAGATATCTCTGTGGTTATGCATCATGATTCCCAGACAACAAAAATCCAACTGTAAATAGGTGTTAGTGTGTACTACTTTTATGTCTTTATTATATATTCAGCTCAAATGATATTAACCACTGACTTTTACAGCTGGACATGCTCTCTTGCTTAATAGAATATTTGATAAGCCTGGATTATATTTGGATAATGCTGCAAATCCCTCTGAGGCAAAGTTCGTTACTTCTGCTCATATGTATTTGCAGAATGCACACATCATATTTCTTATTTTGTTGTATTTCTTATTTTAGATAACTGTTCTTTCTTGTATTGCTGTAACATCAATGAAGTCTTGTCTTATTCTATCTCTGCTCTTCTCTCTGGTGCTGTAGGTGCTTTATGACGTGCGTGGGATCCTGGAGAAGAACAGAGACACCTTCAGAGACGACATCTTGTTCATTCTCAAAGACAGCAGGTGAGCATATCACACTCTGAACATAACACACACCTGTATGATTCAGTTCACATGCACGTTTTCACCCGCTCTGCACCATGTTCCCGCAGACTTGACTTCATCTACGACCTCTTCGAGCGCGTCGGCAGCAGAAACGGAGATGAGACCCTAAAGATGGGCACGGCCCGACGCAAGCCCACCGTCAGCTCTCAGTTCAGGGTGAGACTGAAGCTTCCATGATCTAACCATCTGATCCCAGATTGTAAGATTGTGCCCTCACACAGACGGTGAATTGTCTCCCATGTGCCGCTGCATATGATGATCACTTAACCCTTAACACTTGGCTCTTTCCCTCGGCCTGATGAGTGTGAGTGTGGGGGCACAGAGAAAAAAGGGGACAGAAATCATGGAGAGACGGAGGGAGAAGGAGAATGCAGTCAGTGTATTTGATCTGATGGGTGATGGGATGTATGAAATATGTGGTTGTGGCGGTGGAGGGGGCGCAGTGGAGGGCTTAGCTTAGCCTGTCCTTACTGCAGTGTGGAGAGAAGGAGCAGGGGAGGATTTGGCAGGCTGCCCTGGCTTACAGTTTCTAAAGCCAGGGGATTAGGGTTGATGGCTGGGCAGAGAGGGGCCAACCAGGGGCCAATCACGCTCGGCTCTGCCAGGCCAGGCCTCGCTGGAGACAGACTGTCTGAGGCGGCGAGGAGAGCGAGGCTGACATAGCCTGCGAGGTTCAAGGGTCCTTGGAGTGTGTGTTAAGTGCCTGTGTGTGGGTGTGTTAAGGTAAATACAGACAAAACCCCGTAAGAGACGGAAAGTAACAAGTTGCATTTAATCTGGTTTGAAACATTTTGTTCATAATACTTTTCAGATGCTGCACACTTTAATGTGTCTGACATTCTCAGTTTCAGTATTTGTACATTATTTTATTGGTACTTTAAATTAAGCTTGAGCAGGGTCTGTTTTCTACAATGGACCCTGAAGCTGTGGTGGAAAGTAACTGAGTACTAAACATTTACACGAGTATGTTCTTACTTTACTTAAGTATTTCTATTTTCTGCTACTTTATGATTTGACTTCACTAAATTTTAGAGAGAAGTTTTCTAGTTTTTAGCTCCCTTACAAATTCCAAAAGTAATTTGGGTCTGTAATTGAGTCCTAAAAGTCTTATTTTCTTAAAACAAATGAAAACGCACACAAACACACACACACACACAAACACACACACACACACACACACACAGAGCAGGCGAAGTACTGAACTAATAGCGTGTGGCTTCATATTTCAACTTTTCTTGACTTTTGCATTTGACCGCAAGGTGAGAAGCACATGAATAGATAAGTAGACATTACGGAATATATTTGGGCTGAAGAGCCAGCGTCTCTGCTGTCTCGATCTTAATCCTCTTGTTGCTGATGTGTTTCAGGACTCTCTTCATTCCCTGATGGCCACACTAAGTGCCTCCAACCCCTTTTTTGTACGCTGCATCAAACCAAACATGGACAAGGTAGGTCATGCAAATTTCATTGCACCAAAAAAAAAAAGAAAGAAAAAAAAATGTCAGAAAGCCCTGCCAGGTCTTGTCAAGGTCAGCGCCTGCAAAGTTAAACCTCCTTGCTGCTATTCATAGCTCCCATTTCTCAGAGCTAATATTTAGTCTCATTACCACAAAGTCAGAGACGTGTTCCACTTGAAACTATTCTTTTTGTATTTGCTGCAAATTTTCACGAGTAATAAACTGATGCTGCACGCCTGCTTTGGTGCAAAGACTCTCACTCCTCACATAAAAGGCCTGTGTACCAGCGCATTCCTACCACTTTATCCCCTTTACCAGAGGTCAGAGGTCACTGCTGGCCACTCCAGCTGCAGCGGCTTGGCTGATGCTCTGCTGATCTGGCTGCATCAGTGGAATGCCAAGATAAGACTACAGTGCTGTGGCTGAGGTGCAGCCAGCAGGACGTTTATTTACTAGGCCTCCTTTCCTGCGCTAATCTTAACCACATATCTGCAAACCCTTTCAAAATCTGCACAATTTATTGGATTTTGGATAGTTGGAGCTCTCTGTGTGAGAGAGTGAATTGGCTGCAATCTAGTGACACTCTTTCTGCTACTGTTACTTATTAAAGTGCACAGTGTGGTGATTGTCTCCTTACCTCCCACTCCTGATGCGTCATTCCCCACCTTCTTGCTTACTTATCACCATGGAAACTGCACCATCGTCCTCTCGCCTTCCTTCTCTCTACCTGCCGCCTTTTCTCCATCCCTCTCTCTCACCGGTTCTGCCTCACGTTCGCTCACCTGGCCTCGGTTGGTTGAGATGGAACAAGCCGCATTTCTGTAAATCCTGCAGAATGACAGGATTGCGCGCACGATCCTCACGGGATTGCATTCACGCACACACGCGCCAGTGTATTTGTGTGTTTTACATGCACACACTCTCCTTGGAAAACATGTCATGGAGGGAAGGGTTGGCTTGTTTTCGCTCAAACAAGTCCACATGCCGTACCTCTTTCAGCTGCCTAAATCCTCTGCTAAAGAGCAGAGTTCAGAGCTCCGAGGGGGATACACCTTTATGTGTGTGTGTTTAATTACGACCATGAACACATGCAAGCGTACAAGTGCCTTTTGTATCCAAGTGTGTGTGTTTCCATGCATAGTAGCATTAGCCTGTAATTAGACTGACACATTTTGGGAATGCTGCAGTCCTGTGCGAGGCTTATCCAGTGTCGTGTGTCCTCTGGGTGACAATGGCCTTCGCGTGGTCCCCCTGTGCGATTGGACAGCCTGTGTAGAGGTGTGAGGCGGCAGACATCACAGATCTTTCTGATAAGCAGGGCCTGAGGATCACTGGTAACACAGAGCTGTGAACAATGCAGCTGATTATTCCAGAAAGAAAGGTCTGCCCGGTTGGCAAGGTCTTGCCCAACACTGTTCAGGTTTCTCTCTGATGGCGTGTGTTTTCTTTTCAGTAACCTGATTGTTAATGTAAAATGATAGCGCTCACCATGGTAATTTACTTTTTAGTTCAAGTTTAACTTGACTCAGCAGTAAGTTCTTTTGAATTAGGTGTGTGGGCTCAACATTGGAGGATTGTATTTGCCTGCGGTGTTTAGCTGCCCCATAGCTTCCTCCAACAGATAATCACCAAAACATCAATTGTGCTGAGTAAAGCGTTTTATGCGGGTCAACTTTCAATGCATAGCTGCTGCTGGAAAACGACATCATAGAGTAAAGATAGAGCTGTTAGTGTTAGCAGGCATTTTGGTGCTTGTAGTTTTCATGTTGTTTTGTTGTTTGTCATCTACAGAAGGCCAACCAGTTTGATCCTGATGTGGTCCTGAACCAGCTGAGATACTCTGGCATGCTGGAAACTGTCAAGATCCGCAGGGCTGGATTCCCTGTCCGTCGAACCTTTAAGGATTTCTACAGCAGGTCAGCAAAACACCGAACCAATACAAGGCTGAATTATGTTACACAGCAGACCAGCCAAATAAAAGAAATCAACCTCTTGTGTGCTGAAATCCCAAATAAGGAATTGTGCCTTCTGCCGTTCAGTTTATCTAAATGTGTTTCGGTGTGTGTGTGTGTTTGTGTTGCTCCACAGGTACAAGATGATCCTGAAGAGCAAAATCCACTCAGACGATGAGAAGCAGAGCTGCTCAGAGCTTCTCACACTTCATGACAAAGCCAAGATAGAGTGGCAACTGGGGAAGACAAAGGTGGAGCGCGCACACACACACACACACACACACACACACACACACACACACACACACACACACACCCAAAAACAAACTCCCACACACACATGCCCAAGCTTGTTTTTGTCGCTCAGGAGTCACTTAAGCATGACTTACATTCATGCCCTGGATACTCACAGTAACCATAACCGCTGCCCCATCCTAGCCCCAACCCTTAACATAACTTTCAAGCTTATCCCTAACATTATCCAAAAACAAAGTCCTAACCCTGGATTTTTAGGTTTTGCTTTATGAGGACCTGCTTTCTGTCTCCAGAATGGAAGATGAGTCCCCATAATGCAGCTGTGTGAACATATTTTGTCCCCACAGTGTCATTAATACAAGTACAAACTGGGCTGAGGGATCAGGTGAAATGTCACTCTGTGTTTTCCACTAAAATGGACTCACCAATCAATCACCTACATGCCGTTCAACACATGCCCAGCAACTCAGAAATCACTGTTTTCTCATATTTTTCTAAATGTGTGGGATATGGACGATGAGTCCACAGGAAATCATGACTTACTGGTTCAGTCTGGTGTCTTCTGGGAATGACTCTTTCTCAAGAAGTCAAGCTGCTGTCATTCCCGAGCTGTTAATGTGTGCCACAGTTTGGACGGCCCCAGCTGTGACTCATGTCCCAAAGATTTTTCTGGCCGGTTGTGGTCAATCTACTGCTCTCCTGTTGACAACCACACAGTTACATGGCTACTCCTAAAAACCCTGACACCAACAACTGTTACTGTAACTGCAGCCCAGCGCGTGGGCTTACAGTAATCCTGAGGCAGCTTTATTGTAGCTGGAAGAGCGTTAGCCTCTTGACACTCACCGATTTAATAAACTAAACTCCCGGCGAGCGATTTGGAGGCGGTGATGAAGCGTTGCAGAGGTTAGAGGAAAGCCACATCTCATGCATTCGTCTTTAGAAAAATCTGTTGCAGCTCTTCTGATTCTTATCTTTTCCCCTCTCTGCACCTCTCTGCTGCCTCTTAATTTCAAACAATCATCTACTAACCCTCACAAAGCCCTCCCTTTTTTTTCTGCACTCTCATTGAATGATTAACCTTTAATGATTTGTTTGATCCAGACAGCAAAACCTCTTTGCTTCATGTTGAAGTCAGCAAAGTTGCAGCACCAGAGAGGGGATATAAATAAAACAGTTTTATGGGCTTTCTTAAATATCAGCTTGTCACTAAATCCACATTTGTCCCACTGTTACATCCTGCTCTAAGTTGTGGTTCCCCCGGCGGCTGTTAGATCACTGAGACGTTTCAAATTTGTTGGTTCCCTTTTGGACAGTTTTGTTGTAATGCCCTGTTTGGCTGGCAAACTATGAATAGCATCAGCTGCACACATGGCATGCTGAAATATACGTCGAGACCAAAAATGTTTGATGTGAACCACATGTTGGTTCATAATAAACATATAACCGGTGCATAACCACTAATGTGCACATGCCTGTGTATATTAAAGTTGTCACACATGCACACAGTTTGTCTGGAGTCAGAGTGTATTACTGAGTTCAGAGAGAGAAATCATTTTTCCTGTGTGTGGGTTAAACTTTTTTATGTGTCCAGGGTCAGCTCTTTGACCTCTGGCTGACTCTGCTGAAGATTGCTCCACTTTACACTGTGTATATAAGGAATAGGTGTACATCATGTGTTTTATACTTACATAGAAGGAGAAGGAGAAAGGAGAGCACTGTTTTCAAATTCAGTCTGGCTGAATCTGTGTCAGATTTTGTGTGTTTTTGACAGCAGCGTCATATTTTTGGGCTCAGGGAAATGTAGTGTGGGTTGTGGGAAGGGGGCTGAGAGACAGAAGGGGGCTACATTTCCTTTGGAGAAACAATCTGTGTGTAATTATATACGTGCTGATTGTGTGCAGAGGAAGTGTGTGCCCAGAATTAGGGGCTTGTGTGACGTTGCACGGATTGTGTGTGTGTGTGTGTGTGTGTGTGTGTGTGTGTGTGTGTGTGTGTGTGTGTGTGTGTGTGTGTGTGTTTGTGAGCCATTTGTTTTACAGACGAGGGAAGGATGTGGACGAAGTGGAAGCTTCCTCCTCTCACAGACTTTACAGAGGCAGGCAGGGCCGCAGCTGTGGGATCCTTTGATTAGTGGAACATCTGGGACACAAACACACACACAGTCACTCAAAGGTCTCTCCCCCTTGTAGATGCAGTTGATCCTAAAGGCAAGCAACAGATATCGCATTATCACATAAACCCAGATAGGCAGCTGGCTGGTTCTCCCAGCCTGCTCACATGGTCAGACAGACCAAATCTGATTATGTTTATAATGTCACGTCACTACTGTGTGTTCATTTCTCGCTTAAGGTTTGAAGGAAGTGTAGACTGTCAAATGTCCCACAGAGGCTGTTCCAACTTTGACAAAGAGTCTCCAGGAGCGAGGGAAGGGTTAACTAAACTCTTCCCTTCATAAGAGCAAGGAGGGGTGTGGCTTTCTATCTGGACACCAGCCACCATCCCTCCCCCTCATCCCTCCATCCCTCCTCTCCCTACCTCTCCCTCCCCTCCCTCTCTGTGCCTCTCTGCCTGTGCACGTCAGTCGAGCTACCAACGCAGCGGTAGCAGCAGCAGCAGCAGCAGCAGCAGCAGCAGCAGCTCAGGAAGGACGCCTGAACACAATGAGGCTCTGCAGCAGCGGCATTAGCAGCAACACTGCAGTCTCGGTGCCAGTTTTCCCCTCTGCTCTGCTCTGCAGTCAGGGCGAGTGGCGAGCCTGCTAGCCTCAGCTGCACCACAGCTTCCTCTGCAGCGGGCACAGACTGCTGCCAACAGACAACAGGGGCCCTTCACATCTCTGTGGGCCCTCTTTTGCAGCCTTACCAAGAAGAGGAACTAACCCATCCCGTTTCCTTCCACCACCCCCCACACCCCACCCCCCATCCTCCCTCTCTGTGTCTCTCTGTCTCTGTCACTCCCCATCGGCCGTGGCGCTGCTCGTCCCGCAGGTGTTCTTGAAGGAGGCCCTGGAGCAAAGGCTGGAGAAGGAGAGGGAAGAGGTGCGGCGCAGGGCTGGCATGGTGATCCGCGCCCACATCCTCAGCTATGTGGCAAGGTGAGCGGTGGAGTGTGGAGGAGGGGTGGAGGGCTGAGTGGCAGCGACAGTTGTCAGTGTTTATTTTGTAATAGAGGTGTGCAGCCTGTGTGTGTTTGGGGAGGGCTTGGATTATGTGCATATGTGCATGCCTTTGCACACGTGTTTACCTTTTTGTCTGTGTGTGTTATGTGGGTTCATATGCAGTAGCAGTGCATGTTGTACACATACAGATTCTCTAGTACATGAAAGGTATACAGTTATTTCAGTTCAGTTGAGTGAAATATGTATGAGCCTCTTCAAGCTTGCTGACTCGCCGGTCGTTCAGTTATTACAGACTCATGCATTGTTCAAATCTACTGAACTTTTAAAGAAATTTAGAGTCCCAGAGTTTCCAAAGATACCAATTGTGTCAGCAGAATTTTGGAGAAATGTGTCGCACTTACTGCAAAGTTCTTGGACTCCACACAGGTGTGCGAATCATAAACTCTGATTGCAAAAGAATATACAAAAATCTGCACTGTGGATCACTTTTACTCACTTTGTTAATGGTGTTTCAGTCCTGAGACCCTAATCAAGTACAGTCTTCTCAAATAATATTTTGTTTTGAACATCTGAGGAACTGAATGTCATTAATAAAGTGAGTGGACAGTGTACAGGTTTCTCTTATTCTTTCACAGTTGGACAAATGCGTCTAAAATAATGCACAAGACATCCAGAGTTCAGTTGAACTTTTTGGTGCCATAAAAAGCACACAAGTCTTTATATTGAATGTTTCAGACAGTGAGGAATAAAATCAACCTTAAAGCCACTTATGAAGTAGAAGAAGGGAGGAACTGGAAGTTACATGATGGTTACAATGTCTAAAGCACTTGGCTTGTATGTTTTGAAAAGATAGTGTGATCTGGAGTGACGTGCATGTCACGCCCCTTAGTTGGACAGACTTAGTTATATACGGGCATGAACAAGACTTTAATTTGTTGCTACACTATCAGCAGTTCAGCTGATGTTTATTTTCGCTGAATAAATCTCAACCTTTTCAGCCTGAGCAGCAAGTTTCTTTCACCACTCTGCCTGTCAGACAGGACATCCATCACTGTGGTGGTTAAAAAAACTTGCACATGCAGACACCCCGAGGCATGTACCGTAATATAGATGTGCCCCACCTGCGTGCTGCTGTATGTAAGGTCACATACAGTCCTCTGAAAGGCTCCATTGGGAGAGTATAATGGGACTGATGACAGCGTCCAGGTTGCGAGTTCCCATCCCTTCAGAGCTGCTCCTGCTAAAGACAGAGGCTCGGGAAGTTCCCTGAAGACACAAGTAAAGCCTTTGTATTATTCTGTGTAACATTATCTCTGTCCTGAGACCAGTCAGAGGCCACGGAGTGATTACTTCGGAGACTAGGCCAGAATAAGGGTCAGAGAGTCACAACATTGTGTGTGGTCCTTTACAAGTCACGTGCGTTTGTGTGTGCGCGTGTGTTTTATACGTGTGTGTATTCAATGCATGCACAGTGGGTGGGTGATGGGGCTTAGTCACAGGGCTAAACAGAGCAGCCCACACGGCCGCAATGGAACAGCACAAGCTCATCAGACTCTAAACATTGCGCAGTTCACAATGTACAGGCTTTTTTACCAGTGTGTTTATTTAAACAGAGAATGCCAGTGGGCTGCACAAGCGTCACAAATATGTCTGCGGTGACACACAATGTTCTCAGATAATGTTGGATTAGATACGGGACTGTGCTGCGATGCTGACTGCCAATGTGTGCCTTTGATTTCCTCATCAGGAAACAGTATAAGAGGGTTTTGTCCAGCGTCGTCACCATCCAGAAGAACTACCGCGCTCACTTTTGGAGACGCGCCTTCCTGCGCCTGCGCGTGGCGTCCGTCATCCTGCAGAAGCACCACAGAGGCCAGCTGGGCCGAGCCCTCTATCGCCAGCTCCAGGGGGAGAAACAGAAGCGAGAGGAGGAGGAGAGGAGGCGAGTAGAGGAGGAGAGGCGGAAGATGGAGGAGGAGAGGAGACAACGGGAGGAGGAGGAGGAGAAGAGGAAGAGGGAGGAGGAGGAGAGGCAGCGGCAGATGGATGAGGAGATAAAGAGGAGGGAGGAAGAGGAGGAGTTGATGAGGAGGGAAGAGCTGAGATTGGTGAAGGAGAAAGAGGAGAAAATGGCAGCTAAGGCAGAGGAGAAGAGGTAGAGTGATTGACTTTTTGTGATACGTTGAAGAAGCGTTTATTGATGATCTATCATTCCTTTATGAGTGCATTTGTCAACCCAGTGTTTCTTATCTTGTTTGTAGGAACTCGCTGGTAAACGGCGTTTCTCAGAAGGTAAATCTTCAATTAACCCTAAAAACAAAAAAATATTGTTTACATAACTATCATGAGGCGTGAGTGTGGTGGCATAAAGTGTTTAATATGTCTCTCCGTCTTTCCTTGTCCCGTCTACAGAAGGAGCTGTCTCAAACTCTGTCCAACAGTCACACCTCCGAGGAGGAGAGCCGTCAGATGGAGGAGATCCTGCGGCTGGAGAGGGAGATCGAGCGTCTGCAGAAGCAGCAGGAAGACGGCGTCTCTCTCCTCGGAGATGTCTCTCAGGAGGAGCGACGCCAAATGAGAGACGCTGAGATCTACAGACTGGAGAAGGAAGCCTCCCGTGTGGCGACAGAGTTTCTGGAGCTCCTGGACTTTGGCGGTTTGGAGCCGTCCCTTTCGAGTGAGGAGAACCTCCACGACCCGACTGAATCTACCGCCCCTCTGGCTGAGGAGGAGGTGGATGAGGGTTTCCACGCGGAGGACGAGTGCATTCCTTTGCCTGACTTTCCTCCTCCGGCTGTGGTTCCTCTGGACAAGGAGGTGTTCCACAGTATTCCCCCTCCTCCGCCTGCCTTTGCAGAAGGACTAGTGGACACACCTTCCCCAGCCTCCTCTCCTGCCCTGGCAAAGCTCTCCTCACTTACCTCCAATGGACTGAGCAGCGCCCCTCCTCACACAGACCCCCAAACCTCCAGAGCTTCTCCTCCTGCTGTACTCACTAATGGAGAAAGGCAGTCGTGCCAGACTGCCAGCAGGGGGTCAGACTTTGAGCCTGTGAGCGAGGAGCCGACCCACTCAAACCTGCCAGACACAGAGTCGGACTACGACCAGGAGGAGTTTGAGGAGGCTCACGGGAGCTCGGGGGCTAGCATCAATGATGGCCATATCACAGATGAGGAGGTGTTACGAAAATCCTCGTGCACCCAAAACAGCCTGGACTCCTTCAGAGGCAGCTCGGACTCGGTGAGAACTATGAGGCTAAGGCCTTCGCTGCATGTATACGGATATTATTTAACATGGATGTTCCCCCCACATGACGTTTGTTTTACAAAATATCTCTGTACACGCAGGAACATAAAAATGATTAGAAAACAAGCATGCCAGGTCAGCAAAGAAACATTGGATGCGTGCAAATTGGCATCACCATTTCCCAAACGCTCCATTTTACATGAACGCACGGATACACTGAATCTGGAGTTTTGAAAAATCTGCACTTTAGAAAGCATTTTTTTAATTTAAATCTGTGTTTTGGTGACCTAAAACGCTTCTTTCCCAAACGCAGAGGAAAATATCCGTGTGGTCGGGGTCTAAGAATCATTTCTATCTAATGCTACAGATCTAATCCAGATGGGTAGCCATTTGGAGTCCTATCAGAGGGACCAATGGAAGTAGATTTTGTAAAATTAAACAGAACAGACATCCCTTTTGTGGAAAAATTGGACATTATGTTCAAGAAAATGACTTGAATTACAGCTGAAATGGAAAAATTCAGATTTTTTAAAGTATTTTTTGCCCTCATATTGTTTCCAAACATGGAAATTGCTGCATTTTCCATTTCCATGTCAGATCTAACTCAAGGCATTGTTCACACATACACTGGCACACACCTAGATTTCCTCCGAGTATATTATTCTTCCCACGCATCCACTCCTGGGTATGCATCCAACTGCATACCCAGTACCCAGTGTGCACATGTGCAAGCCTGAATCCTCTCTCCTAACATATCAGAAGGCTCAGCTCATGTTAGGATCACAGTGAAACACTGTTGCAGTTATTTGTTTTGGCTCTGCTGATGAGCATGTGAATCTATTCCCAGATACTGCGAGTCAAGCAGAGACCTCAGACACTGTCAGATCAGCAAAATGTCAAAGGGAAAGGAGGGACTCATTGTGTGTGTGTGTGTGTGTGTGTGTGTGTGTGTGTGTGTGTGTGTATATTTACCAGTTTTATGACAATGTTGACAACATAGGAACAACAAGGTCAGACAGATTTTGGCTCTGATTTAAACACTGAAATTGCGAAACCTGCCTGCTTGACTCTGACTTCCTGTTGTCCTCAGGAACCCCAACCTATTCTTTCTTTAAATCGAATTACCAAAGTGCAGGTTTTAATATTTAAATAGGCGGCACACTTGTTGCTCATATCAATCGCTTATAAAATCCTAAATGTTGCTGTGTTTCAGTTCATTGACAGCGATGAGGACAACAATGGCTATGTGGACACAGATGAGGAAGTTTCCAATGGCAGAGTGAATCTGCTGAATGGCAGCGGGCCTCCGTACTTCCACGGCTACCTCTACATGAAGAGTGAGTAGTTTTACCAAATCACTGGCCAGCAGCCACGCGGATGATTTATGTGCAGCTGAACCCAGATTGTGCGGTTGTTTCGTCAGTTTTAGAAACGTCAAACAGGCTTTCTTTGTCTCGTTCTTGTTTGCTTTCTTTTATTTAGGTTTTAGTGCTCGTCTGCTCTCACTGTATATTTTTGTTAAATGCAGTTTATTGTTTGTTTTTCATGTATTGTATTGAATGTGCGTGGGTGCTGTTTTCATTTTGAGATCTCGCATGAAACAACATAAATAAACAGCCTTTCTTCCTCCCATGGCCCTCCGCGCCTCTCCCTCTCTCAGGTGGTCTCATGATCCCTTGGCGTCGTCGCTGGTGTGTCCTGAAGGACGAGACCTTCATGTGGTTTCGAGCCAAGCAGGACTCCGTCAAATCCGGCTGGCTTTACAAGAAGGGAGGGGGTATGTCCACCTTGTCTCGGCGCAACTGGAAGATGCGCTGGTTCGTCCTGCGGGATTCGAAGCTCATGTACTTTGAGAATGACAGCGAAGAGAAGCTGAAAGGAACCATCGACGTACGCACAGCCAAGTACGTGTGCAAAATCATGCTTTTAAATAATTTCACAAAGCATGGCGTGTGCATGTAATGTGTGGTGCATGTATATGTGATGTAGGGATAATAAAAAGTTTGTTTCTTCTTCTTCTTCTTCTCTGTCTTTTTGTTCACTTATATTGTAGGTCTGATTATTTTTTCTCAAAAGAAATGCTTCACTAAGCTTTGGTCTACTTTGGGTCTCTCTGCAGGGAGATCGTGGACAATCACGAGAAGGAAAATGCACTGAATATTGTGACCGAGGAGAGGACATACCACATCTATGCAGAGTCTCCAGAAGATGCCAGGTGTGTTATTTCCACATATTCTACAGAAATAGTCAACTAACTGTGGCTGCTCTGTAGGTGGTGTTTTCCTTGGTCAGCATCTCTCTGACAGTGATGTGTGGAGATGAAGTTCCCCCTTGTGGTTGCCAGTGGAAGTTCATGGTGCAATTTTCAATTACATGTTTGCTGACTTTTACTTTCTGACCTCCTTCTGACCCCATCCAGTGGTTGGTTCAATGTGCTGAGTCGGGTCCACAGCGCCAGCCCGGAGCAGCTCATGGAGATGCACCACGAACAGGCCAACCCAAAGAATGCAGTGGTTAGTGCTGTTTTACCTCTCTACTGCCTGGGCCCCAGCCTCAACTCCATTTTTCAGCAGTAATGATGGTGCATGTAACTGAATCAGATGAAGTATGATGGTCTAGATTTGGGTCATATAGTAATTTAAGAGGAAGAGGCAGAATGCACACACATTTTTATGTATGTCAAATAATTGCATTGTAGTCATAAATTAATCAAGGATGAAAAAATAGAAAGAAGCTTACAAGTATATACAGCAGGGGTCTGCCATATGAGATAATGAGGTGTAGGCCTGCATGTGCCGCCGTGTTATGTAGGTTAATTATTGAATGTAATGTGATTCACTGTCAGAGTTAAGTGTGTGTTGGGATTAGACATCTCAGCCTCATGAAGCGATTGCTGAACTGGCAGGAACTGAACAGACTTCTCCCTCAAGCTTTCTTTTTTTTTTTTCAAACTATTACTTCCTTCCCTTTTCATATGTGTGGACAAAGGCAACACCCTGGATTCACTCAAGGAGGGGCTGTTCAAAAATCTGCCATTGTCTGTATTTGTTCCACTCATGCCTCACGTGAATTTTGCATGACTTTCAAGCCGTTCAGAACGGCTCTACACACATTTGCCTTCAGACTGCATACCAGCAGACCATGGCCAGCAACCCCAACTCCCTTTGGAACCCCTTCTCCTTTTCACTCCAACCCTCAAGGATCCAGTATGCCAAATGTGCCTGTTTCTACATCTCCTTGACACCAAGAAGTTTTTTTTGTCGGTCATTTCGTTCCTTTTTTTGTAACCTTTTTTGTTCGCTCTCCCCACAATCCACTTCCCCAGACCCTTCCAGATAACCCAAAAACAAAGCATTGCAGTAACAAGAATGTATGACTAACAATCGACTAAATGTGTGGAAGACGTTACAGTTCATGGTCAAGGCCTTAAATCACACTTTCAGAATAAAACTGCTCTCTGGTGTTTACTGTCAGGTTAAGTTAGTTAGTTTTAATCATAGAAATATAATGCGACTTGAAGAAAACCCACTCCTTTCTCTGTCCAGGGCACACTAGATGTCGGCTTGATTGATTCTGTTTGTGCATCAGACAACCCCGACAGGTGAGGAACGACCAGTAAAACTAAAAGATGCATTGATGCTACAGCCTAAGTGGCATGACAGCGTGTGCTCAGTATAACAACATCTGTATGTTGTGTTTCGCAGACCAAACTCATTTGTGATCATCACCGCTAACCGGGTGATCCACTGCAACACAGACACGCCCGAGGAGATGCACCACTGGATCGGCCTGCTGCAGAAATCCAAGGGCGACTCCAGGGTTGACGGGCAGGAGTTCTTAGTCAGAGGTCAGTCAGTTGAGACACACACTCATTGAGAGGGGACTCACGGACTTATGATGCAGTCGGATACTAAAATCTAATGTAATCCACTCTCACTTATTTATTTATCCTCTCTTAGGCTGGCTACATAAAGAGATGAAATCAGGAGCCAAAAGCACTTCTCTGAAGCTGAAGAAGCGCTGGTTTGTTCTCACCACTAACTCTCTGGACTACTACAAATCGTCAGAGCGTAGCGCCTCCAAACTGGGAACTCTGGTCCTCAACAGTCTCTGCTCTGTGGTGCAGCCAGATGAGAAGGTCTTCAAGGACACAGGTCAGTTCAGATCAACCCTACTTATCTTGCCAGTTATCAAGGCAAATATACGACTATGAGTTTAATTTGCTAATTTTTCAGAGCACTCTGTGGAGAAGAGTGATTTTGTTTCTAATTGCTTTCTGCCTTGTCGATCCAGGTTACTGGAATATAATCGTCCATGGACGTAAACACTCTTACCGTCTTTACACCAAAATGCTGAATGAAGCCATGCGGTGGGCGAATGCCATACAGGGAGCGATAGACAGCAAGGTTCCCATTGAAACGCCCACACAGCAACTCATCAGGGACATCAAGGTATCTCCTTTTCTCCCACCAGTGTGCTAGGTTGCTAATGCCATGCTAATAATTGTGTGCAATGTCTTGCTATGAAATTTTGTGCTACGTGTGATATTATTTTAACTCCAAATCTCTTCAGTCATGCAAACCTTTGGCAGGGACACACACTGTAGTGAAGTGAGGTACTTGTACTCACTAAGTGTGTGCTGTGATCTCCTTTAAGTCTTCACTTCAACACTAAAGTTTACCTTTTTTCCTGACATACAGTGTTTCGTAGCCGTGCTGCAATGATCACTTCTGTTTCTGAACTGACTTGATGAACTCACTTAAACCGAAACTTCCACCTGTTTAACTTCTGTTTGATCATAATTCATGACCACTTTACTTTAAGATGACTGACCCAGCTGTCTGTCTGCCCAGGAGAGCAGTTTGAATGTGGAGGCTGTGGAGCAGACGTACTGGAGGAACCCCATCCTGAGATACACCCAGCATCCTTTGCACTCCCCTCTTCTACCTCTGCCCTATGGAGATGTCAGCGTCCACTGTGAGTGTTGCAAGCTATTGCTACTGACCTCTCCTGACCCTGACCAAATTAGATATTGCATTTGCATTGTTGGGTAAAACACGAGAAGTGAAGCTGGACCCTGGAACTTTTAGCAACCTCTAATTGACCTGAGGCGATCTCTGACTGATCTCGGAGCAGAATAAGGAGTTAAGAGTTCTGAATTGTAAAGAGGTGCCACTCTACAGGGATTTAAAAGTAATTAGAAGAATATTAAAATGAATTCTGTGGCGGATGAGGAGCCAGTGTAATTCGGCCAGGAGTGATGTTCCCTGTGTCGAGTGTTTGTGAGAGGTACATAAAAATAAAAGCTCATTGGCAAGAGTAAAAAAAATACAGGTGTCATTATTTTCAGAGAAAAATAAAACAGATGGCTGTGTGATCCACCTCTACAGCACTGTGTGCTTGGAGGAATACAACAACTTCAGACTAAACGCCTCCCACTCACTGCCACTTCTGTTTGAAAGTCCTCTAATGCCATTTGAATCATTACTACTTAGGGCAGGTATGAAGCCGGGAAACGAGTTTGAATTGGAATTAAAATCTCGTCTCTGTCTGTCTGTCAGTGCAAAAGGAAAAGGGTTACACCAGCCTGCAGGATGAGGCCGTGAAGATTTTCAACTCACTGCAGGAGATGGAGGCGGTGTCAGACCCTGTGCCGATCATCCAGGGAATCCTGCAGACCTGTCAGGACTTGAGGTCATTGAGAGATGAGGTTTACTGTCAGCTGATCAAACAAACCAATCACGTCCCGCACCCCAACAGTCCTGCCAATCGCGCCCACTGGCATCTCTTGACCTGTATGAGCTGCACGTTCCTGCCCAGCCGAGGCATCCTACGCTACCTCAAGTTTCACCTCAAAAGGTGCTGTGTGTTTTGGACCTGTGCCGTCAATTCCTAACAATCTTGTGGTCACAGGCCACAACTGGTTGAAACTTCTACTTCATTGTCTTCTTGTCTTTGGGTGTTTGCAGGATTAAGGAGCTGTTCCCTGGCACAGAGATTGAAATGTTCGCCCATTTCATCGGCGAGTCTCTGAAGAAGACCAAGACCAGAGAGTTTGTTCCCTCTCAAGAGGAAATCATGGCACTGCTTACCAGACAGGAAATGACCACCACGGTGTACTGCCACGGAGGAGGCTCCTGCAAGATCTCCATCAACTCACACACCACCGCTGGAGAGGTGAGCGAGCTGCAGCCGTTGCTATACAAGCTATTTTAAATCTTCCTCTGCAAGATATCTTCTTCTTATTTAAGAAAAGCAAAACTATATGCTAACACACACTAAGCTTTTTTATCTTGGATTGCTTTGTCAAGGTGGTGGAGAAGCTAATCAGAGGTCTGGCTATGGAGGACAGCAGGAACATGTTTGCACTCTTTGAACACAACAACACTATTGACAGAGCTGTGGAAAGCCGGGTTCTTGTGGCTGATGTTTTGGCTAAATTTGAAAGGTATGTTATCTGTCTATTGATATTATTATAAATTCAGTGTCCTATTACAAAGGAAACCAAACACCCATTGAGGTACACCTGTTTAAAATGACAAGCTTGTGTCTTTTCCACCAGACTGGCTGGCAGTGAAGAAGGTGAGGACGACGGCCAATGGAAACTCTATTTTAAACTGTACTGCTTCCTGGATGTGGAGAGCATGCCAAAAGAAGGAGTGGAGTTTGCGTTCATGTTTGAGCAGGTGTGTTTTACTCCTCTTTTATTCAGAGTCTTTCTTATCACATGTTGCAGTTGGTGCTAATGATGATTTGTTGTTCCTTCAGGCTCATGAGAGTTTGACCCGGGGCCACTTCCCTTCCCGAGAAGAGACCCTGCAGCACCTGGCTGCGCTACGCCTGCAGTTTCTATACGGAGACAAAGCACGAGTCACCTGGAGTCTGGAAAACGTCTACCCTGTGGGACGCCTGCGCAGCCGCATTCTCCAGTTTACCAAGGTGGGGGGAGCCTCAGGGTCTGGCCAAACTCTGGAGCGTCGGAGGACCAGCTTCCTGGATGGGACCCTCCGACGGGGGTTGAAGACGGGCTCGATGAAGAAGCAGCGCATGGAGGAAGAGCAGATGTTGGAGATGTGGATAAAGGAGGAGATGTCTGCCACCAGGGCGAGCATTGTGGAGAAGTGGTCCCGCCTCAGGGGTCTGGACCAGCATCAGGCCATGCTCAAATACATGACCATCATCAAGGAGTGGCCAGGGTATGGATCCACACTGTTTGACGTTGAGGTAAGCTTACTGGGTCTTCGATTTTGGGTTATATGTCAGTCAAGGTTTTCTCAGGTTACCTTGCTGAGAAGTTGGAGGTTTGCAGCCTGTTGCTTGCAGCTTCATCTGTGGCTGCACCTTCCTGTTCCATTACTCCCTGCAATATTTAAAACTGTCAAAAAAATGCAAAAAAAAATGCTCATTGTCTTGTTTTGTAGATGCAATTTTAAAGAACAATAGCGGTAGGTGCTGGTCTTAGTGACAAACATTGCATTTCCTGTTGCTACTTCATAATGAAAGTCAACTCATGTTTCACCAGTTAAATGCTTTTAATATGAAGCTGCAGCAGTAGGAAGTGTTCAGTTTGCATTAGCAGTAATGTAATATGGCATTTTTCATGGGAATGTTGAGACTGACACCCAGTTCACAATACTGCAATATATATAAATATTGCAGTTCTTTCATCAGTGGGCCTTATGCTCAGTCACCATTGTGTTACCTCATCCGGCTTTAGATAGTGACTGAACAGACATTTACTTATTCAAGATTGTTACTTTAATGTGAATCCGTCAGTCTCGGCTGATGCCCGATCTGCTTAAAAAGGTCTCTATCAGCCTCGATACTAATCCAGCAAATCACAATCGGATCAGTGCATTTCCAGTTGCCAGTCCACTGCTCACATTAGACGATGCTCATGTGTTCCTGTGTTTGTCTTTATAGTGCAAAGAAGGAGGTTTCCCTCATGATCTGTGGCTGAGTGTAAGTGCTGAAAACGTGTCTGTCTACAAGAGAGGCGAGCCCAAGCCTTTGGAGACTTTCCCATATGAGCACATCATTTTCTTTGGCGCTCCGCAGCCCTGCACCTACAAGATCACTGTGGATGAGAGAGAAATGTTCTTTGAAACACCACAGGTACATCACCTTGTCTGCAGATATTAAATTATGCATGTTTGTAAGAGGAAGCAGGATTTCAGAGTTTCATATGGTTGCAATGCCAGAAAAAAACTTGCTTATAAGAAAGAAATCGTAGAAACATCTGTATATCTTTGCCAGCCTTCTGACCATGTGGTTCTTCTGCACATTTCTCCAGGTTGGAGAGATCACAAAGATCATGAAAGCCTACATAAACATGATCGTGAAGAAGCGCTGCAGCGTGAAGTCTGTGTCCAGTTATGGAACCAGCTGGATCAGGTGACTGACTTGACAGGACCCAAAACGTACTCAGCTATAGTTCACCTGACGGATAACGAACAAGCCTGGAGAGAAGAGGTAGAGATGGCGAGAGGATCAAAACACTTGGACAGCTTTTTACTGGCAACACAGACAAACTCCATCCAGAAAGATCCCTTTCTGTACAGACACAAAAATGTTCATCTTTACTGCTTGTGGCAAAAAGTAGGAACATTCAAGCATCTGCACCATTTTAAGCTTTACAGTCCTGAGTGTGGCTTCCCTCAAAACATGTTACTCACTCTCATTAGTCACACTGGTCATGTCTCACATCTTACTTGAAATGTACTTCAGGTATCTTTTCATGGATTTTTTTTTAAATATCCTGGAAAACCACACAGAGCTTGCACTCTCATTTTCCACCAAACCCTGTGTCTCACAGTTCAAAGCAGGCATTCATTCAACATCTGAATTAGAATTTTTTTTTTAATTTCCAGAAGAGTACATTTTCTTTAAAATGAGTTAAAAGAATGAGTTGCAGTAGCAAACATACTGTGAGTGAGTAGACACCTTTATCCATCTGTTATTTGGACAGATGTTGCGCCCCATTGTAATGAATGTTCTCCTGAATGGAGATTCCCTCAGGTTACTGCTTAATATAACTGTCCCGGGGAGATTATCTCCCTCATTGCCTTAGTTGAATTTTTATTTAACTTTCCTGGACTAATAGATTCAGTGTAGATACAGCCTTTCGGGAATGGAATATGTTAAGTTTCAATGGTAGTTATGGCTTCCAGTGTTGCATTTGCCTCTTAGAAGTCAAATAAATGCAGCAAAAACAAAGAAATTCAATATGAATTACCACTGCATCAGTGGAGATGCAATGTCAGTAACCACTGCAGTCAAGTATTTTCTCAGAAATCAGTTGAGCTATTTGTGCTTCTATCTTTGAATGAGTCCTTTGTGTCGAGCTGTTGCTGTGTACTGACTTGAGAGCACGTCTTTGAAACTCGTGGCTGAAAGTGATGTGTTTTGAGAAGCAGGCAGAATATCGCTTGTTCAGAACGCCTGTGTCTAAAGATGTCTGTTACTGTGTTTTTTTCAGTGATGTCAAAGGCCATGTGAGGGTGGGGTATTTATTAATTGAAGTATCAGTGGATTAGGAGAACAAGCAGACTGAGCGAGGTGAACAGTGTGCTGGAAATGTGTTGATGCCGTTATCCCACTGCTTTTGTTTGTCTATTATTTGTGCATTCAGGGACACAGAAGTGTAGATCCAGAAATAGACAAGTTGTCCATAACTTACTATTGATTTTCTCCATTTTGTGCCCTGTGTCTGAGCTCTTGTCAACATAAAATAACCTACGTTAAGTGTGTTGCCCCCAACATGCTAAATTCCTTGTATTATCCTGCTAACCTGAGGATACGTCCGCTCCACTGTAAATGAACACAAAGGAGTCAAGCCTATGACAGACGACTTACAGTATAGTTCATGATAAGAGTATGGTCCAAACATAATGAGCTTAGTATTTACCTCACACTGCATCACCGTCTTCCATTGCTCTCCAATCGTACTCACTTAGGCGATCTGGTCAGCTGCCGGCGGCCACACCAGAGACTGATCTTGCCGTTGACGATGACTGTATTTCTGAGATTTCTGATTGTTTTGAAGAAGAAAAATCAGAAAAATGTTTTATATCAGAATTTAAAGATGCTTTAATAAATTATTGTATTTCAAAAACTGTTTGTGATTGTTGTGTCATGTTCTGTTATGTCTTCCAGAGGACAAAACGGTATGTACAGTAAATAATGTAAAAATACATCATGTGACAGCTAGTATTAGTATTAGCACCCATGTGTATTTACACTGAATCACCCTCATTTTTGTGAATAACAAAAATGAAATAAGTAAAGAGTGAAATGAATACATAGGGTGGGACAAATTATACATTTAGCATTCCTAACAGTACATAAAGTTTGGTGACCTCACTTAATCTCCACAATAGCTGCACAATTTATGCTGCAATCATGCAATATCGACAGAAAGTGAAAGACAGAAAATCTGATTCTGATTCCATCAGTGTCAATATTGGACTGTACTTAAATGAAGCTGCGGTGTGGCATTGCAGATATATTAGCAACTGTGTACTTGTACTTGTGTATCTGTCAGATGTCTCGGGATTACAACTCGTACGGTTTTTCGCACTCGGGTTCCCGTTATTACGATCTGAACGATATGACTTGAACGCACCATTGGAGGTCTAATCAGCCGGAGTGATTGACAACACCTGTGCAGGTCAGCAGGGCCTTTGCACGTTCCACAGGTGAAGGTCGGTGGTTTAACTTTTTTTTAAAATGGTGAACTGAAACAAATGAGAGGATAAATTAAAAAAAAGAAAGGAAAAATTACCTGTTAGCTTTATTTCACTTTGTTTCATGGTCAGGCACCTTCTCTACATGTTTTCCAAGGTGCAACAGATATCTTAACAATGCTGATAAGATCAAGATTCACTGATTTATCGATCAGTTAAAACTGCAGTAATTCATTTATAAAGCGTAATGGATTTAACGTTCCAGTCAGCTGTCAATTCTGCTCTTTCACATGTCAATTAAGTCACTAATAAGAGGTTTCTCTGTTTCTAATAAGCCGTCAGCAAAGTCAGTTATCTGACTGAATCTTAATAAGTCCGTTAAAGTCTGCAGCTGTGGACGTTGGTATGTTGATAATGAATTAATTTTAGCACAGATGCTCTGAAGCCTTTTTGCAGAGAGGAAATAGCCAAAAATGAATTTATAATGTAGGTGTCGATGCAATGTGTCATGCTGAAGGAGGATAAACAGCTTTTTTCACAGCTTGAGCTTTATGTCCTGTTAAGCATTAATAAAGTCATTAGTTACAGCATATAAAGTGTAGAAATGGCAGCCTCGTTGGAAAGCAGCAAAACGCAGCATAAGTTATCTTTTACATTTATTGAACATTACTGAAGACTTCATTTCAGATGTTTCAGTCTGCAGCTGTTTTCATGACGTCAGCGTCAGGAGTGCATGACGTCAGCCTCGTAAACTGGAGGTCCAGCCTTCAGTGTGGCTCCTCACACGCGTTAGTTTGTTCCTTATTTCCACGGAGTCGATGGTTTCCTCTCGCTTCACAATGTCCGGAGTTTGCAGAGCTTCAGCCGCGGTGTCTGCCTTGATTTTCTGCGGTATTATCATGACCACAGAGGCGCAGACTCCTTCTCCGGCTCCGAGTAAGTGTCTTTTTTTAAGCTTTAGCTGCTGTGCTTTGTTTTGTCCAGCCACAGTCAGATCAGGCGGCTATCACATGACAGCACCAAAATGGATTTTCTCTAATCATATGAACGATAATCATCTCAGTTCACTCGCCTCATTACGGACAAACAAAGAGAACTTTACACTGTTTTTTCTTGTAGTAAAGTATGTCAGTCTGACTCGCTGAGAACTTTGTTGTTGGGAGTAGTGCAAATGATGTCACTGCAGAAAATCAGACCTCTTTATTTACTTTCTTGGAAGCCCGTTTATACAACGGCTGGGGCCCACAAAAACACACACAGTTCCTTACCTCTGTTTCAGATCCTTGTGCCTCCAGATCCAACACCAGCTGTGCTGAATGCCTGCAGAATGTGACAGTAAGTCAAACCAGTGCAAACACCATATTATTTATTCTACATCCTGATTTTGATATCATCCTGATTCCAAAGAAGCTGGAACTTTGTGTAAAACGCAAACAGAATGCAGTAATTTTCAAGTGAACTTGTGTAATTACAGCAGTTTTAGGAAGTGCCCCAGAGCCCATGTAGTCATATCCTTCATACAGTCATGTGTTCACAAAGTGGTGAACTTCGCTCCATCCTTGTGAACAACTTTCACAACTACCCCTTTCATACCCAGTCATGATACTCTCACCTGTTACCAATGAACCTGTTCACCTGTGGAATGATCCAAACAGGTGTTTTTGGAGCATTCCACAACGTTCCCAGTCTTTAGTTGCTCCTGTCCCAACATGTTTGAAACGTGCTGCTGACATCAAATTCAGAATAAGCTGATATTTACAAAAATCAGTGAAGTTGATGAGGTCAAACATTAAATATATTGTCTTTGTACTGCTTTCATTTGGACATATATCAGAAATTATTAGCAAATTGTCACATTCTGTTTTATGTATCTTTTATGCAGAGTCCAAACTATTTTGGAATCAGGTTTGTATACGAGCATATGTACACTCTATACTTTGGTTTTGTTCATGATGTTTTACTAAAAATACCAAAGATAAGACACTAAGCACAGTGTTTGTTGCTGTTTTTGTTGCAGTGCTTGTGGTGCACACCAACCAAACAATGCCTTGACTACCCTATAGGAAACATCCTGCCCCCCAGCAGTGTGTGTCCATTGAATGATGCCCGGTGGGGGCTGTGTTGGGGTAAGAACCGTAGGCCTCAGATAACCATTAATCTGAGTATAACCTGCAAGTATTTTGGATATTTTGGGGTTTGATGGTTGGAATGTGTGTGAAAATTTTAAGGTTTTGGATTGTCAGTCCCACAAAAAAGCTCTGTGAAGACCTCACCTTGCTTTAGGAATTTGGAATGAGCATTTGTTACTGCGTTCTGTCATTTTAGGGGTCAAACAACAAATCAATCAGCAGATTACTCAACAGTGAACATAATTGTTAATTACAACCCTTTTATAGGACTTTCTTCAGATAAAGTCATTAGATGCTTCTGAGTATTTGATTACTTGACTTCATAATGATTCAGTAGCTAATTATCTCCACAGAAGAACCATATCAAACTTCTAACTGGCTTAACATCTACTAAGACCACCAAGTCGTAAACTAAAATCCAGAAGCGTCTGTTTGATAGGATTTATAATGTGATGCATTTTATTGAATATGAGTGTTTCCTGTCTCTCTCTGTGCGTGTGCCTCTGATTTCCAGTAAACTTCCAGATTCTGATCATCACCATGTCAGTGCTGGCTGGCATCATCATCATTGGCATCTTCGTTTGCTGCTTCTGCTGCTGCAAGTGTGAACGATTCGGGTAAGCATCGAGTCACATGAAGCGTTAACTGTGAAATCTGGTTCGACGTGGAAGGAGGAGGACGGGTGGGGAGAAAACACAAAGGGCTGCTTTTCTGCGAGGGTGGGCTGACACCGCCGTCTCCAAAAGCCTGCCAGAATTTCTATCTGCAGTTTAGCTCTGAAAATAACATTGCTATTTTTATTAAGACATGCTGTAGCCCCTTCTAAAAGCTAATTCATTTACAGTGATGTTTTTGCTTAAAATAACTCACTATTGGACTTGGATTAACTGACTATTATTTGCACTGTGTTTGGCTTAAGTCTCACCATGTCATTTATATATTGCAATGTCAGTGTGGATTCTTTTATTATTAATATTAATATAATCACATATTCTTGAATTCCAGAAACAAAAGGGAAGACGCAAGGGTGGAGCGACAAAACCGCATGAGGAAGGCTCGTCAGAAAGAGAGGTCAATAACCAGTTTAATGACTTTATGTTCAGATACAAAATACAAAGATTAGTTTCTGTCAGTCAGTAGAAATATAGCCGTAAACAGTCTCTCCTAGACTTGGCACTGCTGTCAATAAACACATATTCATTATGATTTAGGGTGCAAAAAGAGACAATTAAACCCTTTTCCTGTCTCGCAAGTGATACAGATGGAAAACTAGCAGCCACATTTGAACACATCTCATTGATCACCACCTCCATGCACTAAAATGTAGTTTTATTCATATTAATGTTATTTCGTTGATTATCAGGTATATAATGTGTGTGATTTTGGTCCAGATAAACAGTATGATATAATTTTTTATGTTATTTAAAATGTGAAATATGGTTTTTGGCATATACCATCAGCATATTACAGCAGTGCTTTGTGTTGATCCGTGCGCCAGGAGTCAAACACTGCAGGCTCGAGTGCAGCCAGCGATCTCTGTTCTCTAACAATTTGTCTTTGTTCCTTCCCCAACAGGAGAACAGAAATGCAGCTGAGACATGATGAAATCAGGCAGAAATACGGTGAGACATTTCTTGTTTGAGGGGGTCAATACATGTAAATTTGGAATGTCAAAGGGGTTTCTTTTCACAAAGCTTTTTTTTTTTACATGCACAGTGATGAAACAGTTAAATAAAAACAGTAAAAAGGCAGAAAGATAGGATAGATACAATAAAATAAAGAAATTTGAACGATGAAACAAAGGAACAGCAAAAAGCCTTAACTGTTGAGACAAAAAAGGAACAACAAATTTGATTCAGTAGTGCCATCTGCTGGTGAAAATGTACAATGCACATACCTGATACACATTAAATAAATTTCAACATTTTTGACTACAATGATGGCAAGGATGTTGGAGTTAATTGCATTAAACCTTAATTTTTAATATCATTCTCGCCATTGTTCTTTACAGGTCTGGCAAAGGATAATCCATACGCCCGTATGGACAATCATTGAGAAGAATCTCAGCTGTGATTCCTTAAATAAATCCCTTAAGATGATCTTACTGATGCCATAGATGATACACACATAGCATTTGATAAACTGTGATTATCTGATTGGATTTCAGACGGTTGGTGTTGTCAACAACACGGTCTGAAATCATTTTGACGGGGTGTGCACTATATTTTAAACATGATCTCTTCATCTAATATTTCATTTTTTATACATGATTGCTCTCTGCTGTTCTGCTGGATTAATATTTCTTATGCCTTCATTTTAATGTGAGGAAATTAGAGGGAATTCTGGTCAGTTAACTTGTTTTTCTGTCCACACAGGAAATTACAAAGCAAACGTAGTAAGATTTTATACAACTGTAGAGCAGATCAGTGCATGTGGTGCTTCTTTTATAATACGCAGTCTCATTTTTACACTATATTTGTAATATACACAATTTTACTGATCGTCATTCATGTCTAAGATACAACATCTTGTATAAAAGTTCACTTATAACATGTAACACTTTTTACACGTTTTTTTTTTTTTTTTTGGTCAAATTGTGACCATCTTGAAATTAAATGGATAAGATTTTTTGAGGGGACTTTTTAATTTCCAAATTCACAACCTTGCTCAATTTTTATGTACATCCACTCAAACACAAATACAAGTGGGGCCAACCAAAATACAAAGTGTTTTTTGTGAAAATAAAACAAAAGAAACTGTTCAGTACCGACAAAGTATGAAACCATAAGTCCCACATGGAAATCAATGTCATCAGTGTGCTTTCATCTCACACTTCCTCTTTGGTATTTAGTAAGGACATGCAAACCTTTCTTCTCTACTCGTACATCCTTTATGACGTCCTTTCATCTTTCATATTCAGCAACCCTTCCCAACTCTATCACCTTCCTGACAAGGAGGCGCTCCATGGACATTTCAGTTCAAGAGAACAATTTGCCATTTAATTACTATTGTCATCTGGGCCCAGCCCTTCAGTGATTATGGAAAAAATAAAACATACAGTCTCCTAAAGAATACTAATAATCTTTTAAACTGAGCCTTTATAAACTAGTGAGTTAGTGTTTCTTTAGATTTTATCCCATAAATAAGAACTGTTTATCCTTCATCAGTCTTCTTTCTAAAGGAAACATTTATTACCATCATATTTGTGGTTGGTTTGTTGTCTCTTTTGCTCAAACTACTATAGAGTTCAAGTTTAATAAGTGAACTATGTGAATCTTTAGTTTAAATTTTTTCAGTGGATTAAAGGGGGGTTTGCAGAGGGGCCCTTTTGTTTTACCTATCTCACGGGTATGCGCAAATTAGCTTGCGCGCTCACGTATCCGCGGCCCCGAGGAAAAGCGGAGCACGTGACCGTTTTGGTCGAATTACAGCCCACGTTTCAGTGCGCGCTCCTGGTCCAAGCGAAAGAGCCGGAGGAGCTGATAACCCGCTTCACCGTTAACAGCCTCTGCACGTTATCAATAAATCCGGGGAAAATAGCACAATGTCCGAAGAAAAGCCAAAGGTCAGTAACTCTCACGGTGTTTCTCTGCCGCCATCCGCTCATGATGGCAGCTGTAAGTTAACGTTAGCACGTTCTGCTAAGCTAGCCCTGCTCTCAGGCTCCAGATACCGCATTTGAGCGGGTCGACGGAGAAAACAAAGGTTGACCAATTTGCGGATCTTTTTGGCTTTAGGCGCACAGTCGTCGTGTTTGCACTGCCCCACCAGCATCAGCGTCTGCTACTGCTACTCACTGGTTTGCCGTTAAACGGAGCGAGGTTCGCCATCGTCGGTATCAGAGATAGCTAGTGAAATGAATGATTTGTTTTTCCTTTCATTTGCGCCATTGTGGCTCTCTGCGCCAGTTCGCATGGGGACTAGCTTGCTATGCTAACCAGGGGAAGAAGCTAAAGGAGTAATGGTGTGTGATTGCGCTGTTTGGACGGTGAAGCCCGCCTCTAGGAGCAAGCTCGTCTCATAAATATGGCTAACATAAATTAGCCGGCTAGTTAACTTTGCTGTAGTTGCAGATTGACGTTATGCCGGTGTTCAGATTAACGGGCGGCCATCACCGGAATGCGTCGGTGGTTGCTTGTAGTAACGGCAGATGTTGAAAACAGGAAGAGGAAGCGTCTTCCTGAATGATTTTAGTTATAATAAATTTCAATACACTCCCATCTGGGTCTATATGTCACCTGTAAATTACGTGAGTGTAATGGTGTCACGATTCAGTGGCCGCACACTGAAGTTGATGTCATTCCAGTACGGACAACAGTTACCTGATCACAGGTGTGTCGCTGCTGCTGCTGCTGCTGCTGCTGCTGCTGCTGCTGATGCTGCTGCTGATGATGATGATGATAATGATAATGATGATAATGATAATGATGATGACGGATTTTGTTGCAGGAAGGAGTGAAGACGGAGAACGACCATATTAACCTCAAGGTAGCTGGTCAGGATGGGTCAGTCGTACAGTTCAAAATCAAAAGGCATACTCCACTCAGCAAACTAATGAAGGCATACTGCGAAAGACAGGTACGTTTATTCTGAAAGGCTGAAACATAAAGTTCTCATACTGTGTGCTAACTGTAGACTTCTGAGCTTATCATCAAGCTGTTTATATTGTTTTGATGATGACTAACTGAACGCAAAATCTCACTAAAATGCTGTTTCTGTCTGTTTTCTTTTGCAGGGATTGTCAATTCGTCAGATAAGGTTTAGGTTTGATGGACAGCCAATTAATGAAACAGACACACCTGCACAGGTTGGTGAAAGCTGATTGTTGAGTATGTTTTTACAGTTCGTTTCTGGTCAGTCATAATTGATTTCTATTTCTTAAAGCATGAACTGATGAGTATTGTCAGAGCACATGCATTAGTTCTTTACTCAACATCCATCCATCAGTGGAGACAGTGAAGACGGTGCCATTGATTGTTGTGCATTGTGTGGTGTGTGTGCGCTATGAGTCCTCTTGAGCTGTGTGGTGGAGAGGAGACTCTTGCAGTGATTTTTGCATAGTGTATGTCTCTATGATCTCTAAATTGATTTGTGACAGAAGTAAAAGACAGTTTGCTCCTTTTAAAATGTCCCCATTCATTGGTCTAATAGCAGTAATCATTGAGCTTGATCTAATAGTACGTAATCTTTGTTTCATTTCGACACACCCAGGCTAGCAGATTCCCTGTTTCCACTCATAATGCTAAGCTAAGCTAATCTCTAGCTGGCCTCTAGCTTCATTTTTGAGTGGTGTTGATCTTAAGCTAAATCTTGGCAAAAGCGCTGATAAGGATATTTTCTCAAAATGCCAGATTGTTTCATCAAAGCTTCATGAATGTTGTTCATATTTGTGTGATCAGTGTGAAAATATATGAAACTGTCATGTGGAGGGATGGGTGTCATCTTCATTGGTTCAAGGTGAAAATGATTTTTAAAGACACCTGATAACACACCCAATGCAAAGAGCAGTGTTCATTTAGGGCTGCGTATGGTTTTAAATGTGTCCCTGTGTGATCCCAGAGTTTGAGTGCTGAAACTAGAGCAATGCTTTTCTTCAGTAACTTACTGTGAGGATGTTTATTTTGCAACCTTTCTTTTTTTTTCATTTAACAAAAGAAGCCAAAGGTTAAAACACAAGCAGCCATCCAGGAAATAACATTAAGACATTTGTCTAAAAGTGCTGACAAAAAGACAAACTAATGCCAGCTTGTGGTGCTTTTGACACACTGGTATTTGTGGCAAAACGTTTTGAGGGTTTGATGCCCAACTCTTAGCATATCCTCAAGAATAAATGACTTCTTGGCTCTTAAATGACTGATGTCTTCTTGTTTTGTTCTTGCAGCTGGAGATGGAGGATGAGGACACTATTGATGTATTTCAACAACAGACAGGAGGAGTCTGTTCTTAAGTGGGATGTGGACTCTTGGAAGAACATCCACACCATTATTTTCATGTTGTATTTGTTTATTTCTGTTTTTACTTGATTCTTTTTTCTTTTCTTTTTTTTTTTTCCCCATTGTGCTTGGCTACACGTCAGGCTCTTCACAACATAAAAGATCCTAGTTTTTTTTTTTTTTTTTTCATTTGGGGCCACATCCTCACTTTGAGATGCAGGGTAATTTTTTAAAAACAGGCTTTATTCACATAAATGGATGATTTGAAATTGTCCGAGGCAGGGACATGGCTCAGACCAGATATGGCTCGTAATGAAAAAAAAAAAAACACTGCTTTCTTTTGATGTTGAGATGACCTCCTGCATGTCTCATAAACCATAAGCTGAACTACATGCCAAAATCTTTTTGTTTGTTTTTGTTTTTTTTTTTCTTTTTGTTTCAGTTTTCCAGACCATTGTAAACATTCAACTTCAGGATGGACGTGTTATTTTTATTTTTTTTTTCATGTATTTGATATTGCAATGAGGAAGACTGCTGGAAAGGAGCCTGTGGTTTCTCTCCATAGACGGGAACCGCTATGACATATTTCTCATGTAACTTTTAGTAGTCTTCTTTTTAAATGAACAGTTAAATGATTTGTTGTATCCATGTCCATTTTAGCTTAAATATTTGCTGAGAAAAATGCAGAGAAAGATGCATATGGATGGTTTACCTCATTGCTGTCACCCTCAATGCAGATTTAACTGAATGGTAAATAAAGTACAGTAATGTTTCTGGACCAAAAAGCTAAATGAACAGTGTTCTTTTATAAAAGGGTTTGGTTAATATATAAACTGTGGATGTAAAAGGGTTACTGTGACTCTAACAGTGGTCGTAATTTGATTTTCTTTCCATCTTTTCAGGACTTAAGAATAAAAATAATTCACCTTCACCAGTCCAGAAATTGAGTGATCTCATCTAAGATTATACACATCGCATATTTTGTTGTATAGACAAATATTGAATCAATGCTGTGTTGCCAATCTGAACCCATTTGTCCATCAGTTTATTCAAACGTCATCAACAGATGCTTAGTTTGTTTTGACTCGTGTGTTGGTAGAAATCTTGTTTTATAAGAATGTCCGCCTTCATTTTAAACATTCACGTTTGTTAGATTTGGTGACCATGGCAGATATTCCACTTTTTGTACATTATTTGTTGTCCCTATACTGTATACAATAAATATAGTTTGATACTCAACCTCTTGAATTATATATATATATACATTACCCTCCATTTGCATGCTATAAAATTAATATTTTAGCTGTCCTGCATTACACAATGTGGCGCAAATGTTTTGAAATATTCACATCTTGGGTAGAAATGAACATGCAGATGTGAAGAGGTGTAAGAGAGGACTGCTGGCTGCATGATGAAATGATCAGGCCTCACCGGGATGGTGGTTTGATCTGTGGTGAGTGTTTAGTGTAACCAGAGGTGCAAATAAACATTCTGACCACTAATTTGTTATTGTGGAAACCAGGAGTCATTGTCTCCAGATGTGAAGCCAAGGAACAGAGGTGAATTTGTCCGAGGCCACAATTAAGTGTTGTTTTAGTGTCCCTTGAAAAGATTTGAAGATATTAAAGGAAGCTCATCTGTAAGCAGGGATTTAATCCCGCGTGGGCGATACCCTTTACATACATTAGAGGGCATTGTTGTTCTGAAGATCGACAGGGTCACTGCTTGCGTTGCTGAATCCACACATCTCCAGCCCTGAAATTAAAACACAAAGACACGTTTGTTGCTCCACTCCAGCCTTGTGAAGGCCATAACTTCACGAGTCTTCTCTTATTTAAGAGGACTTCATTTCACAGATGTTGCTCCACTGTGCAGCCAGATGAACTCCCTGTGAGCCTCCTCACAGTGGTCTGATTGTGCTGCCTTTATTTTTGGCATCTCCTTTGCATTTTATATTTCCTCGTGGAGATATCTGAAGCCTCGTGTATTTCCCCAGACCTCTCAGAGATGCAGCTGCAAGGTGCCCCCTCCACCCATACATTTAAACCCCCCTCTGGTTTCTAATGCACAGCCTCTAGGATGAATGTTGTGTTTGATGAAAAGCAAATTCAACAATTAAACTGTTTCAGGGTTGTTTTTCATGGTGCCACTTTCTCAAATCACCTGGGTTGCCTAAACTTGTGGAAAGGAGGATAGGGCCAGAGACAGTAATGAAACACATTTTACATAATTAGAGCATATGAAAACACTGTATAACCCAAACTCTGCTGAGCAACAGAAGAACACACTGACATTAACAAGATTCATGTCAGCGTATTACAGTTTTTTTTTTTGTTGTTGTTGTGCTGTGAGTCACCATCAGCTGTCAGGGGCGTCTGTGAGGCAGCACATATCCTCCATTGTTTTTCACTGCAGTTAATGGAGAGACACTTGGTATTATTGTTTTACAGCTCCTTCATTGTCTGTTTTCTGCCATGCACTGCTCTGCTGTCAGCGTACAGTAAGGCCCATTTGTTTATTATTGTGACAAGATAATAGGTGCATTACTGAGTCTAACTACACAGCCACTTATGTGTGTTTAGAACAAAAAGGACAAAGGCATGGCAACGCATGCAACTGCTCCAGGCCTCCAGACCCCCAGGGGCCCCCAAAGACCCAGTTTCACTGTGTGGCGATTGAAGCCCATTTTAAACTGGTATGGGCCTTCAGCTGGGTCCTGGTTTATTGCCTGACCTTTAAGCCCTGTCTTGAAGACAGTAGATGCGTGAAAATCTGGATTAAGATGCTGTCCTTAAATGGTGCATATTCTGGAAGAAATTTATGTTTAATTTGATTACCACACAGCAAAAATGGAGCCATTTAATATACAAGCTTAGGAGTACTGTACACATGCACAGAAGAGTGGAAGAACAGGGGCTTAATGGGGGTCCAACTGCTCATTTTTGCACCTGAGCTCTCTAGCAGTTTACCCCTGGCCATAGTCCTTCAAAATACACCAGTTTCCTCCTTATTTTCTCAGGATTCTCTAATAATTTATTCACTACAGTAATACATATGTCATCGGGTGCAGAGACAGGACAAATTAATACATTACATTTATCAAAATAAATGAATAACATAAGCATAGATGGTCTGCCAATACTTTCACCAACTTTTTGATGCAAAGATATGTGCACATTAAACATAAGCACAACTCACTAATCATTTTATTTATTATGTATTTATTATTATTCATATTGTTTGGGATAAAGTCCGACCTTTAAGCTCCTACCCCCACAGTGGTAGCTGCATTCTTGATGTGTTACCAGACTGAATGAGCAGCATCCTCTGAGTAAATAAAGTAAGTGGATAAACATGTAGCACACAGTACATATAGTACACAACACAGGAGGAGGGGTCGTCAGACTGCAAATCAGCTTAACTTGGAACACGTAATGATCATATGAGGTCAGTCAGCTGTGTTTTGTGTCCACCGTGCGTCCAGCCAGCAATCTCAGATGTGACGCCCTCCCCTGTTGAACCAGTCCAGCAGCCTGAATGAAACCACTGTGCATCTGGAGAACCTCTGGATCGTCTCCAGAGCGCTGCATGCTGATGTCACCCTCTTGTGCGTAATGTGGTCTCCACCCTGTCAGCAGATCAGATTTCACCCGAATGCATGTTGAGATCCTGATGGGGAATAAACGTGTCAGTGACTGCGTTATCATAAAAGATGAATAATAATTCTTGAGTTTATCTATTGTAGCCTTTAAATGTACTAGAGGCACCAGCGTGCAGGGACACTGAGTCACTTTGAGTGATCACGCCTTTTTTTACTGCTGACATTTTGACTTAATGATAGCTTTGTTCTATTCAAGTGTCCCAGTAAGCCATGACATTACACCAGGATGCCCAGTACAGGATCCTGTAACTGAAGCAGCCATCCATCATCTTATTATTTACACATGTAATTTACATGTCAAAAACAGACTCATTGCTCTCACTTAGGGGTTATTTTTACATCAAACACCCAGATATAATCTTGGCAAAAGACCTGTGTGTATTTGCTAAAGGTTTCGTCCTGAGGATATTGGCTGTATAGAGATGTTAGAGACAGGAGTAGGAGACAGAAAAACGTTAAATTAATCACACATTCCCCTCAGGTACAGAATCTAATTTGAGAAAAAGAAATTAAGTAAATGAATTTTATTTCTCAATTTACCAGAAATCCACTGAAGGCATCTCATGGAGCCCTCTGAAGTGGAGCTAAATTATATAAACTGAGATTAGTGATACAGCAGCACTCACGCTTAAGCTTTACAGTTATTCAATTTAATGCAACTTAATTTATCCAGCTTGCCATCCTGATCAACAGATACACACAATAGAAGAAGAAAGACAGAAAAGAAAAACACCAAGTTTATCTGCACCTGCTGTTCTCGTCCCCAGGCTCAGGTTTAACAGTCCTCTATTATTTAGCTTCGGCTTTCAAACATTGTTCGACTCAGGATACAACTAATGTTAATCGTGTTGTTTTTTAAAGCACGCACAGTTTATTTACAAGACTAGTTACTGAATGCAACATGCTCGGGATTTTCCCACTGTTATGGCTTACAGAGACATTTATATGGAAAGGCAGAAATGTTTGTTACACCTGTGCTTTCCCTGCTATGGCAAGCCAAACTGTGTGCTAAAACAATTAGATCATCATAATCATAAGTAGTGACACACTGACTGGAGCTGCTGTTGGAATTGTTAGTTTAGAAATGATTGTATAATGTGATGGTCCGTCTGGTTAACCACAGATATGAGACAACAACTCATGTGTGAGTGTTTTCTTATTTCTGACTGATGCAAACCTTAAATTTTCCACAGTGTTGAGAAGGATTCATTTAATTAGTCATATCATAGGACATTCTGACAAGTATAACTAATAACTTATCATGACTAAATCTACATGTGATGCATTGACTGGAGCTGCTGGTTAACACACTCTCAGGCCGTTTTGGAAAGTGCTGTTTTATATGATAGTTAGTCTGGCTAACCTCAAATGTGATAATTGTCTGACACAAATCAGACACTTTCCACAATGTAGAGCAGGGTTACGCTTTTGGCTAATTACTCTCAAATGATCTTCATGTATTTCTTTCCAGTGGTGGAATGCAACTAAGTTAATTTACTGAAGTACTGCAATTAAAGTATTACAATTTTGACATGAATGTACTGTACTTGAGTATTTTCATGTTATGCTTCTTCAACTCTTTTACTTTTCAGAGGGAAATGTTGGACTTCTTACTCCACTACATTTATGTTTACTTTTCACAAAAAAAAAAATATATATATGAACTGAACTACCCACATTACACAACACTAGGTACTATATGTGTACACTGCTATTACACACTTATATTCTTTCCTTAAGTTTCTCTATTTATCTGTACAAATTCTGTCCTTCTGTCCTGTTTTGTACTTAATTCATTAATACTGCATCTGTGGAACACAAATCTACTACTGCTACAGTAGTAGTACAAATACATATCTTAAATGCTGCTACTGCTACTGCTACTTCATCATGAGCTCAATTACCATTGCGTGAAAATCTTATTAGAATTCTAAATTACTTTAGTAAATCAGGACTTTTACTTGTACTTAGAGTAATTTTAAACTATAATAGTATTTCTACTTTTATGTACGTAAAGGATCTGACTGCTTCTTCCTCTGCTGTTACTTTCAAAAGCGTCTACTGGCACTAAAATGGTCCTATAATCAATAAATCAACACATTAAATGCAACAAACTCAACATTTTAATACACATAAATTGAGGGAAAGGCATAAAAATCTACTTCATACAGCCCCTGTAAGTTTAATCATTTCTAAATTGCCTAAGGGGGGCCGGGGGGTCGCTAAGGTTGCTCTTTCCCACAGCACTCAAAGTACCACAATGCAACACAGAAAATATCATCTCCTTAGCTACGGCTTTGGGAGCTACGCCCCAAAAGAAGAAGAAGAAGAAGAAGAAGAAGAAGGAGAAGAAGAAGAAGTGGGAAGCTTGCCCCTGAAAGCGCTCATTGTCGAGCGGGATGAGAGTGTGTGCAGCCGCGGTGTGTGTGTGTGTGTGTGTGTGTGTGTGTGTGTGTGTGTGTGTGTGTGTGTGTGTGTGAAAGAGAGTGTGTGTGGAGCCCCCTCCCCTCCTTAAACTAGCTGGTCAGCAGCGGAGGGATTAGTGAAGCCAGCTCCACTCACCAACTCACAGACAAGGAGGTGGGGGGGATTGCAACAAGCGTGAATCATGCACGTCGTCATTACTACCGACTGGGAGTGGAGCCGAAATTGTGCAAGATACGGATAACAACGAGGAGAGGGTCCGTGCGGATCGAGTCAAGTTTCCAGCTCCCCTCATTCTGCCGTGAAAATGCCTCACCGGGGGCTCCGCCGCCGCCGCTGCCGCTCCTGCTGCCGCTGCTCGGACCCGTCGCGTTATGCCGCCTCCCTCACATGCGCTTAATGTGGAAGAAGTGACCAGGAGGAGACCTGCGAAGGAGCCAACGGAGCAAAAAACCTAAGAGGATATTTCCCTTTTTTCGGCGCGTGGAGACTTTTCCTCAAGAAGTGGACGAGAGAGGAGGAGGAGGGGGTGAAAAGTTGTACTTGTTGGTCAAAGAGGAACCATGGGGAACGCAGGGAGCATGGACCAGCACACTGATTTCAGAGGACACAACATGCCTCTGAAACTGCCCATGCCCGAGCCAGGTGAACTGGAGGAAAGGTTCGCAACCGTGTTGGTAAGAGCGAGAATAAAATCGTTTCCATCTGTCTGTCTCTTTGTTCCCTCCATGCGTCAGTGTCCTGGGACGTGGACAGCTGTGTGTGTGTGTGTGTGTGTGTGTGTGTGTGTGTGTGTGTGTGTGTAGGTTGGACCTCTGTTCATCCAGCACGCCTGTCCTTTGTTGTTCAGAAAAAGCACTGTTCTGACTAAAAGAGCACAGTTGCATCTGTTGCACTGCTCGATTGAGTCCTTTAACCCTTAGAAAAGTTGTGATGAAGTTCTTGACTCCAGCAGACACTTAAGTCTTTTTTTGACTCAACAAGTTTCTCATTTCAGTATCGTGATCTGAAAACACACACCAGCTTTTCATCCAACTGTTGAAATCCATTGAACATCACATTCAGACTCGCGCCTTGACTCCAAATAGGAGATAATAAATGTTTACTGCGGCCTGCGGTACGTCCAGCCTCGGTGCTTCTGTAAATTTCCAAGTGTAGTCACATGAGACACCTGCAGTCATAACATGGCAAATGATTGGTTTTATGGCAGCCTCCCCCCTGCCCCAACTTTATGAGCCCAGACGCTGGCTCACTACTGAAGCGCCCAGCATGCCAGGCCCCTTCAAACATCTGTCACATCATAAAGTGTCCACGACGTCTGTCAACAATTATGTTACCTGGGAGTGAACGCTGAACATTCCTGGTGTAGTTGAGAGATTTGACAGCGCTTAAAGGGGATCTGATGTTGGATGGACCCTTAATGAAGACCTAAACTAAGAGGAAAAGTGTTTTTATTGACAGTGTGCTCAAAACCTTCCATCACCAGTATGTTGACTGGTTTGTGGGAGTGTAGTTGTAAGAAGGACTGAGCTTTGCCTCTGAAGCATTGTTCAGCTCCTTCTCTTGTGCCCCAAAGCATCGGTATATAGGCCATGATAAACTTTTTGCTGATCAGGAGAATTTCCGGTACACAGCTCCCCCAGTCTGTGAATAAAGGCCTAAACAGAAGAACAGTGGAGTGATGGTGAAATCTGAGAGCTGGCAAAATGTGGGTCAAACGTGATTGTCGCCCGGCCAACAGCTCTCACAAACATTAGCCGCCCTGCAGAAGGAATTCGACTTGGGGTTCTTACTGCTGCGTCACTGTGAACGTGTGATTAAGACAAGGATGAAGGGTTAAGTTTTCTACCTTTTGCTGCGGGTTTCTGCTGCAGAGCTTTGCTTTTGTTAATGTTGGTGGCCTGTAAGCCCATTACAGAAAGTGGATCAAGTTGAGGCGGAAGCGTGTGTGTGTGTGTCACGGTGTTGTGTTGTGATTGCTGCTTGTCAGACGCTGATGAATCCCATTCAGCAGACTTTGGGGCAGAGAGGTTTTGACGTCACACCACAGAGGGATTTGAGCCTTCTTCTTAATCACCTCTTGCCTCCAGTTTCTGAAGGTTTCCCCTCTTGAATGTGGGCCTGTAAGCGCTCTGAGCGGTAAATGCCAGGGGTGAGAGAATGATGAGGTAGGTTTGGTTTAAAGCTACCTGTCTGACTGGAGGATTTCGTGGGCCTGGCTGTCAGAAGAGCTGATCCTCATAGCATGTGAGGAACTCCCCCACTCCCTCCTTTCCTCCTCCCTGCTGCCAGCATGATGCCTCAACTCTTGGCGGGATGGAGGACCCCCAGCATCAGAAGAATTTAATGCTGTAATCACGGCATTTAGTCTTATTTACCGCCATTTAAACCCTAATGTGCCTCAGCCGTGCCCGATGGCAGTTGGCTCCATTGATTGTTGAAGCGAGTGGTACTGTGTGACTCTGATGACCTCACTTCGCTGTGAATGGCAGATGATGAGGATGATACCTCACCAAGCGTCTCAGCCTTCTTTGTATCCCAGTGGTTTCCAGCGCTGGTGAACATTAAACATTACAACATTAAAGTGTTCTTGGCTGCTGGTCAATGGCCCTTTCACCTACTCCTTAATCATTTCTGATATTGTTTGCAATGCTAACTGTACTTTACTCTGCCACATTAACACCCACAGTCTTTTGATTGCCCTGTCCTGTTCTAAAATACAAGTAACAGATTTGCCTTTCATGCTTGCTGCACGTGTGTTTTGGACTTGATGCAATACAGACTCCGTAAAACTTCTCAACCATGGGCGTGGACCAGCAGCAGGACTGTTTACCTGCCACTCCTAATATGTTTGATCATCAGGCCAGTCCCGGATCACAGTAGGGAGCGGGTTGGATTAAAGGATTGTGCAGCGTGTGACCACATTCAGCCACTCACCTCGCCAAACCCTTGAATTTCTTATCAAGGACGTACAGTATTTGAATTTGGGTCTATGCTGCGTGATGTGAAAAGCCTCCTTTCAGACGTTAGCTCATGACCTCCATCATCTGAGCTGACCACAGTTGTGTATAACCACACGTATAAAATAAGGCCATTCTTACAGTACGAATTGTGTGTAGATCTTCAGCTGTGCAAGTTATTTGATTCTTGGGTCTGCAGCCGATATCGGCCTCTGCTGTGCAAGAACTTGCTCCCAGTGCAGTGTTTAATTTTAAGTTTGACTGTATAAAGGTTGTTCATAACCTGTCTACTTAGCCTGCGTATGATGTACATTTCCAAATTCTGTAAACTTAAAATAATACTTTTAACCGACTTCCGCTCATTCAAAGTTAAATTTTAACACGCCTTGCTTGCTTAAGATAAGGCTGTATCTGGCATCATACAAGCATTCGGCATCAATGTTTTAACTCAGTGATGTGTGCGATTCTAGTGCTGCTTTCCAGAAAAAAAGTCGGGGTTCACTCCTGGCTGAGTCTGCACTTTCTCCTAAATGAAACGCTCCCATTGAGGTCTGTGTCTTGAGAATCCCCAGAGCCAAGGGCTGATCTTTGAAATAGGCTAATTGTAATGCAAGGCCTCTGCCATGATAAGAGAGGCTGATTCATGTTTGACCTTGGCCTGTGAGGTGTCGTTTAAACCCAAATATTCACTGGTTAAAGTAGTAACGGGAGGAAGATTTCCATGCTGCTGGAGTTTCTCCCATGTTTACCAGTTTGCTTTTTGTTTGAGGCTGCCTCTTTGCTTTGTATCTCTTATGAATATTACTGTGATGCAGTGTTTTGAGGGTTTTCCCTTACAGCTTCAAGGGAGGATGGCTCTGTAGTTACCCTGTGAAGCATGTTTTCAAGCCTTCACCTCTCCTTTGGTTGCCATAGTTTTGGTGAGACAAGTCTGCAAGAAGAAGATGGGTCGCATATGATTAGCCAGTATCAGGGCAGCCCGCTTGCACAGCACAGCACTGATTTCCCCGTGAATATACTTTATGCCTGATCATATCAACATCCTGGTAGATCAGTTTGCTCTGCGCTCATTACCTCACCAATCCAACACTGTTAGCCGTCCATTAAAGGGCTATAAGCAAAGCTTCAAAGTGGCAAGTTTGTCTCTCGCTCTGTAAGTGCACACTGGCTGAAAGCATGTGAAAAGACTGTAATCAATCTCTGTGAGTCACATGTACAGCATGAGCCGGTCTATATGCTTCAAGCTGAACCACAGGAAAATGACTCTGTGCAGCAGGAATTCAGCTCAGGCCTCATGTCTGCTCCTCTGCCTCAGCCAACCGCACAGTTGACATCAAATTAGATTGTACCCACATCCAGGATGCCGTCCACTTCAATCTGATCACCGTAGCGTTCGCTGAATATCACGGCTGCTGTCAGGGAGGCAGAGACGTTTACAGCTATTGCTTGTTTAAATGCCATATGGGGGACTATAGGCTTAGCCGCCGTTGTGGCTGCTCCTCTCAATCGTCTGCCCAGATTACATCTAAGCTGCTTTGTTTAAAGGCTGCTGAAGCACCCCGAGCTGCTGTTATTTGTGCTGTGAGGCCCTGCATCTGAAATCTACTCCGCAGATTAATCACTTGAGTAGCCTTCGTGTTCAACTGAAGTGTAATTTGTCACATTGACAGGTCCAAGCTTTCCGTGCTTTCATCCTGAAGACCTCCCCATAGGTATTCAGCTGTAAACACAGACTGAAGGTGTATTTAACGCTGCACCAGTCAATGTTTTTACATGAACAATGGGTCAAATGAGTGTGTGTAACGTGAAAGGTGTAACTTTTAGTGATGAATTCAGAGGATTGTCTCCAACTCCCTCAGTCCTACAGAGGGTTTTAATGTCTTTCAGCTATCGTTTTGGTTTTGCCGACAACGTGAACATCTAGCAACTGAACAGATGTTTTTCAGAGGAGCAGGAAGAGACCAAAGCAGAGCTACAGCAGAGTGAACGCTGGATTTTGTCAGGTGGTGAGAAACTTGACTCCAGTGAATGCAAACGTTGCCTTCTGTCTGCTTGCTGTGTAAACAGTCAGCTGTTTGCTAACATAACAGAAGCCATAGCGACTTAATTCAGCCGTAGTGTATCAAAGGTGTGGGTGATGTTCAGCTGCTGAAGTTGTAGCCCCTGACTAGAGGTGGGCTTTAGGACCCTAAAGTAATATCACAGTATGCTCTGCTGAGCCGGTGGACTTTGTCTGCTTGGTCTAGAACTTTCCTTGTGCTCAACCAGGTGCTTCTGCTTGAGGTGGTGAAATAAGTTTGTTGTAAACCACCTCCACACTCCTGTAGTCGCTCCCCTTTTTGGAACTAACTCCTCCACCGTGGAGAAGGCAGCAGTGCTTGTTATTGCTGTGTGTAATGGCACGACGTGATTATGTCAATGATATATTTTTTTTTTATCATCTGAAGATTATAGCAAGTCTGACGTGAATGATACGGCACAGGCATATACAGACGTTGATTAATGCTCCTTTGTCATTATTTTCAGCATGATGTTGTTGTGGAAAAGATGTTTTTTCTTTAATGTTTGTTGCACCTGTGTGTATATTCTTCAGACACATTGGTGTACATTTAAGCCAGTAGAGTTTCAGAGACCTGAGCAGTCTGTATCTGGAGGCTTGTGAGACACTTTATATTGATGTTTCTTTAATTTGTCACCCAATTGTATATGAATGAAAAAACTTAAAAGAAAAAACAGTTTATTCTGAAAGACGGTTTGACTTTCAGAGTGTGACAGACTGTTAGCTTGTGTGAACGCAGTGATCCCTCCATCTCCTACATGGCTATACAGGACCCAGGAAATGACTCAGCGAACCCTCCTAGTTTTTCCATGTTGACTCTTCTTCATTAAAAGCCAGAACAATGGGTATTGTCTGAGGAGCAGAGGGTGAACAGTGGCTGAATCCCGTGCAGCAGGCCTGGAGAACAGAGCCGCTCTTTATTCTGTGGAGAGCCTATGACGGAGCCTGGCACTGGACCCAGACCCGGCAGGCTGCGAAAGGCCACCGCACATACCCAAATATGCGTGTGTGCGTACATGCTTGTGTATGGCCATGTGTGGCTCTGCTGTGTCGGAGCCCCAGGACGCTCACCCGCCAATTAGCTGTAACAGAGCTGAGCATGAAATGCTTGGGGAGCGATGAGATCCGGCAGCCAGCGTTGCCGGCCTTCGCTGCCTCCCAGAAGGGATGTGAGGTGCTGCGGTGTTGAACGATAATGTGCTGCTCAAAATCCCCGAAGCGGAGCCTGGGGGCATCTTGCCCGGCTGGCAGAGGGTCCTCTGATTATGTGGGAACAGGTCTCTTGGCTGTGTGCACGCACCGCTGAGTTGAAACCACTGGGGCTTCAATCAGTATTGTACTTCTTGGTTCAGTTTTGACATCTGCACATTCGGGGGTGGTGTGGTTTTCTGCACTGCGGTGTGGGTGGCAGAGAGTACGTCGAGTATCGAGCGTCGCTGCAAAACCTGTCAGAGGTTTCAGTATGATCATACCTAATGACGACAGTCCTTGACCCCTGTTTGGGTGCTGGATTAGGAGTCTGGCTTGTCGGAGTGACCCTCTACATAAAAGCGAGAGCAGCTGAGCTTTTGTTTGCTGTTTTGAACCAAAGGGAAACTTTCTCCGGCAGATTTTTCACATCACTCACGAGGAAGGGTTCAGTTTTGGACGCAGCCTCGCTCTTGGCCATGGCCGTCTCTGCTGTAGGTCTTCCTGCAGGAAGATGTAGCTTGGAAAAGGCCAGCCCGGTCCTTTTCATGTTGGTCACAGCCAGCTGCCAGTGTTGTCCAACAGGACCGGTCCAAGGGCCACACAGAAGAACAGGAGCGTCGCTGCTGTGTGGAGAAGTGCATTATGGTCGAGGATCTGTCCGGGCTCCAAGGTGGCAGCTGCGCTTTAAAGATGAGATTTCTGAGCCAAAGTGCGGCACAAGAGTGGGCGCGTTGTTATGAACTGTTGAGAAGTGTTTATGGTGTCGAGCTTTTTTATCAGGAAGCACGTCCAGAAAAGCCTTCAGCGGTCAGTGTCACTGTGACAAATGAGTGGCGTGTTGTGACTTCAGGGTCGGTGATGTTATTCTCTCTTTTAGGGGCCTTGAGCTTTACTGAGTGTGTTTACTGTTTGATTTTCGGCTGAATCATCGTAATGGTTTCATCTGTTGGCTCCGTCATGTCACTTTTTGGAGCTCAATAATGTGGATCTGCAAGGCTTTTATACAGAGCAGAGCTCATCATCTGTCAGCTGACATTTTGGAGTTGTTAGTACACGTTATCCATGTTTTTGGACTTTTTACAGTATTTACGCTCTGTCCTTCCCTCCAAATGTTATCCTCACTTTGTACTGTAAGACTTTGGCTGTTGAAAAGGCTCAGCTGTCGACTTTAAAGCAGCCTCGCTTCTTTTTAGGCTTTTTCGTCCTCAGTCTTTTTTTATTCTTGGGACATATGCTGCCTTTGAAGCTGCCAGTGTCAAAAAAAGGCAGGTTTTGTCGGGTAACGACTCGCCGGAACGAACATCTGCAGAGCCAAATGAGAGGGCCTGTTGCATTTGAATGTGCTTCAGTGCTCTTTGCTGGAGTTTGATATAGGCCCCGTCACAGCTCCAGACAATGCAGCAGTCTGTTGTTTCAGGCTGTAGTGGACAGAAGATGTGCCTCTCACACTGGACCCCCCACATGAAACCAAAGCAGTGTGGAATGCTCATGGGTTCGGGTTTAGATTAAGTAATTCAGCTTTTTCCAGTAAAGCCCAAAAGCCGAAGCAGTGATAAAATGTGCTGCTGAAATGAGTTTATTGTTTGAAGATTCATGGCACCCGATTGCTTCTGTAGGCTTTATTCATTTCTTTCTTCTCTTTCATCAGACAGACATTTGGTTAAAAACCCATCTCTCTTAGAATAAAGCAGATCACTGAACTTATTATCAGAGGGTCACTGGGGCGAAAGCAAAGGTGAGCAGATCATTTTTAATGAAAAGCCTGTAATGACTGGCTCATGATTCATAATGTAGAACAGATGAGTGCATGTATCTGGTTCTTATAGCAGTGAGTGAACAGGATCAGCCACTCAAAGGTTTTCGCTTTGCCAAGTTTGACAGTGAAGACACAAATTGGATTTGGGCCGATCATAATTTCTCTGTGGGTCAGGCACTTTGTCCCTGTGTGGCTTACTGGATTGCTTCTTGCTGCTATGTTTTCTGTATTTTCTTCATTGACAGTGAGGCAGTGATGTGATCAGCGCTGATGTATTTTCATTTATTTTCATGTATCATTAAGCTCCCATTAAGCTTTTCTTCATTGGATGATACAGGAGCACATTTCTGTGATGGGGAGCTGCAGCTCAGAGTGCATCACTCATCTCATTAGAGGAAGGGACTGTGCAGCTCTTAGTGATGAATTCTCCAGTGCTGGAGAGATGATGCTTTCAGATGTCAGAGAAATCACAGTGATGGGATTACTGGGTTAAAGTTTACTATAGTGTGTTTGGGCTTTTTAATTCATCCATTTAGTTCAGCCAGAGGTATTAGCAGCTCGTACCAGAACTATCCCAGACGCTGAGATTAAGCAAAGGAACCAAGCCTGTTATGCAAGATCTGAGTCAGTAAGGTGTCAAAGCTTCTAACTATGAAATGATAGAGTATAAAACATCTCCAAACACCAGTCAAGCCTGCCACAGATAGTTTCCATATCAGCAGATACAAACTGAAAGCACAGCTTTCAGGATGTGCACTCATGTTTGTGGCTGTAATTAGTGTGCAGGCCGTGTTTAAAAAAAACACATTTTCCACTTAAATTAATCTGAATCTGCTATTATTTCATGTTGCATCAGATTTTTTTTATTATGATGCCTGTTTTGTGAAGTTTGTCGACACTTATTGTACAATTCTGTTGTTGTAAGGCAAACTGATAGACTCATATTAAAAAAAAGGATGGATTTATTACATAAGCAAAAGGTGACCATGTTAAAAATGTGAACTTAAAGCAATTAACTAATTTCTACATCACAGCTTTGCAGATGAGCGTGTGGTCGTGTATGTTAGGATGTTGTAGTTGGCAGAAAACAGATTAAAAGCTCTAAAAGATTATATACTTAGCAGCATCATGAAATTAGTCGGCCCCCTTTTTGTGAGCTCCTAAACTTCCTGTCATCCCTCTGCCACCTACTGAAATGAAGTTCACTACTGCAGAAGTAACCAAAACTTTATCTGGAGGTGTTGTCCTTAAACCTTATATAACACATTCCAAGTAAACCAGTGATTTCACTCTGTAACCCACTGCACTGTTGGTTTGTCTCACAGATAAACAACGTTTCTGATTCGTATTCTTTGCTCGCTTCAACGCGGACTCCACCTCAGTCCAGACACTTTCGCAACCTCGCAACATCTGGCCTGGCTGGAACTCCTCTGTGTTCGTGTATCACTTGTTTTATTTGGACAACTTCCCGTTGCTCCAAATCATCTCCATAATGTTTGCGGTATTTGGGTAACGTCCAGCTTGAAGGCCACTCTGTATCAAGATTTTACCCACGATATAAACATTGCACCACCCTTTTTGCAATGAACTTTATGTTTGCCCACAACACCGCCAAGTGTCTTCCCATCCCTTAAGATAAATTGAACAAAAGTGGAAATGGAGAGGCTTGGCTTTAAACTCAGATTTTAAGATTTTGCACAGAGGAAGTTAAATTTGATTCCATTCGCTTGCAGCTGCTGTATTCTGTCACTGTTGATTTCACTGCGTCATTAATCATACACAGTATGGCGTTGCATGTCTGTGGTAAGGCTCACTGAATGCACTTCCATAAAGCAGTCTGGTGGCAGTAGGGATGATGTGGAGACAATTACACCAATGAGGTGATGGCTTTCATAGAATAGCTGGTGCAGACTGATGAACTGCTGACACTCGGTAATATCATCACACTGAAGTAAATGAAAGAAAGCTCACTGGAATGTGCTCATAAGGAGGCTGTTACAAAGCTGGCTCAGGATTTGCAACATGAATAAAAGATGGAAAATATATTCATGTAACTAAGCATAACAACCGATAGTGAACTGTGGGAATGTTTGGCGTCAGTGGTGTAAAGTGTGTAAGGATGAGTCGAGTGTTGGTGGTAGAGTTACAGGAAAATGACCAATGACAACCTAATCTAAAGTGAAAGCTGTGAGGAAGCGTTCTGCCTGCTCAGCAACAAACAATAAACAACTCCAAGGAGCCCCTCGGCATCCTTTGGCCACTCCCTCCTGAGGTGCAGCCAACCGGCTCTGATCAGCATCTAAACAGCAGCACTCCTTAAAGACAGGGAGCTGGAGGGAGATAGAGAGAGGTAGATAGGAGAGAGGGTTACAGACAGGCTGTCATAACCCCTCCCATAAAGATGAGGGCCCAAAGGGTTCCTCAGCCGCAATCAAAAAATGATGTCATTCAAAAAAATCTAAGGACATTTCAATAACCTCACTCTGTGTTTGCCCTTCAGACCGCCCGCTTCATATACTCAGACTGAGCAACTTTAGTATGTAGAAGAAGCAAATTAAGAAGAGGAGAGGAGCAGGGGCTGTGTCAGTGTAAACTACAAGGGGCTTACCTCCACCTCCCACATAGGCCCAGATAAGAGACAGGACTCGACTGGTCAGAGTTGAATTTCTTGGAAAAGAAACTGACCAGGTGGTCAGTATCATCCGTTCCAGTCTGCCAAATTTGCAACAAGAAGAGAGAATCCACACTAATGAAAAATGGAAAAGCTATTTATTTATTAAGCACAACAACTCACTGTGAAATATGTTGGCCATCAGTGGTGTAAAGTGTGGGTGGTAGAATTAGAAGAAGTTAACCAAAAGCAACTTAATCTACAGTGAAAGCCGTACTCAAGGCATCCTGGCTGCTCAGCAACACAGAGGCAACCCTCCGGAGCCCTTTGGTATCCTTTGGCCACTCCCTTTTTAGGTGCAGCCAACCAGCTCTGACCGGCCTCCGAACACTGGCGCACCTGGAAGACCGACAACTGTTTAGAGCCAGAGGGACATAGATGTGAGAGAGTTACAGAGAGGGTGGAAATGACAGGCCAGGCTCAAACATTTGAACTCACCATTCCAGTGAACAGCTTCACAAACACAAACACTACTGTCTCGATGGAGGAGGCTGCTGAGCCAGAGCAGGGGGTCCTGGGGATTACAAAGCTAATCTGAGGACAGACAGGGGACACCTGTGCCCTCAAAAAATGCCAAGGATTACACATCCACGCTGCGCTAATGAGGGGGGGACAGCTCGGTTTGGATAGCGCATGCCTCGGGGCTGTTCTATGTAGGCAGCTATCACTCACAGCCTCCTCTGTGAATATGTCACGTTTTGACTCTTATGCGTTTGAGCTGCAGGGCTCCTCCACTTCCGTGCGGGGCAAATGAGAAGAGAAATAGCTGGAGCATAATGCAGTTGTGCAGTTTGTCATGTATTAGTATACCTGGGGAGGTGTTTTACAACTCTGAGAGTAGCCTGCGGCGCTAACCTCATTATAACAGTGTAAATGCCTTGAAAACACAAAACACTCCTGTGACTGATGAAGCAAGTATGGAGAGAGAACAGTACAGCATCCAGTCATTTCCAGAGTATTGAGCAATTTTCGAATATTTGTTATGACTAATCGTCAATAACTGTTGCAGTCAGAGGTTTTCTTGTTGTGGCATGTCACACGACGTCTGTAATGCTCATTTGGAAAGACAGCCAGCGGTTTTAAAGGCCAGTAATGAATTAGAGGTTGGAACATTGCGATGAATGATGCAAACTGGGTGTTTACAACAGAAAGAGATGCGATCTTTAGGGTCATTTGATTTTTTGCCTTGTGTTGTATTCTGAGAGCGGGAAAACAAGCCTTGATGATGTGGATCAAATACTGCTGGGTCTGCCTGAAAGGACTTTCTGATTGTGTTGCATTAGCAGGAAAAAAGGTGGAGATGGTCGAGAGAGGAGAGCGTGGACATGTCTCAGGTCCCTGGGGACAAATCAATCCCTGGAAGAAATGTGAGAGGAGGTTGGGTGGATGAGAGGCGCTGCAGTGCACACTGTTGTCAGTATAGTGCATACATTAGAGGAAGTTAACGGGGTGAAGCATGGGCTTGTTTCCAATCACTTAACTGCTTTCAAGAAATGATTTTCCAGCCACGGTAGCTTGGTTTTTAGATTGTGTGTTGGAACAAGAAGGCTGTCTAAGGGCGCACTTCACCTCCAGTTTTTGGCTTTGCGTTATGCTTTTTGCTGCCCAGCTGTTCCAGTTGCTGGTTCATTTGATGAGTGCCCTCCAGTCAGAGAATTCCTCAAGAGTAAAGTGAGGTGAAAGCCAGGATGTGGAAGTTAACTCATGTATTGCTTTTGTACGGCAGAACAGTCCACTTTCCCTTCCCGTTCCACAGTTTCATTCCTGGTGGTCGATTATCAAAATAGTTGGTATTAATTTTCTTTTGAGCGACTATTTGTTCAGTTGACTAATCATTGCAGCTCTCCTATGGTTTTCTGATGGACAAGAACAGAGAACACAATGCACAGGCCGTGAATGAACTGACATATTTGCAATTAAAGAAAAAGACTTTTGGTCGAGTGAGGGCTGACCTTATCAACAAACTTTCAGCTTTCCTTCCAGTACGTAGACACGCTGTCTGCAACAAGAGAAAAAGATTGTCGATGAGCCCGTGGTCAGTTTGCACACCTCGTCTTAACACTCGCTGCCATTCAAATGGCTTCTTCTCGGTTTTGTAAGCATAGTTTACATCTTTTCACAGCAACCACAAATAAAGCAGGCCCTTCACGTGGGCTGTGTGTTTGCTTTTGGAGCCAGCTGTGCTGCCTCCGCAGACCTCCTGGAAGGTAGTGGGCTGGTTGGTGAGCTTTGAGCCAGCTGTCTATTTTTACTCTTTTTATGACTCAAGCGCACTAATGAGAGGATACATGGACGCCAACAAGTCAAACAGTAACATTAGATTGACATCATGAGCAAATGTTGAGCCGCTAAACGTCGTAGATACACATCCTTGACTGATCAGGTATGGCCTTCTGTGGCTGCTCCGTGATGCGCTGAGATGTGACGTCTGCGCTGTTTTCCAGGCTCTGTGATTGTAATAAACCATTTGCATCACCATGCTTTTGCTCCCTTTTCAGCTCCTGAGCAACATGAGAGCCTTTGTTTTGGAGTGTTGTTCCACAGTTTCACTTTCCTCAAATAGATAGTGAAGACTAAGCAGACTCGCTGTCTGATCTGCACTCTTAGGGCTGTATTTTAGCTGCAGCACTGAAAGAAAAGGCAGTGTGACAGTGGGCAGTTGGTGTTGTGTAAGTAGTTACTGCTATTCAGGCTTGACTGTACATAGAAATGTTAAATGTAGCATGAGTGGTGCTTTTCGTATAATTGTGACTCCCATTACAGCACTGTTTTGCAGGGTTAAAGATTCCCTTTTTTCTTCTCTTTCTAATTCAGCAAGCCTCATTTTAAACTGCAGAATTTTTGCCTGCAGCCAAGTTTGCAGCAATAACATAATGTCGCTTTTAATCCCCCAAAAAGTTAAGGTTCATTACCCGTGCCTTTAAGATATACAGCACTTTCTTCACTTGGTGTCCTTACTTGATTTGTGTTGCTCTCCTTTACTCAGCAAGATTTTTGCACACTAAAACCAAAAAGAATACTACAGCATTAATTATCTGCTGATAATCCACTGTTCAGTGTTCAAGCTGGACAATAAACCAAATTTATTGATTAACATATATTATAGGAGACTTATTGACCTAAATTTGCTCATACTACAAGTGTTTTCTACAACCAGTATGTCAAGAACTTGCTGGTCTTTAACTGGCATCAATATCGTTATTCAGAGCAAATGTATCAGGATATACATCCGTCTCTAGTGACACAGGATTCAAGTCTGCGCTAAAAATCACAGCTTTAGCCTTTTCCAGTGTTTGTAAAGGAATTCGCTCTCTCACAGTACAGATGTGGGACAGCTGCGCTGGAGATGAAATGTCAGTTTGGCAGCGTGAAGTTGGGCTAGAGATGTCGAAGTGTCGAAACCCCCACATTTCACAGAGCGGCGCCGGCCGTCCAGCACAGTAAATTCCACGATTTCCCCTCTCGTCGTCTTCATTTTGTTGCCACCTGGATCGAGTTTCTCAAGCTTTGTCATTGTTTCTAACGATGTTGTTGCTGCCTGGCGCGCTTTTCTACTCGATGTTTCTTACATGTTCAGCCTCATCACATTACTTGCGCGTGATACGTCTCCTCCTTCCTCAAAACACTCGAGTTACTCACATCGCGCTCGCTTTTTTTGCTTTTAGGACATAAAATCTCAACTTGACAGCTGGCATGATGATGGCAGGTAGCTGCTGTAGTTGTCATGTGATTTATTGTTTGTTTGGACCGTAACTGTATATTTGCAATTACATTTGTCTCTTGTTTGTGAGATTGTAAGGATATGTTTCTCATACTAAATGCAGTGTTCTTGGCTTGCTTCAGGCTGACACTGATACTCACTGTTGGCTCCACTTACTGCATTGTGGTTGAACCATGAGATAATTTTGGACATTACACAATTTGTCTGTGTCTGTCAAATGGGTCAAACCTGCCATAATCCTGCTGACACGATTGCAGTGATACTTTAATTACCATGAGATCTCCTAGTGAGTGAAATTTAGGTGTGTTCATATTTGTCAGGGTGGTCCACCATCAGCTGTTGGTAAAAAGCTGCCGCACCGTTCTCAGCATCACCCCATTAATGCCACGCTCACACACAAATTGTGTGCTTGTAGACGCAGGGTAACCTGACCCCAGCGAGCTGAGTGCCTGTCACAGCTCATTAGCATTGGGATGAGATGAAGGCTGGAAGTGGTTCTTTGCTTTAGTTGGAGCCTCACCAAGCAGGAAGCCCACAGCGACTCAGCGAACCACCCAGCCGGTCTGCAGGAGCACAGCACCTACATCAAGCACCTACATCATTACCACAAACCCATTTGTTTCCAGGCCAACAGGTCCTCAGTATCCAACCATAACAAGGCAGAAGTCTCGAAATAACTTAATGGTTTTACACTCGTCTAATAGGAGCTTGCATCCAAAAATTGTAAAAGACTTTCGTGTGTGATACAGTGAGACTGTTAGTGGCTTTCTGTCATTTAATGCGACCGTCTACTCAGGTGTCAAGTTGTGTTTTAATCTGTTTAGGAAAGTACTAACTCTGGTTAGCAGCCAGACTGAGTCAATGGAGCCCCTCCGACTCCCAATTCCCTGCAGTCAGCACAGCAGCGATCAGCTGGCTCGCAGCATCTGCTGAATACTAATGCGATGTCCTGATCGCTCCTGTAGAGGAGGCTGAACAGGCTACAACCTGTGTTTGTACCAAGTAAGACTTAATGGTTGTGCTTCAAATCGAATTTGATGCAAGAAATCAATTGGGTGCTTCGTTGAAAGCAAATTGTGCTTTAACGTCAGGATTTAAATTCATCTCGCAGGTTTATTGGCCCACCTGTGGAGGAAATCTGTCGAGCTTCATCAGTGTCTATTCACAAAAGCAAACAGATTAAACTACAGAACATAATATAATGAACATAAGGAAATAAATAAAGTCACCACACTGATTAACTTTTTATCCTATAAGCTTCTCTTATTCCGTTGTTATCCGTTAAATCGTTTGTATAAATCTGTTGTTGTTTGTTCCTCCTCTCATTAGCAGTTAGCAAGATGTTTACAAGCAGCTCTGCATTGATTCTCTTTTACAAATGCACTCTTTTAATATTAAAATGGATGCTTGAATAAATCAATAGCCGAGCCAATCTGTAATGTACAGTATAAAATATAAAGTACTTTTTAAGCTCCAAAGCAAGCAGGAGATCAGACCACTCCATCAGTGTCTGATGCTACCCTGCTATTACTCGCTCCTGGAGACAGACTGGACCCCAGGATGTCCCTCATCCATCTTCCTCTCACCCCCCCTGTGAGGACAAGCGGAGGCTGGCTGCTGAACACACACTAGATAGATGATCCAGCCCATCGAGTGGAGGGGTGGGGGGGGGAGCTGAGCGGTTCATGATGGCCACACTTTCCCCTGTTTCTATCCTCAGCAGTGGAAAACAGTCTCACTAATGTTTGTATCTGTTCGAACTGAAAGCTGCAGATGAACCGCTTTTGATGTCGCATCGGGTTGACAGCTTTTGCCTTCAGTGGCTGTCGTTCAAGGAGCACACACCTGTAACGCTGTTTTCACGTGTTTAACATATATTTTGTGTTCGAACTCAGCTCCAGCTGGGTTAATTTCTCTGCTGACATACTTGCCGCTCCTTCGGTGCTCTTCATACTGTAGGTGGTACGATTACACGCTGGTTAATTGTTCCAAGCTTTCCCAACTCACAGGGGCGTCGTGGGGTGACTCAAGCTTGTGTTTAAGTTTTAGACAGCTGCAGAGCTGCAGAGGTGTTCGTGCATGAAGGAAAGTAGAGAAAGCAGGATGAAGAAAGGAGTTGTTTAACAGTTGTTGGATGATTGGGGCTTGTTTTCAGACATGCTGTCAACCAACACATGGGTCAGATTAGACTTGTCCTGAAAAGTACACACTTCTCAGGAAATCATGAGCATCATAACGAGGAGTGTCTTGTTTTAGGAGAAAGGGATATTCAGAGCACCATAACTTTCACTGACTCGCTCACACTCTCATCCGCTCACATCGCCTCGGGATGTCTGGTCAGCTGATCGGTGTTGATGCAGTTCAGTATGTCAGCGTCAAGCTCGGGCGCCTGGTTCTCAAATTCAAAGCGTTGACTCCAACAACAGAGCTTAAAAGTTTCCCCTCTCTGCCTCAGTGTCACAACCTAAGTCTCATTAAAGAGACACCTCCTTTTCCCAGGTGTCTTGGAAGACTCCTCCGCAGCACTTCTCAATAGCAGATATTTTGGGCTGCTCTCATTAGTGGCTTTTCAGTGGGCCATATATTTACTAACTGTTCTGTAAGAAATGGAACATTTTTAGGGAAGATGTTTTAACCAGGGGGAGTTGGGGTGGTTGTTGTCAGGGAAGGTGGATGACGGTTGTTTTGTCCTCCTTCGACACCGAAGGTGATGCTTCATTTTGTGATGTCTTCTGCTGCCTTATTTATAGTTGCACTTTTGCACAGTCTTGCTCCAGAGAGGAAGGGAACCTGTTGATTTATGTGACCTTGTGACCTTTCCATAGCAGCACCATCGCACCACATTTTGGCTCCCATTACTTATTTGTCATCATTACAGTGTTTAGAGTGAAGATGATGGTGATAATGAGTTTTGAATGCTGTAGATGATGCGTGATGCTGCTGAAAAAGGAATCACAGACTGCTTCCCTCCTGTGTGTGAGCTTCAGTGTTTTTAGTTAATCTGGGATGTCTGTTTTTACTGGACTCATGTGACTGATTCTCCACATCCAAATAACCTTCAGCTTTTTTTCTCTTGCAGAACTCGATGAATCTTCCTCCAGACAAAGCGCGGCTGTTGCGGCAGTATGACAATGAGAAGAAGTGGGAGCTCATCTGTGACCAGGTGGGCATCAGTCACTCACCTATATGAGAAGCGCCACGGATGCATACTTACCAGACTCATAAGGAAGAAATTGTTGGAATTAATTAAGCTTAGGTACACAGTTGTATGGCTGTAAAATCAACTTCCTTTACAGTTTGACAGTGTAAACGAAGTGATTCTGGTCTAATCCTGGAGAAGGTCTGTCCCACACACAGCACCAACGCTCCAGTGACCAGCCTTTATCCTTGTAAGCCTTTCCCGGTCTTTACACTCTGCCCTGGCTTCTTTCGTCAAGTGGGTTAAGTGGCGCAGCAGGGCGCACACATCAGTTAGCCAGTTAAAAAACTCAGCCTGTTATTGGCATCAGGGCTGCATGTAGGAAATAACAGAGGGTGCACGTTGTGCGGTGAGCTGTGGTCTGAGTGCTCCACTCAGCAACCTCTGTGCCAGAGAGTTTTTCTGCCTCTCTGAGCAGAGGCTGAAAAACAGAGACAAGATCAAGACCACCACCCACTCGAACTGTATTGATAGCCACTGACCCCGAAGGTAACGGTGCCAGAGAGAGCTCACCCGGCCGCTCGCGAGCAGCCAGAGATCCTCTTTCAGTTTGCAGAGGGCTCCCTGTTCCTCTGTCAGACCTGAAGTGAAAATAGTTGTTTCCCTGTTAGTGTCAGTGCAGCAGTTTCCAATAACTTGTGGTTTTGATGACAAGTGTCTTATTTCATGATACCACTCACTTGCTAAAGACCAAAATGCAAATAAATGTCCTCTGTCTATGTGTTACCCATGTTTAAAATGACCGGGATCTACTGTAGTTGTGAAGTTTCTTAACTATATAGCATTGTAAATCCTTTGCTGGATGATTAAATACCAAAAAGTTGAGGTTTATGGTAGAAAACAGCCATTTTTCCATCATTCTAACAATCAGGCATCAAAGAATATTGCTAAACGAGTCATCCAGTGTCTTTATTCCTCTCTTGTTTTCCCACCAAGCCTATACCCTTGACAGCACAGGCAGCTCTGGGAGTTAAGTATTTTCTGTGTCACAGCTACAGTGAATCTCTTTATGTAACCATGGCAACAGTGATGGAGGGAATCAGGGAAGCGGAGATGACAGGTACATCCCCTTTGAAGAACAGGCCCCGCAAACACCACCAGAGGTTGAAATATTAAACATTTTTAGGGCAATTATGAGGATTTATGAAATATGGAGGAAGCTCTTGATGTGAACACAAGGTTAAAACATCCAGAGTGTAAAGAAAGGGATATGATGAACTCATCACTGTAGAGACTTCGTGGCAATCCTGTGGATTTTTCCAACCAATGTGAACTTAATATGAATAGGTGTTTATGCATAGCATGCTCAACATTTACTGTTTTCCCTTCTTCTCTGCTCAGTAAGTAAGCATACAAACTCTATAACTGCCACAGAGCACGCTGGGACCTGTTCACATGTTCTCTTAATACCAGACGTGTGTTCTCTATAATAGTCTCTTGCTGCACGCATTTACTGCCTTCCATTCCTCACATATCTTTGCATGCAACACGGTGTATACAGTACTCATTTAGTACTTTGCACGCTCTTCCCTGACGCCACAGTCGTCTTTCCTGTTTTTGTGAGACAGACACACTCTGACAGTGATGAATGCGATGCCGCTGATAATACCCAGCCCAGAAATGTGATCCGATCTCAGTGTCTGTTTGCAGAGGGCGGCACAATGATGGCACCTTCACTATGTGATCCAATACAATAGCTTTGTAACGAATGCTACCTTTGAAGCTGATAACCTAATTTGTTTACACTGTCAGAGAGGTGTTGAATCTCTTCTGTGGTCATTAGAAGCTGTAGTTTGTGTTGTTTGTTGTGTTGGATTCCATGTTATTGCATTTCTGTTAGTTTGGCCATTCCCTGGATTTAGGATATGAACAAAATGACAAACACCTTACAAATAATTGGACTTTTTCTCAACTGGATGTCAGCAACTAGTCCACAACAATTGTCTTTGAATGACAAAAGGCATTCTGGGAAAAGAATGGAAATTTGTAACTCATGCAGAAGAACACAGGGCAGGTTTTCCATTCACTCCTGCAGAGATCCAGGGCTTAATTTCCAGTCATGCAACTTTTGACTCGATGTGGGAAACAAGAAACAACTGGCTGTACGTTGGTGGGAAGGCATTGAGGGATCAGGTACATGTTGCACTTGCAATGCCTGACTTGTTGGTTTGGGGCGTCTGAACAGTGAGAGGTCAGATCAGAAGACAGTGAACCTCTTTTGCATTTGGGGACAACAGCCACTAAGAACCTGATGCATCAAGTTTCATCATCAGTTTAATTAATGGATTAAAACCTAAACAATTGCCACACTCATTAAATACATGTGTTTTGCTCTTTATCACTGAAGGATAATGTTTTATTTTGTACAGAGATATGTATAAAATATGCAGTGACTCCAGAAACCATAGAGCTACCTCCTGGCATGTGGATTGGCAACTCTCCTTCAGCTGATTCATGAATGTGTGACTTCCTATTATACTGTCCTGACGAGGAAATATTTCACATGAGAAGCTAATCAAAAAGCAGCACACTGAGACAGACTCTTACAGTTGTTGTGCATCTGAGGTCCTTTCATACTCTGGTATGCATTGAAAATCAAAAAATGCTGATATATAACAGAAAAAGTCTTAAGTTGGAGTTTTCTTTAAAGACCAGTCGGTCAGTCGTCCCAGCTATTTGCTTAGGCCAGGATATGTCTTGATGTCTTTCTCCACATCATACGAAGAATACATTTCCTCCCTGGCAAGCTCTTTAGTCTCATACTCTGATACAGTGTAGTGTGGTTAACAGAACCATTCACGCTGCTGTGGTGTGGCACTCAGCCTGATCCAAATACTGTTTCCCGCTCAACACACTGATCCAAATCCAGCACTAATCTCTTGTATTTATATTTAAAGCACAACAGTGAGGGGTTTGACCTAAAACCTGTTCCTGGCTGAACTTAATGACATGTACACACACAGCCACACATGTTTGGCCGCACTCCCCAGGCAAGTTATGCTTTATTGCCTATTAAAACTAATCACAGTCATTAACAGCGAGATTGTTTATGACCTCCTGCACGCAGAATGACCTTAACAGAGTTAGTCATCTACCTGTGTGTCAGATAAAAACAACTTCTGATGCTGAAATCACTGTTGAGCTTTGAATTTTGTGCTGATAGAAGAATGGAAGTATAACAAACCATGCGTTAATAATGTTACAGCGCAGCGCAGCCGTGACTGTGACAACACGAGCCATTCTGAAAGTGCCACACTTTATCCTTGAAAGGGTCCAGACGGGAGTTTTCTAAGAAGCAAACATCTAGGAAAAATTGGGCAATTGAGTGCCGGTTCATTACACCTAAGGTCTGTGCAAACAAAGCACATGTGACTAAGGCTTGTCATGTCCACCATAGCAGGACGGGAGGAATCACTGTTGTTATTTTCTTAAAGTAGAACATAATCTGAGTTCCCATCAATTAAAGGATGACTCATGATGACTGTAATTTGCTCAAACCCTGTTCAGTTTTAATCTGATGGCTTTAGTCACTTAACCCTGTACTGGAGATGTGCCTGAAATCAAGACTAAATCCATATTACTGTACACTTTCGTTCTTGTTCTTACAAAAGCTTTGATGTTTAACTTCCTCTCTGTGTGTCTTTCTGCACTGAAATGCCCTTTCTCTCTCTGCTGGTGTTTTCCGTTCCGTTTGCTCATCTCACTCTTTTGTTTTCCTTTATTTTTTTTGACAGGAGCGATTCCAAGTGAAAAACCCGCCTCACACATACCTCCAAAAGCTGAGGAGTTATCTAGACCCAGCAGTCACAAGGAAGGTGAGTGCCCTTGCTAACATGCTATCCTGTTCCACTGGTCTGGCTGTTCCACTGCTGCAGCTTTTCCTTCCCCTCTGACCCTCTATCTCTTGTCCGGGATTTCCCTTCAGCGAAGGAAAGATTGCATATGAGGCTTCTGGAGCAGGCAGCTTGGGACCTTTAGTTACAAAACAGTCAACAGTGTGACTTTGTGAGAAAGGAGACGGTTGTTTATCTGGAACGCCCAGGTTTGAGAAACATCTGCCCAGCTGAAGTGTCTTTAAGCATATCACTGAATCCATGGCTGTGGCCGACGCCATGCTCTGACCTCCCTGTCAGGACAAGCAACGGAAAAAAAATGCTAAGTTACTTGAAGGCAGAGGAGAGAATAATGGCGCTGAAGACGGACAGAGAGAGGGATCTAGTTTGCTAATTGCTTGCAGCATGACAGGAGCTAACAGGAGGTATCTTAGCTACATGATAAAAATGGCCTTATGTCATCTAAGCAGTCAGCTCCAGCTTCCCTGGCTGCTTGGAAGGGAGAAAAGGGGAGTAAAAGCGGGGGCTTTAAGCAAAGTATCAGCCAGCTCTCATGCTTCGCCAAAATTAAGTCTTTTTGGCCTGGGTGAGAGAGCCGTGGAGAGGGGGGTGGGTGCTGGGAGACCATTCTCTGTGATAAACAAATTAACCAACAGACTCTGCCAGAATAACAACAAATCGCTGAATAATTAAATTTCCACCGACTGGAGTTAAAATTTTACATCACAATAAGGCAGCGACAGCAGCATGAACAGAGCTGTAATTACTGTGGCAAACATAGAGACACATATAGACACGTGAATTCCTATAAATCACGGCACGCGCACACAGAGAGTGGAGGAATTACATTTCTCCTGCTTAATTTAATTAAAAGGGCAAAAAAGAATCATACAGTATGTGTGTGTGATACAGTTCAGGCCTGATGTTGTTATGAAGGACGGTGATTCCTAAATGGTGTTACCTCAGTCAGGAATTTTGCTGTTTGGCTGGAGGTGCGTGGAAAGATTTTGGAGTAGCTTGACTAATTAAAACCTGGACACCATGTGTTGCAGTATGAGTGTATAGTTGGCAAGCAAGTCAAAAATTTGAAACGTTAGCTAAAAGTAATGGATAAACTGAAGCACCAAACGTAGCTATTATAAATTGTTGAAACATAGATAAAAGTATTAGATAAATGGTTGAAATAGGTGAAAGTGTAGATAAATAATTTAGATAAACAGTTGAACATCGGCTAAGATTAAACAGTTTGCTAAAAGTAAAGGATAAACAGTTGAAATAGTTATAGCTAATAGCTAAAAGTAACAGTTGTTATAGTTAGCTAAAAGTAATGGATACATGGTTGAAAAGTATGTGTAAATTATTTAAATAGATAGCTAAAAATAAGGGGTTAAAGGTTTGATTAGCTACAGATAAACAGTTAAAATACCTAAAAGTAGCATTATGTATGGTTACCTAAAAGTAACGGATGGCTAAATTGGGAAAATCTTAAAGTAATGGATAGATAGTTGAAAAAGCTAAATAGTTAGCTAAAAGTAGCAGTTGGTATAATTAGCTAAAATTGCTAAAAGGTTGAAATGGAATGGCTATGGAAAACAGTTGAAATAGCCTAGCTAAAAGAAGCAGTTGGTGTCGTTAGCTAAAAGTAATGGATAAATTGTTGAAATAGCTAAGAAAAAAACAGTTGAAACAGCTAGCAGTCGACATGGTTAGCTAAAAGAGGCATTGTATAGTTAGCTAAGAGTAATGGCTAAAAAGTAGTGGATTAATGATTGAACAGACAAAACGGAGGGGCACCACTGGACTTGGTTACAGCTAAACTCCTATTGTTCTGATGCCTCATGTTAATGCCTGAGAGACTGCACACATAGGAGGTCTGATAACACCAGGAAGCGAGAGGAGACTGACGCAGGTTAAAGCAGACAAAATAATGCAGAGGTTAAAGCTTGGCAGTTTGGGCTAGGGCAGCGATAGTCTCAAGGTTGGAGATGCAGGCTTGTTGACAACTGGTTTGAATCTCTAGACTGGCTGTAAAAACCTATATAAAATGAATATTCAATCTTCCCTGCTTCTTCACCTGCTGCTGAAGTGCTTTTGAGCAAGGCTCTTAACCTCCAGCTGCCCCATAGGAGATTTAAGGTGGATGCACTTGGTATATAAAAGTGTGTTTCTACAATAGGAGTGTTTGGATGTGTGTAAATGGAAGGATCAGTCATGATTTGACATGGGCTTACTACAGGAAGGAGGCTGTTAGTGTAGCTTAGCATAAGGACTGGAAACAGAGAGAAACAGCTAGCTTTGATTTCTGCAAAGGTGATAAAATCCTCCTGGCACCTCCAAAATTCACCACTTAACATGTTATATCCATACATAAACATGTACAAACAGCAAGTTTTGTTTGCTAATACTGAAGGTGGATTTTTTTCATGCTAAGTTGTGAATTTGTGTGTTTTCCAAAACATCAAACTCAGAGGTGATGACAATGTTTGAAACTCTCTGGGTGTAAACATTCAACACGGTTATGGTTGAAGGACAGACAACATTTCCTAAAGTTTGTTGTTTGTCTACCAGAGCTAATCTAAGCCACTTCCTCCTTCACTTTATTTTGATTAAACTCATCTGTGGCTTCATGATTAACTGGTTATTGGGTCTATATTAAACCGCTCTAGATGAGGCAACTTTTGATAAAGATGCCCAAGCATGCCTTTGTTTATTTATCATCTTGTTTTTAATGTTTAGTCTCATGGGCCTGAGACACGTGGGGTTTTTAGAAAATGTGTTGACTTGCTGCCTCTGCCTTTCCCTTGGCTTCAAAACCTTGAAGCAGACAAGGAAACAGGAGCTACATGAGAGAGTAAAGTGAGAAAGGCAAGGGAGAGGGAGGGAAGGCACAATAATGGAGAGAGGTTAGAGAGAGAGAAAGAGATGGGCAGAGGACGAGAGAGAGAGACAAAAAAGAAGCACGAGAGGAAAAGAAAGAGTTATGGGCTTCTTTCTACATTCCTGCTCCATCCCCCTTTTCTCCAAACTCAAAACAATTGCCACTTTGTGCCGCTGTGAGAGAGCTGGAGGTCGTTGCCTCTGCTTTCCATAGGCAGGCTCCGATGCATTCCTCTGGGCAGCTCCCAGCCAATAGGCAGCCAAGGAGGAAGAGCTCCAGTCCAACTAGTCCCCAAGAATGTATCAGCCATTGATTTGTTTCCAGGATGACCCCTCCTGAGCTCACACTCCCCAAAACCTTTTTTTCCTGCCTCCACACTCTCAGCGCTGTCTCTTTGCCTTTACTTTCCCCTCTCACTGCTCCCCCCCGTCTCCTCCTCTTCTTCTCCTTTCCCCTCATGTCGTCTTCACCCTCTCCCCCCGCTGTCGGCTCCTCTCTCTTCCTGCTCTCTCTGTGTTGCAGCTGGTAGTACTTAAAGCGTGG